>JAWMRA010000161.1:47239473-47264510 GCA_035584735.1 Pseudotriccus pelzelni | reverse complement strand
CTTTTGTCCGGAAATTCATCCGGACAAACTATTTTCAATCCCCAAGGAGGGGGACTTTTGCAAACCCATGACAATGGGTTTTTCAATTGTGGTTCATGGCCTTTCCAGACTTGTTTATACTGCAGCTCTGGTTAAACATGTTACCCAAGTTATTCATTACAGTAGTGATCTTTGTGTTAATGCATGTATATATTATTAATCATATGAGTCATAATAGTGATTCTGAAGCATTAGTCCTGTTGTATAATGCAAACACTGTGGCCATACAGTGTACTGTGTTACAGTCTACTGGTGCAGATCAGGGAATTTGATGGGAATATCTCGTCATTAGGATTCACCATCAGATGTGGCAGCAATTGCTGAAGAATCCAAAGTGAACCACAGCTATATGTATCTCTGGAAAGTCTTTCAGAGTCTGGTTTTTAGTGCCATCAAGTTCCCAGAGAAGTCAAAAACATGATTGAGATTTCTTGGCTGCTCTCTGCAATGGATACTGACAGCCAGCCAGACACATCTGATCAATAATATAAATTTAGATTGATTCCTTCATGTAACTGGGTTATTTTTACAAGAATTTATCAGCAAAATCTCAGGTTTACAGTCTATTCTTGAACACTGTATTCATGCTCTGTGTATGTGCCTATATATAAAATACAAAACAGAAGTGCTTAGTGTATCACTGAGTCAATTTTCTTATTTTGCAACTTCTATAAACAATATAATTTCATGATATTTCCTAGCAGACTGGGAAGAGATCCTCTTGTGTTCCCCCACAGCTTGCTGATTTTTAAATACACTGAAACATTTGATTATTCACCTGTGGTGCTTTGTTGGCTTTTGTAAACACTTCAGTTATCTTTATACTTTATCTTTCAGTTATGTCTGCATTCCTAGTAAGTAAATACTGCAAGAGTTTTCTTGGTATTCTCTGTATTTCCTGTTAGACTCCTGTGCTGGTTTAGAACTAAACCAGTGGGAGAAATGAACCCAACTCAAGAGAGACTACAAGTCAAGAGTTACAATTTACTAAAAGCATTGCAAAAAATACAGTGATACAGAAAAAACCCTGGGTTTAACCCCCAAAGACAAATGTATAACCCTGCACCCTGGGACAAGAACAGAATGGTGTTCAACAACCCCTGTGCTGAGCACCACGTGGCCCCCTGGGTGCAAAGTAAAAGGAAAGGAAGCCTGTTGGTCTGGATGGTGGTCACAGTTCTATCAAAGTAATGATCACAGTCTTGTCAAGCATGGCATTCGCAGTCCTGTTGAAGTTCTGGTCCTCCTCTGGATCTTATGAGTGGTACCACAAGTCCCAAAACTCCAGGATTATCTATGTTTAGATTCAGGTGGGAATGCCCACTACCTCCCCACAGTATAGGGAGTTTCACAGTGGCTGATTTAGCTTTATGAGTCATGGGATATTTTTGTAATCTTTGGTCTAGGTCGTTGTAGCTGCCTATTAATGCCAGTCCAGAATGGCCCATTGGCAGAGACTGCTCAGCCTGGGTGTGAAGGTGCTCATGCCTCCCCAGAGGGGAGCTACCACAGCTGAGGCACTGGTGTGAACAATCCCCTGCCTCGTAGGGTTTCTTTAACACCCAGCTTGTAGCCTGAGGTGTCAGGTGTATCCTGGTCAGCTGCTGCAAATGATCCATTTATTAACAGTCCATCAGAAATTACATAGAGGGTGTAGAGTACACAGTTTTGGTTATACCCACATAGTGATAAACTGGTCCCAGCCCCTGTAAGTAGGACAACTCCATTACCTCAGCCTTATGCAAATTGATACTTTGGTGGCTTTGCAGCATAATAAACCTCTACACTTGGAAGTATTAAAGTAAAACATAGAGCTTGTGGTTTATGTTATTTCTTAGTTCTTCCATTGTTGGAATAACAGTATATATCTGCTGTAATTGCATTGCTGCACTGAGTGATGCCCTGCCCTCTTCACAGCTGTATGTTCTTTTGTTTTGATTTTCTTTAAAAAGAATCTACATTTTCAGAAATTTATAATACAGCAGCTTTGTAAATTTCCAGAGGTTGAAAGGAAGTTATTGGATACACGGTGAGTCATGCTGGGAAGTTGATACTTTCCAGCACTCTTCTGTTGTAATCACTTAGTAAATATGTTGTCTGTCAGTTTTTTACATCTGAAAGCCTGATGCATTCCTTGAATTCGTGTTCAACATTTGAGGTGTATGGCAAGCATACCTTTGTATCTTAAATTAGCCTTAACCTTCCTGCCTTATAAAGCTGATAGGTGGCCAGTCAGACAGTGGTTTTCCCATGAATGCCTCAAGGTCAGCAAGTAGAAAGAAAGAAACTCCTCAGAGCCAAAGAATTATGTCTCATCATTATCTAGAGGAGTGGAAGGAATGAGCAGACACATTGGGCTGTTAGCAGCAAGGTATAGCTTTTTCTTTGAATAGAGTGTTGATTGTTCTTCCCTTATTCTTTAATTTGGGAACATAAATACACAAGCTACTCTGAGACCTTAAGAGGTATTGGGAAGAATATTGGGGAAAATCTAAGAAATCTCTAAAAGTGAAATAGATATGTAGTAATGTTTTTCAGAGATAATAAAGATTCAAGATATTTGCTGAATATCTACAGCACTGTTGGTTCAAACTTTTTGTCAACTTAAATTGCTAGGTTGTAGCCACTCTACTTATGAACAAGTTAGTTGTGTTTTTCAGAGTATTACTGTCAATCTCCTTTTAAATGCTACTTCTGAAGGCTCTGGAAATCTGAGCATGCTTCGATCCAGGGACAAAAAAACCTCTAGATAAAAGATTGCTGAAGACATTAAGTACTGAAAAGATTACAAATACTCTACTTTGATGAGATGGGTGGGAGTAAGGTGCCAACCCCAAAAATCCTGAGTAGTTAGGCAGGTGCTACTGCATTTGAATTCATTAAAGTTACTCATTTCCCCCCTTTCATTAGACAACTTGTCCCAGTAGTAGAAATGTGAAGTTCAGTTCTTCTCCATCTTGACAAAGTCTGAACCCACAAATGGTGCCACTCATGGTTGTAGCTGTGTGAGATGATCCCTTTCTCCTCCTGAAACAGAGGCAGGGATGTGCTACCCTGAATGCAAGGAGAGGAGGCAGGAAGGAGCCACGGTATATCCTAAATTACTAAAGTACTTAACTGTGAGGGGTGCTTGAGATCTTGGTTGCTTGGGTTTTCCTCGAGTTTTATCTATATTATTCCATTGATTTCCTCCTCTGAATGTATAAGCAGCCCCAGAGGTGTGCATTACAGTCTGAGAGTGTGTTCAAGGATATGCAAAGTAGTGGTGGTTGTGTTGCATTGGTTCATATTGGGCTTATAAATCTTGTGCTTACCTGAGGAGCATTATGTACAAACTCCTTTCTATTACTCTTCCCCGTTTTCATCTCCTTGTTAAAGGAATTTATATCTTAGTGGTCTTTTGAATGATGTGGAATCTTGAAACAACATTTCTGCCTGTTTCTAATTCATGGTTAGTTGGAAGTAGATAGTCAAGGGAGATAGGTTTCTTAATGAAATACTAGCGATATTGTTTTCTTAATATTGACTGGGGTTCCCTCATTATTTCAAGTGTTGGGGCACTTAGAGATGAATATAGTGTCTGAAATTAGTGTAATTAGGCAAAATAAATAGTAAATTGCTAATTTTATGCTGAAAGTTGGAACTGCAGTGGAGAGCAGCTGACAAGCTTTTAAAGTAACAGAAGTAGGGAACAACAGATGGGTTATTTGAGAAGTGCAAGCATGTTATTTTAATGTTAAGTACACTCAAAAAGGAAAGACATATGGTAACAGGTTTGAAGACAACTGAAGACTAAGTTCACAGTTTAAACATTTACATTTCTTGAAGTGTGATGTCAGTTTTTTTTCTCTGAGAATATTTCACAGAATCATCAGGCCAATATGTCATTCCTCTGAAAACTACTAAATCCTTTCCTTCCTGACCCTCAAGGGCTCTATTGAGATACATTAGATTTCCCAGAATCACAGGGCCTTTTAAAATCTTTCTCAGTTCATTGAGTAACGAACCTGTTTCCCTCTGGGAGCTGTTCAGGTCGGCATAAAAGAAGAGCTGGTTGGTAGAGGCAATATAGGATGATACATACACTGATCCTTGTGGGACACAAGGATATTTATCAACTGAAGGGAATAGACAATGCTATTCTGCTTTCCCTTTTTTTCGGTTGTAGTTGCACTGCAGTGTGTGCTGCTGGTAAAACTTAAGCTTTTGTGTTTTGGGTTTTTTTCTTGATAAATAGAGCACTGGGAATTATTTGAGGAAAGGATGGTAATATAAGATTGGACAAGAAGTAGTGATGTGCTATGCTTGCCAAAATCACGTCTTTCAGGTTGTGTATACAGTCTTGTCAAAATTTGACAGCATGCTTTTTCAAATCCGTTCCATTTTGATCCTGTTTATCTTGGGAGTTAAATGAATTAGATCTCAGGAATTATTTTTCTGTAAGTCAGGAAAGACAGTATAGTTTACTTATGTTTTTCCTTTTTATTCCAGACTCTTTTAATTCCCCTCCCCCTTTGGTTATTGTTATATGCTTTCACTGAATGGTCCATTAAAAATACATTGTTCCTAGGTAGATATTACTTTATATAACAAATTGGTCATTGGCCTCAGGGCCTTATCCCTGAATTATAGTTGCTAGGCTGTAGATTCTTCTCTGAAACTTGATTGAAAGAGTCCCAGTTTGGGTCATGAACTGGCTGCTGCGGGGTATTCAAGGCAGGAAAACAAAAAGTTTTCAAGTATAACTAATTTGTTCTGGCTTTAGTCAGAAACGATCTCTATTATAGTTTACAGATTTACATTTTCTTGAGGACATTGAGTTCATAATATGGGATGCAGTTTACATACACTACACCAAAAGTCACAAGATGAACTGCTTTATGAACAAATATATGGGGAATAATATTTCAAAGGGTGCAGGGAAGGCCATCCAATGCACACCGAGTATACCTATTCACGATTTTCACAAAACTGTCTTATTTTGGGGCTTGAGGGCTGGTTTCTTTTGCTTGTTTGAGGATCATGCTTCAAATAGCAATCTGGACAGCCCATTTTTACTTCACCCATTTTTCTGTATGTATATGGGCTTCCCAGTACTTGGGATTTGTGCAGCCAAATTTGGAGGAGGTTTGGTGATTGATTGAGAAACAGTTTAGGAGATTTTTTTTTTTAAGCTAAATGGTTTTCTGGAGTTTTTACAAAAACTATGTTTGCTTGACCTCTTGTTGCCTGTGTTGGGCACAGTGATTTCAAGGTACTTACATATGATGGTTTTGATGTTGTATAATGAACTACTTATATCTTTCCTGATAATAAAACTTTTTTTGAACACTCAAAATGGAGTTGACTGTGCAGCAGTTCACTTTGCAATTGCAGCAGACACCTCTAGAAGTTTCTTTCTGTACTTAGATGCCACACTTCTATCACCATGATAATCAAAGATCACTGACCGTGTAAATAAATCCTTTATAAAACTGTATGTTTTCCATATTCTATTTAGTTTCATGTTGTCGTTCTCCCTGTAAATTAAATTTTTGCAACTGTGTCATTTTGTGTTTTGGTGATCAGGCAGATATTTGGGAGCTGAGTAATGTGAAGCTGTAAGCTTTCTACAGCAAGTGTTAAAGGGACAGGTGTCAAAACTGAATGTTTGAATTCATAGTTTGAAGCCCAGAAGATGAAATTTTAAAACACCTTATTGTCTATATGTTAGAAGTCCCTAAATTTACGTTACTTTTTCTATTAATAAAGGGTTAGGTAAAGCATACCTACCAGAGGACACTCAGTCTTGACAAGAACACAGTAAAACCTGGAGAAACCATTGCACCGTGTTGTACCTTGTTTCATTTGCACTCTTCATTAAGACTGCATTTTTGTTTTTAATTTGAATCAATGCCTTATTGGTTTCCAGCCACTGATTTTTATGTCATTCTTTGCCAAGCCCTCTTTAATACTGGTGGCTTCATACTCTTGATGCTAGCTTCTGTAATGAGACCACCTCCAAACATCCTTTCTGATAAGAACATCTCTATACTTGCTGAAAGTAAAGCATTTTACGTGAAAGTAAAGCATCTGGCCTTTAAGTTGCACTGTTGCCAGTTTTCATCATATGTGAACAAGTGCAAAAAATATTTCAATATAATTTATTGCTGCATTATACAGAGAATCACCTGCGTCACAATCCTTGGAAAGGATTGTGTTAGTTATTTTGAGCATAATGGCTTCATTGGGGACTTCTATTCAACTGCCTGTTTGCTGACATTTTTCTTTGCTTCTAGGATGTGTTTCCACATATAGGTTGCAAAGGCTTTATTTGTTCCAATAGCTATATATTGTGATTTTAAAAAGAAACGTGGCTTGGCAGCTATTAAGCTGTGCTGCTGAACAGTTTGTTTGGAAAGTTTCCTACTGTGCTTTATAAGGATCTTTTCATTAGGAGGATGTATTACACGTAAATTAGAGTCCTGTTGGATGCCATTGAAATTCCCAAGTGAAGGAACTTGAAGCAGTCAGCCCTAGCTCCTTCTTCTAAAAGAAGCTACTAACTTGCAGACAGTGAACTGTCAAAATCTGAACTGTGGATGAAATAAACATTAGGAACTTTAGTATTTTCTTCGAATTTTAACTTTTTTTTCCTTCTAAACTATTTATTTATGAGTCATTACAAAATTTTTAAAAGGGCAACTTGCTGATAGAATGTACTGACAGAGAAATTGAACTTGCCAAGGTTTGGCTTTTTCCTACTTCCTCATTTCTTTTCTGTTTCCTGCAACAATCATCAGAGGTTTTTCCTATATATGTAATTGTCGAGTGCAAGAAATGACTTGCTAACACTTTATTAAGAAAGAGTGAGTAGATTTAGATTCTTACAGATAATCACTATGAATAATATTTGTTGCAGCTGAATTCATTTTGTGCATTCTGTGTACTGCTTTCCCACTTCAGTTACTCTGTGGGGTCCCAGTGTTAACCTGCTTTAATTGGCACAAGCAATTGACACTATGACAGTTTGTTACAGAAATGAGATTAAACTGTATGAAATATGCATGTAAATGTTTTACATCACCATAATTATTTTTCCCTTACATTCAGATCTTATGAAAAGAAGCCTACATTGTCTGTTAAAAAAGGTTTATTTTCAGAGTTCAATACCTTTAGTGTTATATTCTGCATCACCCTTTTTGTTTGGTTTTGGTTTGGTTTTTAAGTACAGAATTATTGTCAAACTAGTTAGTCTAAGATTTTACAAGTCATATGATTAGACTTGGTGAGGGATTTTTTTGTGGTTTATTTTTTTGGGAGGGGGGAATTGGTTTTGTTTGCATTTTGTTTCTTTTTACTTTTTTTTTAATCTAGTGCCTGGTTTTAAAACTAGAATAACTTCTTTGGACATTTTCTCGCATTCCAGGATTTGAAGTTGTGGACACTTACTTGTGAAACCAAAATGAAATATTATATAACTGCACATAGAACTGGTATTTGTCACCTTTCTTTTATACTCTAATAAGTAACAGGCTATATGTCAAAGTTGATTATATATAAAGTTGATTCTTCTAGTTAAGCTATTGTAGAAATTATTGTGGTTGTCAGGGAGATCAAGCCGTTGTTTGACACTTTCTGTGTGGCTTGTTTGTTGGTTGTAACTATATTTATGGGACTCCCGGTATGCTAATTATTTCCTAACATCTTTTAATAATTGATTGTCATGTAAAAAAATACTGTTAGCTGAAGTTAAAAATGCAAACTGTTAAATTACTTAAAAACATTCTCTTAAAATTACTAAGTCTACTCAAAGTAGGTTAAACATGAACCACAGTAGTTGCATTTTTAATTCTAAACAAGCGATTTGATTTATTAGTCTCATAGAGTGGTTCTTAGGGTTCTCAGCAAGGCTTTTGGTGTTTTATCCTGAAGGACTGATAATTTTCAAAGCACATACTTCAAATGTTATGCAAAGCAGGTGTGGTAGAAGAATGATGGATAGCATCTCATGTTACTAGGTTTGAAAAAAGAATTGCAGAATGAAAGGCTGGTCTCATCCTTGCAGTAGTGCGTGGAATGCAGGTATCCTGCTGTAACTGTCCAGGTCTGCTTGGATCCAAGTGTGCTTACACATATAAGCAACTTGCAGAAATTGCTTGCTTTGTCGCAAAAGAGAACCAGCTGGTTTTAAACTCATGCTCAAGGTGAGTAATACCTGTTCACTGAAAGAACTGAGAGTTTTCAATAGTGTTATTTGTCACACAGCAGAGCTCGGTCTTCAGTACCTTGAATTTTTGCTTCATTCAACAGATAAGAAATACTTCAATAACTAAAGCCAGTATCAGACAAATTAACTCCTGTTGATCTTCTGATGTTATAAGAGAGTTGCGGTAGAAGGAAATTGATGGTTGTGGCATCTGGGTATTTTATTTCAAAAAGTGAAACAGACTAGCTGAGGAGAAAAGGAGGCATAATTAGGACAGCAGTTGTATTTTGAAGATTCACAAGTTCTTTGCTAGATATTACACTGGTTGGCTAGTAGAGAAAGCCGTAGATCGTGGATTAATTAGTTTGTACTGATTAGGAAAAAAAGCAGGAGCAAGAATTTCAGAAGTCACGAAGTGCCATTATTACAGTTTTCCTATCTGTAATAGTTTTCATGAACTTATCAGTTGTATTTTAAGAGGTTAGGTTGCTTGCTCCACCTTTTCTGCAGTCTATCTAACACAAACTGTGAGGAAGCAGTCTTTTCTAAAATTTCATTTATAATCTTGAGACCTGATTTCCACTCTTAATATTTTAATAATCTGAGTGGCTTTTATATATACTCATTTTTGTGGAACCATTATCCTCTAGGTAAATTATTCTTTTCCCTTCATGGTGCTTGTCTCATCTGTAATTATGGATAGAATTCGTACCTCTTCGTGGCTTTTTTTTCGCTAGACTAACTAAATGAAGTATTTTTCGTACTCTGCGGTTTCCAGTCAATAGATCACCCTTGCAGCCTTTCTCTGCAGCTGCTCTAGTTTGAAGTTCCTCATGTGTATAGTTCTAACTCTTACAATGAGAATTACATACAACGTTCCAGATGTGGTCTCACTGGGGTATTGTACAATGGCACCGCGTCTTTCTCTTTCTGCTCCAACGAGTGCAGCCCTGAATTGCATCTGGCCTCTTCACAGCTGTCTTACCTTGATGAACCCAGCTGTTAGGGAGCTCTGGTTTGGAATAACTGTGGCACAGGTTGTTTGGTACAATCTCTTTATTAAACTTGAACAATAACCCTTTTTTTTCATTAATGATGTTATTTAATACTCCTTTTCTCTTGACAATAGCATTGGCAATATAGTTGCTGTTCCCCATTACAGAAGTGGTATTTTCTTTAAAGTTTTTACTTTAGAAAGGACAATCTTATCTGTTACTGTTTCCATAATTCTGAGAAATAGATTATTTTTGATTGCTTTAACTTTTATCATCAATCAGTCTTTAACCATTCTTATTCTCCATTTGTTTCTTCATATCTGAGACAACATATTTAAGGATCGTGGTGGAGGTTGGGGTTTGATTTCTGAATATTCTTAGTTTTCATTCCCTTCTCCCTGTTTAGTATGCACATTTCTTTTTTTTCCTACCTAAATACAAAAAAGCCTTGAAAGACTGTAATTTTTGTGTATAATAATAGCCTGTTCAGGTGTAGTTTAGCTTTGCTTTTTACTAGATACCTAAAGTATGGCTTTCTGTGCTGATTTTTTTTCTCATCTGCTGTCCTCTGCTATTCTTGATAGGATCTCTGCATGTTTCTGATGACTTACTTGCACAATGTTAATCAGTGATTGGCTTGTCACACAGGGAGTTTTACCCCTTCAACTTCAGATACAGGTCCCTAAACATTTTAGCATCTTTTTGTTAAACACGAGGCTTCTGCTGCATTCTGGATATCTTTGCTAACCTTTGCTATCAAATAGCGTGGGTGTATGGCACTGAAATTCAAAGACCTAGTTATAAACCCCTTCGGGATTTTTCATTCTTTATTTAAATAAATATCCTGTAATGTATGGATTAAGTTATGAGCAGCTGTTTTATAATGTACTATTAGTTAGTGAGAACAGTCCTGATGTGATGGAGTCATTTGCTGCTTCAGTAGCTATTTCATAAATTTATCAGCTATTAGCTCCAAGAATAACTAAGCCTTTCCACTTAAGAGTTTGATTTGTTCTCCATTTTGTGTCTGGGTAATTAGTCTCCTAAAATGATACAATTCACTTTATTTTTGGCTAGTGATAAAGATCTCCATCCATATCAAATACCGATGCTGGCACAAAGGCCCAGTTAGTTGGTCTTTAAAAGAACCTGGTTTACCTACTTCCTTCCCCAGAGGATTTGACCCAAACAGATTTCTGCTCTTATTTGTTATATTTATTCTAGTTTGACATGTCTCTGACACACATTGTCCTACTCTTCCTTTCTTTTTTGAATATCGTCTTTTCCTTAGTGTTTGCATTCTTAGTCAACTGCTGTTCCCCTATGCCAGGATTACTCTGTCAGCATGTGCCAGTAGCTTAAAACCTCTGGTTTTCACAAACTGACACAAACAGAGAATTCGTGATACTCATTAAACATACAGCTTAATTTTCATCATCCTATCACTTGGTAGATTTTATCCATTCTTCATCATTTTTAATTGTGTATCAAAACCAGGTGTGAAGAGCTCCCCTGTAAAGCTTAAAATTCTCTGTGTTACAAATACAGGCTGTATTCCAGAAGAGCTGTTTCCACAGGTGCTTGAAGCTGATCCTTCAGAAAAGCTTTTCTCAAACATCTGCCTCTTGGTTTCTAAAAGCTTCCTGGTAATACTTGTCCCTGAGCTGCTCATACCTCCAGCCATGTTTCAGGGGAACTTGAAGTTAGAACTTAAGTTAGTTTGGGAGAGCAGTTTGTCACATGGTATTCCTCCTTTCCATTGCTTCTTTCCCCTTTCCTTCCCTCCCCCATTTGGTAAATTGACAGGTTTTCATTTTGTTTTCATTTCAGTTTTCTGAAGTGTCTTAGTTCTTGTAAGATTTACAGTCCAGATATTTCTTGGATCCAGGGAAGTTTCCTATGTGGCTTTATAAACGCAATCTTTTCTTTTCAAAAGATTATTTTTGGTTTAATCCCACACTAGTGTACTTTTTTTTTTCCTTACTAGATACAATTTCCTAGCATTTCTTTATTAGAAACGTGAATATTTTTTGATCATACTTTGATTATTGTTTGTATTTTGGGAAATGAGGGAAGGAGGATGTTATTTGTCATTTTTCTTCTCTCTTCAGTAAAGTGATGGACAGACCTTGGCATTTCTTTCTTGTAGTGATATAGTCACAGTTAAATCCATACCTAGAGAGTACATCTCTGCCAAATGAAATATGACTTTTAATTATCTGTATAGCTCCTTGTATGCTCAAATCCAATTTACTGATAGGAAGAAAGCTAAACTATTGTACCTGATTACTTTGTTCTGCATTCTTTCAAGACATCAAGTGAGACTCCCATATGGCTGTATTTACCTGGCTTTATCCACAGGTGCTCATTTTCTTAAACTAACTCAGTGACCTGCCTTTCCTTTCCTCCTCAGTCCCACAACACACATATTGTACACTTAAGGCAGTGTGATTCATTTTAGGTTTACATGCTGGGTAGTTTCTGCAGAGGATGTTCAGTGCAACACTAAAGCTTTGGCTACTGTAACTCGCTGAGGCACTTGATGTAATTTCTTATTCTTGAGAAAACTCTCTGACAGTTTGCAATTACTATTAGCAGTCTCAAAGTTGGTATTTGGGATAAGAAACTTCTGAGCTTTCACACATGCCCACCCTCTACACCCTTCTCAGTCTTCCCACACAAACCATATGAGCAATCATATAAATTTTTCACTTGGTATGATTAAGGTTGCACTGGAACAAAATGCCAAAGTACACCTGGGTTTAAAAAGGGAAAGTAGGCTAACAGTTTTAGATGCATACTCTCCTCCTGCTTTGTGCTCTTTAATCCTGCAATTTACTAAAAATTACTTTTAAATTAGTATTTTTCTAGTGTATTCTCTGTTCCCAGATGCTGGGACTCCTATAAATGTGCATACCAATTGACTAGCTCCCCTATTGTCGCACTGCATTTATATTCTTTAAATATCCAGGAAGGTGTCTAAGTTAGCCTCGATGGAGAACCTTCAACTTGGATACATGGAACGTGAGAGGAATATGCAGTTGTCATCTTATGAGACTGTGCACTTTATTTGTCTTGCTGCCATTAGAAACATCAGTTTTGAAATCAGAATTAATTTATAGTGACTTCTGGCAAACACGTATGCTTCCATTATGAATGGTTTGCTGCATATTTGATGGATGCTGTGCTGTCTTCAGACTCTCACTTGTAAATGTTCAAAACTGAAATCAAATATCATTCTTTGTGTCTGCTGATGTCAACATAATACAGAGTGGAGCTACATTTTCTGGTTGATTTTACCAATGCTGACTCCCTCGCTTGAATCTTATCTGGTCTAGTGGTGTCTTCTTCAATATAGCCTCTTCCATTTTCCTGTAAGAGAACTTGATAACATAGGGAAGTAACTTGCATCAGTACCACATTGTTTTCTTATGTGGGTTATATGTTAGATTTCTATCATTTGAGACCAGTTAATGCAAAGTACTGTCTTTTCTCATGAAAGCAGTAAAGTTTTGGGTTTTTTTTAGTGATGACATAGAATCATAGAATGGCTTGGGTTGGGAGGACTTTGAAGATCATGTTGTTCCAATCCCTCCTTCCCCACTGCTGCCCCTGGGTTCAACATGTGATGTACTGTTCTTAGTGGTCTTGCTAATTTGACTAAGCTACGTTGTCTTTTCAGCTATTCTTTCTGTCCAGTTGAAAAGGCCAAAAAGCACTGTTACTTTGGTGACATTACGTATTTGACTTTATTGTAGTGACTTCATTAAACTATTACTTATGTCTGTATTTGAAATTATGTTCCTTACAGTTTAATGTGATGTTGACTGTCTTTAAAAATGTTTTGCTTGAATGGGAATCTCTTTTCCTTTTCACTAGATTACTGTTTACAAAAGTCAAATTGGAGTCTCTATGCAGAGGCCCAGATGAAGCACTCCTTACGTGTAAACACATGCTCCAGATTTGGAAATCCTGCTACAATCTCACTAACCCAAGGTAAGATGCTGTATAGAATTCTAGGCTGCTCACTACCCTGCTCAGTAGTCTTTCATGGCAATATTAAGTTAGCAGTCCTGCATTTTCTTGGTCTGGCATTTCCTATGAACAAACTAATCCTCTGGGAATCTGGGGGATGGTCATGTAGAAGTACCCAGGGTTCCATGAAGTAAGGTATGCCAAAGCTAAGAAATTCTGCGGAGGTGAGCACTGCTTAGAGAGTTTGGGTAACTCATCCATTCCCAACGTGCTCATATGGTCTTGGTTTTTTCCCTGATTTGGGGTTTTAGAGTCTATTGGTAAGTGGAGAGATTGTTCTAGTGGAAATGTAGTTCAAGGATTTTCATTAAATAATATGAAAGAGGATTAGACATTAATTAAAACTAAAGCATCAGAAATCACACGGATAGATATGATATGCTTGCGAAATCAGCATGGCTTTTTTTTTTTAAAAAGAGGTCTTGTTTATGAACCTATTTAGCTCTTTAAAAGCATTACCAAGTGTATAGATAAGTTGTTATAGTCCTGTTTGGGTTTCCAAAATGCTTTTGTGAAGGTCCTTTGTAGGAGCAGATGGACAGACAGCACCGACCACCTGGATGATAAAAGAAGAAGAAGAAAATACTAAAGCAAAAATATTGTAGTCCTGAGTGAGCCAGAGCTAAGATTAGTGTGTGCATGTGAAAAGAATCACAAGGTCAAGCTGAAAAGCCACTTGAAGCTTGGTTGTTCTCTGTGGCTGGAAGCAGTCACATGGGGGGGTGTGCTATGTGGGGAGATAAGGAAACATCTTGCTGGCTGGAGAGCTCGGGGTTGGTAGAGAGTCTGAATACAGGAATGGAGTAATAAAGTTACAAGAGAGTTGTGCCTGGACTAAAGTCTGTCCTGCTTGAATTCATTCGCTGCAAACGGTGCAGTGACAACCTTTTTTCCACAGTCCTTTGCCATATATATTTACACAAACTGTGAAGTAAATGGAAAGGCCACTTAGCAGAAACCCATGCTGGTACTATTCAACACGTTTATCAATTACCTGGAGAAGAGGACAAGCAGAATTTTCTGCTGTTAGGTTGTTTGAAGGGTTGACAGTTTCTGAAGCAGAGATGGTACAGCAGAAGAACTTTGTACCAGGTGGCATCAGATACCTGTGTAGCAGTATGGTGAGCATTAGCTGTTCAGTTTTTGCTCTAAATTGATCTCAGTTATGTAAATACATGCAACTCTTTAGGATTGAGAGACCTGACCTAATGACTGAAGAGGGAAAATTGCTTCTCTCCTTAGTGAGCTAGTGAGCATTTCAGAGCAGGAAATTTTGGAGGGTGTGGCAGGAAAAGCCTGGGAAGGGATCCGAGTCACTCGGAGCACATTGAGAGAGACTGTGATACTGCCTTGTGGAACAGGGAGCATCCCTCAGGGTACAGAAAGCAAGGATGTCAGAAGCCAGGAGGTTTGAGCTGAATTGTTTTCAAGTCAGAGTCACTGAACAAGCAGCAGGGACCTGGGAGAAAATTTTTCTTCTACCTTAGTGGGTGGCAGTTTATTTTAGTTAACTGGTTGTGTGTGTGGGCAGTGGGGGTTAAGAGTTTAGTATCAGAGTGCTGTGCTTTGCAGAATAGTTAAAATTTCAGTGTAAACTTAATTTCAGAGAGGCTTTGCATGTACTCTGGTACAACTTTTCGCCTTCTTTCTCTGCTGTGACATCTTTTACAGAGATCAGGGCTCTAATCATAGCTTGTCATTACTTCGTAGTTGTTGTTGTCTTTGTGCTAAGAGCTACCGTGCCATGTTAAACACACTTTAAGATGCCTCCTTCAGACATCAGCAGTGACTGTGAAAATTTACTCTTGGCTGTGTCAGCTTCAAACAGCAGTGGTTGCTAGTTCTCATTGCCATTCTTCTTCAAGAACATCTAAGTGGAAAAATTAACGAGGACTGCTTTGTATCTGATAGTTTTTCTGCTTTCTTACCTTAACATTTATTTTCTTGAAGCTCTCATGTCGCGTTAAAATCAAGTTAGGAGTGGAATGGACAGGATAAGTGTCATGATGGAAAGGAGAAGGGTTTCCTAATGACATGTTCAGAGTTATATCAAACAGTGAATAAAGACACCAAGTTGTAATCTTTCTGTGGTCGGCCTGTGTGAAATTTAAGGGCTGAATAACTTCATATGGTATCACGGTGATCCAGATCGGTCGGACTGGGATAACAGTTCTCACTGAGACCTGAAATATGACTGGGAAGTTCTGTTCACCCAGCTGCACTCCTGATATACTGACGAATGATGATGCAGAATTGTTGTGAAAAGTTAATTTTTCCAAGTTCTGTAATGTTAACATACACTTCGTTTTGCTGCAAAGCACCATTTGAAAATGTCTCCCACTGGAAATAATTGAAGCTTAATATTAATTTAAAACTTATTTTATGCTGAAAGGCTTGGAAGATTTAAGTGTGTACTTCCAGCCTGCTGCTTGAAGTGCATTAGAAAATAGTTGAGTATTTTTCCACCTTTTACTTTGCATTAGGAAAACACAACAAACCACAATGACAGAGCTGTGCTTAGAAGATACTTAGGCTAAGTCTGGCTTTCCTCATCAGCAACATGTGACACATTGCTGTTATGGATTTAAGAAATAATTAAGACAGCAATTACCAGAAAATTTATACCAACTGATTTAACAACTACATCTGATAGTGTGTGTCCCAAAAAATTCCCTTCTGTTTCCTGTGACTACAATAACATCATTTTTAAGGAAATATTGCAATACTGTTACGTAATTCAAAATTGTATTTATACCATTTTAATAACAGCAGTAGAAAGGGGGGACATTGTTTCACTGACTCTTTGAGGTGTGCAACTCTGAAGAATTAGTGGGAGGCTTCTTGACCTCTCCGTTGAATTTTGTAAGGAGGATGTTGTTAAGGCAAATGAAGAGATGTGCTGCATTCCAGTCTTGCAGTTTTTGTTAAAATTTCTCAGGCTTTACTTTAAACTAGGAATTTTGTACAGTTTTTTTATCTTCAGTGAGAATCAGACAAAAGTTTGCACTCTGCTAAGCTGGGCTAACAGTTCAACTGTTTTAAACCTTAATTAATGTTTGTGGGGTGCTTTGTAGGGTTTTGTTTTTTAAATCAGACTTTAAAAAAGTTGTTCGTTGAGAGTGAGTAGTACCAGACTTAGAATCCTAAAAATGAAATTACTTTATTAGCCATAGAATATTAAAGAAGGAATGCCCATATGTGCTTCCTTACACTTTGCTGACAGGGTGTCTCAGTACTTGCCTCATCTTAAGGAGAAAGAGCACTTAGTTCTTCAGTCCCTGTTCTTCTGCTGAATCTTTAATAGTGTTTCTAGGAGCAATTCATTTTCCAGTGAGCACATCAATGAGAAACCTGAGGGCAGATACTGAGTTACAGCTAAAATAGAAATTAAGTGCATTTGTACACAGGTGCAATCAGTGAATATCACTGCTGCTGCATAGGCTCCTGAGATGTTAGAAGTGTTCAGAATGTTCCTACTATGCTATTAGAATCAAATTCAACATTAGGCAGTTAATATGCATATGTGCATATATTAAAAAAAAAAAAGCAAAACAGACAGCCTGCCCTACAACTCTGGTGATAATTGTGATGCTTTTTTATGTAAAGTGAAGTTATGACATCTTTACCAAAAATTAGATGTCCTGCGTTTAGTGTTTCTCTTCAGTCTAAGAGAGGTATGGATTTTCAAACTTACATCTGCCTTCTCGGCTTTCTGTGATAGCTGTACTTTGTATTATATAAATATGTAAGGCACAGTAGGTCCTTTCTGTAGAGGTGTTAGTTATGAACCAAATTAAAAGCCAGTATTTCCTTTGTGGTTGTATTAATTATGAAAACATGATTGCTCAAGTAAATACAGATTTAGTTTTGCTCAGCTGAATTCTGTTTCAGTGCAACTGGCTTAATGCATTGTGAATGGTTAGTGGTGCTTGGTACTAAATTTGGTCATAGCAGGAACTTTTATAGCAAGAACCTTTGTGGGAGTAGGGCACATGCAACTTGTATATCGGCATAAAATTTTATATTTTAATAGCTCACAAATTCTGTACTTCCCTACAGTGACTCCGGCCGTGGGAGCAGCCTGTTAGACAGAGCGATTGCTGACAGACGACAGCTTAATACAATTACATTACCAGATTTCAGTGATCCTGAAACAGGTAAGAACTACACTTGAACAATGAAATAGGTAAAATGGTATGGCCAGAGCTAGATTTTGCATTAGTTTTTTTAGTTTATTTTGCAAAATGAAGTTATATTTTCATTGTTGTCATGTAAATAGAAATAGACATTGCGTGATACATGATTTTTTCTTTTTTTATTTATGAAGTATTTGCTGGCCATGTTCTCTGTAAATATCTGTAGTATGGATCTTGCTGAGCTCAGTGTTATTTTGTTACATGAGGACTAAAAACTAGTACCCTGAACCAGCCTATTTGCCAAAGTCCTGTGCTTTTCAGTCTGTTCGGTACTTGCACATTTTTGTTTAAAAGGTAAATCAAAAAAATTTCTGAGAACTATTAATCTCAAAAAAATTGAAGACATTGTTGCTAATTAAATCAGTTAAAATCTCAAATATATGTTAAAACATAGTTACATGGGTGGGTAGGCTTACTGTAGACATAGTTGACATTATAAGCAAAATTTATTTGTCATAAATTGTATAGACTGTTATTTTTACATACATATAAAAATTGTAGTGCACAGGTGCACTACATAAAATGTAAGATTGTTACATGTCAGTAAATACTGACAATATGTAATTTCCTTTATTAATGTATTGTTATCATAATGCAAACTAATATACCTTAAAAGTTATACAATCAGAAAGCATGTGAGCCATGCATTCTGTGAAGGTTGCAGAAGGAATTTTATAACTTGTACAATATCTTGCTTGTGTTCTAAATATTGAGAGTTTTCTCTTTTCTGGGTTTTATATGAAAACCATAACATGTTTTTCCTGACACCTTTCAGGGGTGTATTTCTGCTTAATCACACTTTGACACAAACAGCTTATAGAAGAGTTTGCCAACCTATGAATATGAGTACATTTGACCCATAAGTTAAGATACATTGAAATGTGTAATGTGTGTCTTTGTTCAATATCAGGATTGTGCAGTACAGAAAAATCCAATTTAGATATTTAACTTCTGAAAGTTAAAGTTGGATTGAATGATCACCGAGTTTTGAATTTGAAATAAAGTAAAAGTGTTCTGTGCTTAAGTCACCTGATTTCAAAGAATTGCAGTACGATCTGGCATAATGTAGCTTGGTGCCCCTAATGTGGAATCTTATGTCTCTTTGTGTTTGTATAACTAAAATGGGGAAGATGACATTATATCATTCTGTGGTGATCATTCTATATTCTAGTCTAGCTCATTGTTTCATTTTTGAGAACATATCTAGATTTCATAGGTTTCATTTACTTATATAGATAGACATAGCTATAGATAAAATTTTTTGCCTTCAAAACAGTGTTTTTTGGAGAGGGGTGTTGTAAAAGGTTTTTTTGCGGTTAGTTGCGATTTTTTGTTTGTTATTTTTCCAAAGGGGACATACAGCTTTTGATCTACACCCCCAGGGTGTCCTATTTTATATCTGCCACTCTTGAGAGCAGAGTGAATTGGTGCATTTTAAAGACTGCAGATTCCTCAATGCTTTTAAGTAAAGATGAACTCTCATCCAAAACTGTGAGCTTTTTAAGGAGCTTAACCCAGATTCAAACCCTGCAGACAATATCTTGATTGGAAAACAAGATCTCTGCATACATTCTGATTTTTCTGGCAGGTCCAGATTGTCTTTTTTTCTGAATCTCAGCTGTATTGCTAGAACTTCACTGTCAAGGAGAACAAGATGGGAAATTAAAATTATGGGGTCCCTTTTTGATTATTTATCTTATAAAAGGTAATTGTGGAGGATAGGTGGATGTCCTCTTTTTTTACTTTAAATTGGGAGTTGGAGATGGGTTTTTTTGTTGGTATTTTTTTTCAGTTGCTCATTTTAGCAGAAGAAACCTGGTTGCAATACCACTACTCAATTTGTAGCTCTATCAACTCTCTCTATATAATAATGTATATAAAAAAACTCCACATCCAGGATTTGTCCAGAATTCTTCATCCAGAATATTATATAAAAAATTTGCAGGAATGAAAGGGTTATATATAAGAATGAAAGAAATGAAACTTGTCATAGTGTTTGAGAAAGCTTAAGCAGACTGTCAATAACATTTTGTTCACAACGGGTAGATGATAGAAACAATAGATGATCAGGATGTTAGACCTTTATAGGGTTGAAAGAGCTCATCTGCAAATCTTGTGGATCCACAGTGTTTAGAAATGCAGAAGGAATTTGACAAGTAAATAAACAAATGTTAAAATGCAAGAAAGTTATTGCTGAAAATGCTCTTAGGATGAAAATGCTTGCTCCCCTCTTTGTTACACAGTGTAGTGCTACCTTGTGTATATGTGTGTATACACCCACACATTTAGAAATTTTCCCCTTCCTAACTTTGCTTGCCATCTGTGAAGATGATCCCATTTGCCTGTCTAGCCCTGAATTTAATCAATCTAAGTACCAAGAAATGAGAGCTAAAATTCAAATCTGACATCTTATGTACCTGAAATTTAGTTTTTAAAATCCTTCAAAAAATCTAGATTTAATGGCTGTAAATTCTTTTTCTTAGGTGTATCAATTCAGCAGAATTTATTAAAAAAGTTATTAAAAAACTGCTTTATACAGCAGTCTTACCAATACCATAATGATTAAGTGATTCAAGTTTAAATTTGTGTAACCCTTGAATATCAAAAGAGTGTATTGTGGGTTTCTTACAAGGCTAGACTGTTGATTTTAGTGCCCTGATCAATAACTGTGCTAAATTTACTTTAAGTTTGACCTCTGTTTCAGCTGGCTTGCCGTGAGTGGCACCCACCCATATTTGTATAAGCTGATGAAGGAAATAAATATAAAGGAGGAGAAAAAAAGAGTTTTGATGAATCAATCACTGAAGTAAAATCTCATAGGGAGACAGACGCATTTCATATCCAAAAGTAGATATGCATATGCCAACCACTAGAGACTCATTGGCTATTTGGTTAAGTTGCATTCAGTCTTTTAAAAAACAGATTATTTGATTTGGTTGGAGTCCACTGAGTTTATCATAGGAAGAAAGAATATTACTTTAGACTTTGGTCTTTATTTCCCCTTTAATTTATTTTTAAAATTTATTTTTTGATGTTGTTGCTCTCAGAAGTGATATGTATTTTATGTAGAAACCATTTCCATCTTACTGAATAGTGACACAAATGCTTTGCATTTTTGGCATCCATTAGTCCATTAAACCCTGTTGAATATTTTTTTTCTTTCCTGCCTTCCCCACATCCCTTTATCATTCTCTTTGTTTCACTTTTTAGCCTCTGATACTTCCTCATCCTCTCTCTCAAGAACAGAGTCTCCTCTCCAACTGTTTGTATCTTCTCATCTTCCTCATCCTCATCCTAAACCAGATATCTTTGTCTGGCCCCATGCAGCCTCTCCATACTGTGACCAAGTTCCTGAGCCCCGTACACCTACTCGCTGTAAATTGGCTTTCTATTCCTGATAGGCATGTTTTGCTTTATTTTTCTGATAATCTTCATAACTGATAAACTGTGTTTAAATAGATTGTGTTTCAACAGAGTGTCAATGAAATCTGGCCTTTCAGCTGCTTTTCATACAAACTGTACAGCAATGCTGCCAGGGTAGTTCAGGTGGCAGGTTAAAACAACAGAGGTTTTCTGGCATTTCTTTTTAACTGCTTTTAATTTCTGTTAAATCGTCCTTCATTCATACCACAAAGGAGCACTTTTTTGTCACTGAATTTACTGTAATCCAATCCTAAGAATTCATTTTGACACCTAGTCTTTAAACTGATGTCATATCAAAGATACTAATTCCTAACAAAATGTAGAAAATAAATCTTTGCATATTAGCAAAATTCACTTGTTAAAATAGCTGACAGAAGACCAGAGTTTTGAAAACACTAGCTCACTCATATGTAAGCCTGTAACTGGAAGTTAAGGAAAGCACTTCCTTCAGACTCGGGGAAATCTGTGTCGTACAGAAGTGAAGTCTGACTTCCTTGAGGTATTTGAATAGCTGATTGACTGCTATTACGGGTTTGGGCATCACTGAGTTGAACTTGCTCAGAGCTACTCTCTATACAGTACATCTCAGTTAGCATTAATTGGCTCCTCCTTGTTCTTTCAAAGCTACAAGTTAGCAAGAACCTACTCAAGAATGAAGGCAAACTGAAAGAACGCTGAAGCCAAAGCACAGATTCCATTATGTGAAGCCCAAATTTTCCATTTCCAAGCTACTGTATCCTCAGGGAAAGGAGCTTCTACCATATGCGTGAGAAGTAGCAGAACTATGAAAAAAAAAGATATTGGAGTCCTTTGTATAATGTCAATAACTATTGAAAGTTAAAGCTGTCTCAGTAAGGAGCAGATTCCCTAGATGCTTACAGCATGTTAGTATAGTTTCCAGGGCTGAAAATCTCATGTTCTTTATCTTTCTCAATTCTTTTTTTTTTTTCCAGTGAAAGAAGCCTAAGGCATTTTCTATCATTGACTTGACTTCCAATTTCTGTTGAGCAGAAATATGATTTTAGAGATGTAACATCTTACTTAATTTTTTACTACTTGAAATCCTGTAAACCTGATTTTGCAGTTTGAAGATTATCAGAAATCCTCTGGCTTTCTTGGAGTTTTTGGCTTATATATATACATATAACATTTTTTTTTCTTCTTACTTTGTGTTTTAATTTGTGGTTTGATCTGTCCAAAGGCAATCCGTCAGATGCTTACTTTCATGGTTTTTACTCCCTTTTTTCAGTTTGTAAGTAGTATTCACTGTGCATTTCTATTAATTTCTCAAGGACTAAAATCACCGTTTCCTTTACCACAAAATGTACATGTTTTATCCATCAGTAGTGGAAGCTTGGTAGTGTGTAAAACAAGGCTAATGCTCTTTGCCCATTCAGTCACCCCGAGGGCTGTAACCTTATGAGATCTGAATGCACTCAACTAACACTTGCATTTAATAATTAAAGAGGCAGTATTCATTTCTAGAGGACTGCAAATAAAGATATATTTGGAAGGTCTTGTGTAACATAATGGCCAGCTGCCAGTATGTTGTATTAGAGAAGATTTTATGCCACTGCTGTTCCTAAAGGAATATGTCAATCCAGAATACAACATTGCAACTACTGTCATGAGTTATAATAAACTATTACTTTATTTTGTGGTACAAATTTTTCTTGTAGAATAAAGGAAGAGTACACTTTGAAATAATGAAATTTTGAAAGCCAGCTAAATAAGAGAGAATGAAGAATGTAAATCAATAAAAATAACTGCTGCTTTAATCAGGACGTTAAATAATATTCTTTTTCTTCAACCAGTTAACTTATAAAGCTGTGTGCTTAGTCTTGAATAGTAGATTTTTTTTTTCATCGATTCCTTGACCTTTTCATAAATTTTTATGGAGTAGTGCAGGACCAATTTGGTGAAGGACACCAATTTGACTAAGCACAGAAAATCTTTTTCAAAGTGCTGAGAGGATGTTTAATCAGTAATGCTGTCCATGCCTGACTACTATCATCTCCACGCATAACTTTGCAGCAAAACACAAGGTAGCTTTGTAATTTGTGATTGTAAAAGGTGTCTCAGACTCTTAATGAGTTTTAAAGGAAAAAAATTTTAATTTTGGCTAAACCTGCCAGTCTGTCTTATTAAATGCATCACTTGGGTGATGTATTAGTCCTGCAGAAGGTACTGCCTCTTTGTATCAAGCAATTGCTTTTCTTAGCGTAGAGTTCTCTGTATGTCACATCACTAATGTTCTTACTGCCAGCTGTGTGCATGTAAAGTTGAAAGTTGTGGGGATTTTCCTCTTTTCTCCTGCATGAGCATTGCAGTTAAAGTATTTTTTTTCTAAATGTGTTGAAATGTTGAAAACATGATGAATGTAAAACTGTTGAGTAATATTCTCTGTTATGGCATAAAAAGACATCCTGCCATAGTGTTGGTATGAACACGTTCCACGAAGGATGACAGTACAGTCTTTTACTCATTTTCAGAAGGAAAATTGGATGTACATAGAAAAGTGATTTTGTTTTTCTCCAAGCTTGCATTCTAGCTAAGTGCTGTTAAAGTCCACGTATTAGTTTATGTCCATCAGGCTACATTGTGAAGAATTTATGAGGAAATGACCAAGAAAACAACTGAGGAAGTCATAACATGTTCATTTACATAGGGTGACTTATAAATGGCATTTAATAGATGGGATCATGTAGACTCTCCTGTGACATTTAAGAAAAGCCTGAAGAGAGTAATTGAATGCTTCATTCATAGAAGTTGTACTGTAGGTGTGACTTGGAAGAAAAAGGTTTCTGTGAGATGACTTAACTTCTCGGTTAAATTGTGTTTGTTCAAGGCTGTTGGTAGGTTTTCTATTTGAGATTTAGTTGAAGCATTGAATCTGCAACATGGTTGCTGCAGACCGTATGTTAGTATGGTGAGTAGCAATTGTCAATTCTGGCTAAGTGCCATTATAGGAAACCTGAGTGGGAGGTTCCTTTTATTTAGGAACATTTTGACGTGGTTAAGACCTTCTGTCACACTTTGCAGTGTGCAATGTGATTGTGATTCCAGATGTTAACCAGTAAGTTAGCTCGGTTGGTTAGAGCATAGTGCCAATAACACCAGGATCGTGGGATTGATCCCTGTATGGGCCATTCACTTAAGAGTTAAGGCTTGATGATCCATGTGGGTCCCTTCCAACTCAGAATATTCTGTGATTTAAAGTAATTTAAGTAGTGAATTCTAGGTCTTGCAAAGACAGTTCCTGTTTCACACTTGGCCTTTTTTAGTCTGAACAAGCTTTAGAACAAAATTAACTAAATAAAAGTGAGTAGCCAGAATCTATTTTGGTGATATAATACTTTTCCAGGCTTCATGCTTTTCTATCTGAAAATAAACACTTTTTGCTTCTCGTGGTGTTTTGAGGGAATTTTTTCTTGATTCTTAAGTGTCATGCTATAACAGCAGGTATAGAAGTTGTCTGGAAGAGGAAGGATATTTGTGTTCATGAAAGGTGTGGTAAAACTTTAAACCAGAAATTGCTGCTACTCTATCTGAGCATGTGAAGGGAGCTGCAACAGCGAATTGTAACACTGAAAGTGTGTTTGGCTCAGACCAGTGAAAGCGAAGTGCAGATAAGACTGAGAAGAGAGAGCAGAGCTTACAATAAAACTATCAGTGAGCCACCAAATAAGTAACTGGCTGTGTAGGATCTGTGAGGCCTCAAGCAGACTTCAAGATGATTTTAGAACCTACACTTTGCCCTCAGTTTCTCACAAACCACTTTGTATCTTTACCAGTTGTGGTTGAAATTACTGTATGTTTTAGAATTGTAATGTAAATATAAAAATCTGAATCTGGGTATCCTGGGCTAGAACAAGGAACAAAGAATTCAAATAAGTTAGTTCTAGTAAGAAAAGGCAGGAATAAAATTTGAAGGAAGGCAGGGAAAAGCTTTTTAGTACAGAAGATGTTGAAATGATTTTTGTTGTCTGCAAAATTCTGCAAAAAAATGTTCACTAAATGTGTTTTAACAGAAGGAGCCAAAAATGAGGCAGATGACAGCTAATTGTGGCAATACTAAAGAAGTATAGGGAGCCCCTGGTGGCCTAGTGGTTAGATCGCAGGACCTTCACCGCCAAGGCCTGGGTTCGATTCCAGCCAGGG
>JAWMRA010000161.1:47167148-47239373 GCA_035584735.1 Pseudotriccus pelzelni | reverse complement strand
AAAATCCAATGCGCAGGCTGGAAGGTGTAAAGACCTTCCCCGGATCTTCGTTCGCGAAGACTGGCCATTACATTACAAAGAAGTATTTAGGGGATTATGGGTTAGAGCCATCAGCATGAGTGCAATGTACCTGAAAGATGCCTGAGTAGACAGTGTCAAGAAAAAAAAAAAAAAGAAAGAAGGTTATGGCAAATATGTAAATGTTTGATAAAGTCTACAGTGGCTGTGCTGATTAGATATGCAAGGCTGTACTAGAAGTCATCCCTCCTTCTTTTGGAAACTGTATCCCTGTCCTTGATATCTCTCTTAACCAATGCAAAGAGGGTTATTAAAGAACCAAAACCAAATAAAAAAAGCACAATTATCAATGGTCTTTGCTGTTTTGTGACATCCTTGAGTTCGCTACGTTTTAAATAAGACTGAAATGTGAAGGATTTCAAGGGCTGGAATTCCCAAATAGCCTTGCAAAAGTTTGCACCAAGTTTCTTTGTATGCTGCTTAACATCTTCAAACTTGAACCCCAAGAGTCCACTTGTTGGTGATATTGTTTAAATTTAGTTGATTATATTGAGTAATCTACAACCTGAGTTTGTAAAAGTCTAAAAGACTTACTGTGTGTATGTATGTATATGTGTATATTTTCTTCAGAGAACTAATTGCTGCAGTATGTTAAGGGTTACCTCTTTCCTAAGCAGGAAATATAAACAATTTGAATAATACCACTTTAAAATAAAAACTCTAAGAAGATATTTTAAGTTTTTTTCTTTTTTTTTTTGTGTGCCACGTAGTATAAAATCCAGGGTAGGAAGCACTCAGTATCCACTCTGTTTTAATTTTAATATAGATGGCACTGAAACTCATAAGACTTTTATCACAGTATAAGGTTTTTTTATTAATAAATTGATGTACAAAAAGTTTTAATAATATATTACCATATGTGCTTTATGGTTAAGTACTACAGGCTTAAAATCTAGTAGTGCATTTTCAATATGAAATTACTTGTGGCCTGGCTAGCAGCCAGAGTCCTTGCTTCAAATAATAAAAAGTATAGGCCCTTTTTAATACTAAATTACATACTTGCTTTTCGGAAGGGATTGGATAATCTTCTTTGTGTCAATGAATTGCACCTTTTCTTTACAAATTGTTCTGGAGAGGCAAGAAGCCTCTTTCACTGTTAGTCCCCTGAAGGGTAAGGAGTGACAGTCTGCAGTGAGGTGCATTTACAGAAATAGCTGTCAGACAAGAAAAGGATTGCTCGTGACTCGTGCTTATTTGTGATACCCTTGCTAGTATTTCTCTTCGAATACACTCCATGTGCTTCTTACTTAGACATTTTTATTTCTTCAGAAGTTGAGCCTTAAAATAAGATACACAAAAACTGTAGTGAATGTTCAGCTGTGAAGGCTGGAGTTTGAGTTGTTTCATCAGCCAGTCAGTAAAGCAGAGCAAGCTCCACAGCCACATACTGTTTCAAATCTTCTGGGCAATTCCTTTCATAATCATATGAAATGCGAATTATGTCCTGTGCTGCTTTTCCTTTGTTTGTGTCAGTTAAAGGAAATGTGATGCACACTTTCAGACAAACTTCCTCCTAATCTATGTACTAGGAATTTCTTATGCATTCTGGTTTTCTGATTTATCTTGTCACACTTAAGAATGTATGTTTTATGTGGCAGATCTCTTCTTGTTAAAATTCTCATGATATTGACCATAAAGGTTTTGTTTATTTCTTAACTTCTAGTGATGAGGACAAACTTTTGGGGTGCAGTTCAACTCTTGCAATAATCAGTTCTTTCTTTTGTACTGTCCGCCATTGTATCTGCAGAATATTTTACTGTCATTATTTATTAATCCTACTGAGTCTGAGATTTTGTAATTTGTAATTATAAAACAATTAGAAATACCTTGAAACTTAGATGACAAGAAGGGGTATCGCTTAAAATATTCATGTTCTTGATTTAAAAAACAATCATTGCTAGATATGCTGGCAGTAACTGGCTATGAAAAGTACAATTGCCATTAGGTGTTCTCTAGTCATGGCACCTTTCATCCTTAGTATGCCTTGGGAATGTTCTTTAAGCAGGGGACTTTTTTGCCACAAGGCATTTTAACTCAGACTTCGTGATTAGTCGAGTTTTACATTCAGTGCAGTTTAACTGTTCATTTGTGAGGGGGTATGTTGTGATCGTCATGTGTATTTTAGTCCTCTTTTTTTTTATTCTGTTATTAGTCTTAAAATAATCCTCTAATTGCACTCTATGGAAAGACATAGCAAATACTAACATTAAAGTGCATGCAGCAACCTGAAGACTATAGTGTATGATACCATCACAAACCTTTTTTGGATTGTACATTGCCAGAAAAGAAGTGTCAGATTTAATAGAGAGTATTCATAGTAGCAACCCAAAAAAGCATCAGGTATAGTTACCAATGTTCAGTGTGTTTTTTTATAGTCTTTCAGACCAGTATAAAAGCTTCCATAAGAAGGAAAATTAACCTGACATTTAAAAAAACTTCTCCAAAATGGTAAATGTAAATTAAACATGAGGACTTTGGGGTAAAGCCTCTTATGAAAAGGGTTACTGTTAAATGTTTTATGCAACGCATATGGCCTTTGTTCTTTTTATGATGGTAAATTTTCTTTTATTACTTCTACAGGTTCAGTCCATGCCACATCAATAGCAGCTTCCAGAGTGGAGCAAGCGTTGTCTGAGGTTGCTTCATCTCTGCAAAGCAGTGCCCCTAAACAAGGTCCCCTGCATCCTTGGATGACTCTGGCTCAAATATGGCTTCATGCAGGTATTATGAAAGTAAAACTTATTTTTCTTTGCCCTCCCCTTTCTTGCTAGCCTAAGGACTTGCAAAAATCTGTTATTTTCATTCAGAATCTGTTATCACTTATCAGATCAGTTTTTTTCTGTGTGTGTGACACTGAAGCAAGCCAAGAAATAAAAAGCACACTAGAGTTGTTCTGTAAGTCAGTTTATAAAAGATAAGGCAGTACTTTTAGAATGCAGTTCTTACCAATGGAGTCATATCTTCTGTAGAATAAAAGCAACGCTCTCTCCCTTATCCTTGAAGAATTTAGTTTCTGAAGTAGCTAGAGTATCTTAGTATTTGGAAATTTAGGTGTCCTGATTCCGTTGAACGGAAAAAGGTGTTTGTAAGATTATTGAATAGAGTTGCTGTAACTACAAATCTTCATAATCGAAACTAAATAACTCTGCATATGTGAGGAAAAAACAGTAGTGGTTGAGCAACCTGTCCCTTGAAGGTGTGATAATGAGCTCTCATTCAGTTCTCTTCCTTCTGACTTCATTAATGTAAGATACCCAGGATTGTTTGTCTAAATGTGGAGTCATCTTGAGTGGATTTAGTATTGTTATGCTGCTCCAAGCCTAGAGCTAAATGCAATATCACAAGTGACAGTTACATTAAAATTTAACCAGAAAATGATGATCCAGTGTATTTTTACACAGATAAAATTTATAACTTGCAATTGTTTTTAATGATATTTGCATCAGAAAGGCAAATTTAGAAATCAGCCAGCAATTGTTCTGCTTTGTCTGCTCTCAGAGTGTTTTTCAGTGATACTTTTTTTTTCCCCTTCATGTTTGTATTTAACGAAACTGTCCCTTATTTCTTAGCATTTTAATGTATCTATTTTGCATTAACAGTTTTATTGTGTGAAAGTTATTGCAGGGCAACGGCTCCCAGTTATTAATGGCTTAGTGGTTTAGAGGAAAAGCCCAGAAGATTAGAAAGAAAGAGCAATTGCAGTGATTAATAATAGTGATCTCATTTGGGGGTGGAAAGGCTCCTTGAAAACAACACAGATTAGAACAACGTAGGGTCCAACAGGGCATAGTGTAGTCTCCTGCCCTCCATCATGGCATCATTGACTTTAAATATTTATAAACTGTCACAGACAGCCATCCACAGTAACTCTTAGCGTCTGTAATGCTGATGATTTCTCAGCCTTCCTTGGCAGCTTATTGAACTGCTTATTTTCTGTTTGGCTTTTTTTTAGTTTTTGTTGGTCATGTCTTGTTACTGATTTTTTGATTCATGCAAGTGACTCCCACAAAGGAGGGATCTGGACACACTTTTCTGATTCCTTTTAGTTCTCAACTGAATCAGATTTGCATACACATTGGTAGTTGGCTGCTGCAATCCACTACACAGGCCACTTTTCACTCTTAAAAGTATCTGTCTTGGCAAATGTGGTCTGTGGGCCATATTCTTGATTCCTAGCAGAAGGAAGCATGGGTGGGAAGTAGGAGAGGGTTGGGTTGGACAATGAGCTGAAGTGTTAAAGATATAGTAGAAGGACACAACAGAGCACGAAGAGTGCTCTGGCTGTTTGTAAATGGGCAGCAATGAAAACAAAAAAAGCCCCAAGAGATTAAAGAGAGCTGCTGTCTACCTTCAGAGAAGGTTCTGCAACCTGAAGTCTGCTTCCTTTCTTTTTGAAATGATTCTGTTCTTGGTACTTCTCTTGGTGATTTGTGCTGTGTTTCAGAGTCTTTAGGTATGCTGCTTTAGGTAAGCTGGTTGTCCTGCTACAGTAAATGTGCTGAGCCTCGAGAAAGGCTCTTTACTGTAGGAACATTACAAATAAAGTTTTTTCCAGAAGCACAGTACAAAACAGGTATTCTGGAAGGTGTCTTCATCAGTGTATTTATAGGTTACTTGCATAGAAAACAGCGATAAAATTACTTACCAAATTACTTAATGCCTTACAGCACATATTCTTTAAATAAAAGTGAAGATTTACCTTTGGGAAATTGCTTCCTTTTTGAGACTCATGCCACATTTAACTGTTTGACTCCCTTTATGGTTGTGCAGGGTTTTGCTTCTTAGTGGGGGAGAAAAAAATGTTTAATAAGCGTGAAATCTTAAAATACAAAAATTAAGAATTAATCTTGCTGTAAGATTGTAGAGACATGGAAAAGTTATGTAAATAAGTTCTAATACATGCAAAACTTAGTGAAATATTGTAGTGGTTTGACCCTGGCCAGATTTCCAACACCCACTAAAAGCTGCCACATCACCCTCCCTCGGCAACTCCACAGAGGAAAGAAAAAAAAGAAACAGCTGAGAAATTCATGAGCAGAGATAAGGGCCAGGAGAAGTCACTTACTGACGGGCAAATCAGATTCAACATGGGGATAGAACTTAAATTTATTACTGACAGGATAAGACTTAACGAGTGAGAAATAAAACAGTCTTAAAACACCTTCCCCTCACTCCTGCTTCTTTGCATGTTCTCCCTCCTCCCCACAGCAGTGCAGGGGGACAGGGAGTGGGGGTTTTGCAGTCAGTTGTTGTTTCCCGTGGGGCACGGTCAGGTCTCTGCACCCCGATGGTCCTCCATGGGCTGCAGGGGGACATTTGCTTCACCGTGGTCTGCACCACAGGCTACAGGGGGGTCACATCTCTGAGTCTTTCCCCTGTTCCCATGGGGGTCCCTCCCATGGGAGACAGTCCTTGATGCACCGCTCCAACCTGAGGCCATCCCTTGGGCAGCAGTTCTTCCTCATCTGCTGTCCCGTGGGTCACCTCTCCATGGGGTGCAGTCCTTCACGGATGGGCTGCACCGGCGTGGGTCCCCCACAGGGCCACGAGTCCTACCCGGGAAAAACCTGCTCCAGGGTGGGCTTCCCTCTCCACGGGCCACAGGTCTCCAGCGGGACCACGCGCCATCCTGGGCCTCCCACGGGGTCACAGCCTTCTTCGTGCATCCACGTGCTCCAGCATGTGCTCCTCCATGGGCGGCAGGGGGGCTCCACACCCTGATGGTCCTTCATGGGCTACAGGGGCCTCAGCTCTAAGTCCTGCCCCTGCACCCGTGAAGGGGTGGGGGGGTGACCCCCTCCCCCCTCCTGCTGCACTGACCTTGGATATCTCACGTTCTCACTCCTCCCTTCCCGGGCTGGAATTTCTACTGCGCAACAACTTCTGTTCTTAAATATGTTAACGCAGAGGCACACTTCATTGGCTCAGCCTTGGCCAGCAGCAGGAAGTCCCTCCTGGAGCTGGCTGTCACTGGCTTCATAGGACAGTGGAAGCTTCTAGCACCTTCTAACAGAAGCCACCCTATAGCCCCCCTCACTATCAAAACTCAGCCACATAAACCCATGACAGAGATATTTACCCAAACTGATACAGATGGTGTAAAAAAAATAGAAAAATGCTTGTTCTTACCGTGTCATTTCAGCTGTCAGTAATGTGAATAAGCATGGCATTCAGTCCATAGAAGTTGATTTTGTACACGGTAACTGGCTTTTAATTTTCATCTTGTTTTTATTAATGAACTCTTTTCAGCCTTTCGTTTTGGACATATCATGTAAAGGTGGAAAATCAGGCTTATTTTAAGTGTGAAACTAAGTGACTTTTGCAATTAGTCCATTCTTCAGTAGCTCACTGTTAAAAACCAGACTTGTCCCTAAGTGATCAATGGCTGTGATAGATAGTCTTTTGAGAAATGCACCAAGACTGAACTCATTTTTGCCGTGCTGCTTGATTGGAAAATAGATTGATTCCTCAATAAAATGCAAATGTAAGCGCTGGAAGTGTTTGAGCCAAAAGGCGTTCTTGATGTTGTTCCCTGGGTGGAGACAGTGGAAAAAGCGCATCAGATTGGCACCTGGTTTCTTTTCAAATGACTGCTCCTCTCTGAGACATTCCTACAAAGTCTGCTGGCACTTGCCAGTTTTCCACAGCTGATTTGTTTGAATTTTTCATGTTAGTTTTTAACATTTTTATTCAGTTTGAAGTCATTATCTCAGAATGAACAGCTCTCCTTTGAATTCAGAAGTTTCCTGAATGAACTTTTATGCTTAACACTGAGCTACAACTTCCATTTTCTAGTCATTCATTCATGCACATTTTTTCAAAAAGCTTGCTGTATATTCTGTTGGGGTGGCACAACTTCTGGTAGAGGAAAGGAGAAGTTGTTTTTAAAGTAACTCTTTAATAACTTTAAACAATAAGGAATTATTTTGTTTAAATTCAATACTTTCAGGAAGGTGTGTTAATAACTCAAGTTTCTCTGCTGCAGTTCATAAGCAGGACAGCAAGCTATAGTATCTCTTACATTAACAGAAGATGAATTTGTAAGCAGTATTGCAGCCTAGTGTTAAAAGCTATTGCTACCATAATTGTTTCTTCCCAAGAAATACAGAATTTCAACTGTATTCTGTAAAAATAGACAATCTCTGCTTATATTTCAGTCTAGAATTATTTTGATAGCAGATAATCACCAACTGAAGTAATTTTTAGTTTGAGTATTACTATCTAATAATTGTCTTATTAATTGCTTAATTAATAATTAGTTTTACACAGTATCTTTTACAGTCTGTGTAAATTATATTTTTCTGAACTTGTCTTTTCACCAAGCAGCTTGGGAGCGTGTATTTAAAATTATGTTTCTAATCTGGTGATGCTGGAGAAGAGACAGCAAGACCAGTAGAGCTCAAATGGTTAGCATTTAAATAATGTAGTGTATTTTGTACCCACTAAAATGTTGTTTCTCACATAGTACCTTTTCAAAAAGCACTCAAGAGTAAAAGTACCCAAAGCTTTTCAAAAATATTGTAGGGGTTTTTTAAAAAAACTCCTCTCAGTAAAATTCACATTTTCTGCTCTATGTACAGCTCACAAATTAGGCTCCCACTTGCTCTTTGGAGTCTACTAATAGTAAAAGTAAAATGCTAGAAAAATTACATCCTCCTAAATTTTGATTTTGCTTGCAAAATTTTATCTGTTCATTGTCTTCCAGAAGAAAGAGCCTTGCTATTCTTTAGTTATACAGTACCATCTCTGACTGGGTGAGATGGTTCTTTTAGGATTAGGAGAAAAAACTGTGACTGGACCTGCAATTTCATGTGTTAGTCCTTCACATGGATGAGACTTTTTCCATCAAAAAACATTTTTATAGTTTCTAAGAATATACTGCATTAATCCATACATCCACATGGACACATTGTGTTTGGTAGAATGTGTTCTGTGAAATCACTGAGTCAACTGAGAAGCAAAATAATGATCCTTTGGTAGAAAAAGATCTGTTGTCTCACCAATGGGATCAGGTCTTAGAGGAAGAAAATAACTTACTCTTGCAATCCTACAAGAACTGGTTAAAAAAAATAGAAAATGAGAAATTTAAACTGCTCTTACTCAACCTACTGCTACTGAAAATCCATGTTTTGTTAGTCATTGTTATAAATTAATTTTGATGAAAATAATTTTGAATATTCATAGCAAGTATCACCTGTAAGTTACAGTTTATACTCTCTGCTGGACTGAAGTTGACTAGTTAGAGATACTGCCAAGTGTATTTGATGCAATTATCTTGGAAAAAAGCTCCTTTACGGGCACTCAAACATCAATCTCACTCAGAGTTTTAGGCACAATCCTGAATCCACTGCTGCAGTTTGAATTCCCGATCTGAGAGACTTTAAACCAGGATGGGTGGCCCATACAGTGCAGTGAGAGGCATATCTTGAGCAGTGATAGATCACTTTGCTGTTTTGATGCAGCACCTTGATTTAAACCTTAATCTATAAAACCCTTGTGCAGTGTGATACAATAGAATGCGGTTACACAGTTACTTTGAGGTTTCATTTTTATTGAGTCTATACCAACATAAAAGATGACCCAACTCAGCATTTTTAATAGCTTTTTCTTGCATTTGGGATTGCTTTATTCCTCTCTTCTCTCACTCTTTCAGGAAGAGATTGGGATAATCCAGCAGGGTAGTGAAAAAGCATTGTTGAAGAGTGTCATTAGAGCTACTGAAGGCAAATACTTGTTCTGTTGTTAGTTGTTAATTGCTTATTGAATGCAACTTTTTTTTTCCTCTATAGTCAGTCTGATTTACATAAGTGTATGTCAGGCTACTCAACTGTTTTAAATAGTGCTGGAATACTAGCATGCTCACATCTCGAAAATAAAACTAAAATTAAAAAATCCCAGACTTAAGTTATAAATAACAAACTGTAAAGAGAACTCTGGGGTTTAAAAAAGCCATTTAGAGGCTGTAACTCCTTTTGTATCTAGAAAAGCAACTTTCCTAAAAGAATCATTTAAAATAATTCAGGTAATAATTTCTCTTAAGATGTAAATTTTTCTTTAGGAATATAGTCTTTGCTCAGAATGAAACTATTTACAAATAGAGCACAAATGACAACATCTGGTCGTGATATGCTGAAGCAGGAATCATTAATTGGTTCTCACATTCCTTCCACAGCTGAAGTCTACATAGGGATTGGGAAGCCTGCTGAGGCCACAGCATGTACCCAGGAAGCAGCCAATCTCTTTCCAATGTCACACTACGTTCTCTACATGAGAGGTCAGGTGTCTGAACTTCGTGGAAATATTGATGAAGCCAAACGCTGGTATGAAGAGGCCTTATCTATTAGTCCTACCCACGTGAAAAGCATGCAAAGGCTGGTAAGTCTCGAGTCCACCTGCATGAGTACTGTCGTCTCAACTGATGTTATTCTATTGTGAAATCTTGACCCATAGCTCATGAGGTTTGGATCTATATTCTTATTAACAAAATGCTTTGGAAACATTTTTTTCTGGCATTTATTCTGTTGGGACGTAAAAAGGATCTGCAGGCAATAAGACTATTTCAGTCCTAATAGAGACTACAGAAAAAGAAATCATTTGCATCTGCCTAATATTCAGTGCCCTTAGGAAATAAAGATGGCTTGTGGTAACATACTGTAGTCTAGAGGAAAGACCAGTCATTCCAAACTGAAAGCTGAATTCATAAAATCATAGAATGTCCTGAGTTGGAAAGGATCATCATTCTGGCCCTGCAGAGGACCATCCCCAAGAATCACACCATGTGACTGAGAATGCTGACAAAATGCTTCTTGAACACTTGCAGGTTTGGTGCTGTGACCACTTCCCTGGGGAGCCTATTCAGTGCTCCACTACTGTCTGGGTGAAAAACCTTTTTCTAATATCCAACCTAAACCACCCCTGACACAACTTCGGGCCATTCTCTCAGTCCTGTCACTGGTCACCACAGAGAAGAGATCAGTGCCTGCCCCTCCTCTTCCCCTCACAAGGAAGTTCTAACTGCAATGAGGTCTCCTCCAGGCTGAACAGACCAAGTGCCCTCAGCCACTCCTTACACAGCTTCCCCTTACCATCTTCATTGCCCTCCTTGGACACTCTCTAATAGCTTAATACTAATAGCTTAATATTGTGGCACCCAGAACTGCACACATGACTTGAGGTGCGGCCACACCAGCACAGAGTAGGGCTGGTCTCTACATTCTACATGTTTATTCATTACCTTCATCTGAGTGGTTTCTTGCCCTCAAATGAATGTAGCTTTAAGTACAAAGGTGCCTTCCCCAGCATAAATGTATGTTTGTTTATATATTTCATAAATACATAAGTGTATATATTCTGTGGTTACTGTGTTAGGAAAATTACTTTCTCTTTTAACCCAGTTTTCTTCCAGATAGAGCAGAATGTAACAGCTGAAATCAGCTTCTTACTGAATCTTTTTGTTCAGAAGTAGAAGCTGGTTTCTGCCTGGGTACTTATGAATTATTCAGAGAAACTTCTTGTGCATCCCTGAGGCAAACATACGAGACAAAAGATCAGATAGGAAGGCAGCACAGGGAAAATTTTTTGTTTAGCCTTTTCAGCATTTCGAGATATTTGAGCCTGCTGACAAATGCCAAAAGGTTCCTTTTTCTGAAGGAGCAGACAGTGCAACTCAGCGAATATAAACCCTTATGTTTTTCTAGGTATCTTTTTGCCCCTCCTCTGAATCCCCCTTTGAATAAATAGTGTGTAAACACACAATGCTCTTCAGAGTGACTGAGAAATTAGCTGTCTTAAGAGGCTTGTGAGATGAAAATTACTGAGCTTCCAATCAAGGTTTCCTTTTTATGAGGTTTTCTGTTTTGAGTCCAAGCTGAAAGGTAACTGTTCATTTCATTGGATTGGCCAGTCCTTTGCAAGGATTCTTATAATTTTTAATTTTGTTTCTAAAAGCTTTCTATTCTAGACCTTTTCTGGACTAAGATATTGTTTTGAGTAGATTCTCAGAAATTTATGCTGTTTAAATACAAATATTAAAGATGTGTGCTATAGAAATACTTGTCTATGTCATTTCATGTAGGCAAGAAGTACAAGATTCTGTATCCTGCTTGATCTTTTGACTATTGCAAAAAGTATTTTAAGGAGGAAGTTTGCAAGGTTTAGTCTTTCCCGTGTGTATGGATTAATATCTGCACATCCTGACACTTTGTGTGTATTTACCTATGCATTTTAAAGGAATATGATCTCGGTGGCAGAGGAGCTATAGCAACAGCACTGTGGAGGTACCTGCCTCTATAAAAACAGCTGAAACATTAACTCCTAATATTTGTGTTCACAATTCTGAGCTGACAGTTGGTTTATGAACAAAAGTTCTGTGTAAAAAAAATTTATTTTCAGTGATGAATTTAATATTTTTAAATTATTTGATAAGGCTTTCTAGCAATGCTTGGAAGTTATATAAAATGCTACTGTTTCCATGTAAAAGTTACCTTAGAGCTTAGAATTATTTAATAAGCTTTGGTGAATTTCTTTTTAGAGGGGAAAATACCAAGTATAGATCATAATAACTTTATGTATAAAATGTAACAAAAAGGCAATAAGATTTAAGGATGACACGAGTTCCAGCACATAGCATATGTATACAGCCCCACCTCTCCAAGTAAATTTACTGGAAACAGTTAAACCTGCAATTGAATGACCTGAATTTGAATGACTTTTTTTCTTCTGATTAAAATTTTAGAGTGAGTGACATCTGACACTCAGTAACATGTCCTAGTGCTAATCTCTGATTTGAGATAGTCTGTGTAGTTGTCCAGAGAAAAACAAAAGCTAAATAAAATATTTGTTTAATTTTGTATGAACAACAATAGCATATTGGGAATATGTAAGTTTTCTCCTTTTATAATCCATCCTTTTAATGATGTTACAAAACTCTGGTAAGAAAGATGAAAAATTAAATTTTGAAGCTTTACTGTTTTTCATTTTGGCCATAAGTCTTTTTAAGTACTTATTCCTGAATATGATCTACTCTTTCTACACAGAAACAACCTTATTAATCTAAATTACTGAAGAAATGTGTGAATAAAGACCAGAAAGGTCGGTTTTATGGCTTCCGAACTGTTGTGCTTCCTCCTGTGAATTGCAGCATGTGCTGTGCTTTGGAGTTTCTGCATAAAGACTCTTGCATTTGTCTCTTGCGCAGACTCCACATTCTGTTGATGTAACCATGAAGACATGCTCTCTGCAAAAGTCTAATGTATTACCTGAATGAAGTAATTTTTTTATTTGCTGGTATCAGCTGTTAAAGATTATATTTTTCCAAAGATACAGTTTTCTAAAGAGGCAAGTTCTTACACATTTTCCTTCTGTCTCTCTAAGGTCTTCACTGATTTACTCCTATTCCAAGAGATTTATTAAAATGAAAAACAGGAGGTCTTGACCATTGTGTGAAAGTTGGAGCAGTTAAGAGTGATGAAAGAGATCTGTTTGCCAGCAAAATGATAATCATAAATATGAGGGCTTGGAGGGAGGTTTTTGCCTTATTCGTGAAAGGCTTAGGACAGTGTAACACCAAATCTTGGTGACTTGATCCACGAGTAAATGAAAAATTGTTCATGTGTGTTCTGCTTACCTAAACTTGAGAAATTGAACTAAGTGGATCATATTTCTGCATTACCTGAGATGTGAGCTATTCTAACAGCGAGCTGGCTGCAGGGGGCAGTGTGTTTGTGTTCATGCTCGCTGCTATTTTTGCCCCTTTTAAAATGTTGGGGGGGTTATTAATTAAGTCAGCTGAACAACAAAACTAGTTCTTTTAAAGAGATGTGCTGTTAAAATTCTCTTTGGTTCCTTGTCATCATCATCATCATCATCCTTGTGCAACTGAATTATTACTCATACAGTTAATGTTTAAATCCATTCAGTCAGTCAGTCTGTTCTGTTGAAAAATGCTCATTTTAAGGTCTCCCTCGTGCTCAGGTGCTATTTTTTACTGTTTGTCACCAACTGAAATTTTCTCCAAGCCAGAGGTTATACTAGCTTGCTATTTGGCTAGCTCTGACTGTTCACAAGATGTCAAGAGGGAAGCAATAACATGTCAGTATTAATTAGGTGTACTTCACAGAGTGCAGCAGCAATGCTTTCAACAAATGCAGTGTCCTTTCTTCTTTTTAAGGGTTGTGTAGTGCACTCAGGAAGAACGACACGAAATTGTGTTCTAAAGGTTTGAAATTCTTTGGTTTGTGTTCTGTATTTCAAATCATTTTTTTCTCACACCTCATGAAATTTAAAATTTAATTACTTAATTTTGAAATTATGATTCACACTTCAATTCAGTGTCATATGCACATGGTTGTCACCTGCCTGATTTTTACCAGAATGGATTTATTTGAACAACTTTCTCCATTCTCCCTACCCTTTATCACTACCTCCAGATTTCTGCATTACTGCTGCCTTCCTGCTTTTGTCATTGTTTTCCTCCCCTGTGAAAAAAGAATAAACACACTTTTATCTCCTGCAGTCAGAGTGCTGTTGTGGAAAGTAGCCCTTACTGCTGACGTCCAAAAGGTCCTGAAACAGGCCATCATTCAGTAATGCCTGAAATGGCAATGAATATTTCAATCCATTGTCCAGGAAATAAATCTGTGTATTCTCTCTCGGACTAAAAACTTCTTAGCTACATGTAGCTTTGACATGAAATGGTTATCCAGCATTTGTATGTTGTTGCAATCCCAGAAGACTGTAGTATTTTTTGAATATTAAGTAATTCATCATCACACTTGCCAATTTATCCTATTAGTAGCTTAGTTTCTAAGAGTAGAAAACTAAAACAGAAAGTGAGAAATTACTTAATGAAATTACTCATGTAGAAATTACTTTTTAAAAAAGCATTATCTTAGAGAGTTACATTCCCTACACCACACTGTTAGATATCTGTTAAAGTTTCCTATAATTATGCAGAACTAAGCCAGATCTCTTAAGGCTTAGATTAACTATGTGTGCTTTATTTCTCTGTTGTAAATATATTATTATTTATTTCTAACTGTACTGACAGAATAGTCTTTAGAAATGTAAATTCAGACCCTGTTTGAAGGAGCTGTGGGAGTTAAAGAAGAGAAAGTCTAAACAGAGTCACCCCAACTACCTTTTTTATCTTCAGCGAGGCAGTGTTCTCATCTGGAGAATATTCGTTAACTCATTTGATTTTCATTGTCAGGCCCCTGCATGGTAAAATTGTTGGTTTAGGCCACATGGGTTTGTCCTAAGCACTTTATGCTGGTTCTTGTGGGTGGTTTGGGTTGTAACTGAGTACCACAGAGCTAAATGCTAACGCCAAACTCGGTGCTCATTTGACTTGCTCCCTAAGTGCATCCATACGCACATGGTGGTTGACGAAGAATGGCGAAATAACAGCCATGGGGTTTGTTAGATCTGTTAACAAAATGATGTGGGTTTACCCTTCAGAAACTCCAAGGTTGTTTCACAGAATAGAGAAAATAAAACATGTATTCGGCCAAAAACTCACTGCTCCTTACAGAAGGTATTTTACTGTGATTTGACCACTGTCACATCTAAATGTTTCAAGTGGTTGCATTCTGTACTGTGAGAAAACAATAGCCATGCTGCTTGTATTTTAACCTGGAACCCATTGAGTTCAAGTGATTCAAGGACCATTTCAATGCACTCATCTGCCATGTGACACTCAGAGGCTATATTCTTTTTGGTCTTGAAAATATTAATATCCGTTTTAGCCTTACAACAGAAATCCATCAATGCTTAGTGCAGTAAAAAGTACATAAAATCAACTTGCATAGTCATTAGCTTTTGAAATGTAACGAAGTGGAAATCAAGGCGAAACATCTAGAAAGTTTTTTTCCCGTTTCTTTTAAAGTTATCTCCTTTTATTTTTAAAGTTGTTGAGCTCAAGTACAGCAGTTAACCACTTCATATTGATTCGTATCTTAATAATTAACATTGGAGGAAGATCAGTAGAATTTCTTGATTCCTGAAAGCTCTGTCTTTTTTATAGTCCTCTTTTAAAATAGATCTATTTTTGTTCAGTTTTTGACAACAATAACTGCTACAAATTTGAGTTTAAACTAGAAATTAGTTGCTCTTTTAGAAAGAGAAAGTGACTGTAGGAATTTACAGCACTAGTTTTGTTTATAACCTGAGGCAGTGGATTCCCATTTACTCAGGCAAGACTGTCTGTGTCGATTCCCTGAGAACTGTGGTTCTGAAAGTGGTATTTGGGGGCTGAGGAAACATAGGTCCTGCTTCATAACAGACCTTCTTTTCACACTGTTCTGTATTTGTGCCTAATGGCTTAAAGCAGCTGTGACAGGAGCAGATCTTTCAACAAGAAAATACCCCCACTCTTAGATGCAACTTGTCTGGGCTGTCCTCAGCTGTCATCCATTATAAGAGGTATACTGCAACTGGGCTTAAACTAGTTGCTTGGTATAGGCAATATCTGAAAATGCAAAGGTAATCTTATTTTATGCAGCATGCACAGTTGCTGCATTGAATGGAACTGAACTAAGATGGAGAATCTAAGCTGTTTAGGTGTAGGACTTACTGGGAGTCTAGTAGATTAAGGCAGCTTTTGGAATATGGAGAGAAACTCTTTTAATTAGAAATCCTAGGAAAGTTAATTCAAAAGTAGATAAAAAACCCAAAACACTTACAGGTTCAGAAAGCTGGGGTGGTTTCTTTGGGGGGAGGGAGAGAGTTTTGGGGTGGGAGTGGTATTTGGGGTTTGGGGGGGGTTGGGTCTTTGGGGTTTTTTCTTTGTTTCGGTTTGGTTTTTTTACATAAGGATTTTTGCCTGGTATGCTCAGCTTTAACTTTCTGTTTTCATCTGTTTTCATGTTATCTGTGTGATAGATTTTTCCACAGTTTATCAATTCAGGCTCAACTTGCCAGAAACCATTTTATCACTTCTATTTGTTCCCATGTAAAAAAATGGAAAATTAATTAGTGGTAGATGCTGGCAGAAGGAAGGGATTCTTTGGCTAAAATTACTCCTCTTTATTTTGCAGGTCACAAATCATTCCATGTTTTTATTGTATTGTGTGGAACTGATAAAATTCCACCCATCAGACAATTCATCACAATTCGCTGCTGCAGCAGGTCATTCTGCAATGTGCAATATTACTCCAAAGCTGCTTCTTTTTGCTTGGGAGATTTTAAGAGTCTTTGTTTTAAGTTTTTGTGATACAAATAGTGTTCATCTCAAGCTTTTCAGGTTTTATAGCATAAAGTCTTTGAATTGGTTTCTGTTGTCAAAACTGAGATATTATCAATTCATTTAATATACAACAACTATGGATCAAATGTCATCATGTTTTAAGTAGCAACCAGGTGTCATTTCAAGTTCAAGGAAAAAAAAATCCAAATATCACAGTGTCCCAGTCTGGAACAGGGTTTTGTTTTTGTTGGACATCACAACAAAGCATCTGAGGAGGGATTCCCTGCTCTACAGCGTTTCAAGTGATTTGGCAGGCAAAGAACTGGAGAACAAGAGGATGATCACATACCATTTGTGCAATGGTAACAGTATTTCAGATACACGTGTAAGGTACATCCACTGCCAGAGAGTTTGTGGGGGTCTCACATCAGTGGAGATATTCAAAATTGGACAGGTCACGGCCTTTGACAACCCACTGTAGGTGACTCTGCTTCAGGTTTGGATGTAGAAAATCTCCGGAGTTCCCTTCCTACTTCAGTCATCCTGTGATTCTAGGAATGCAAGCGAGACAAGCTTCATAGATAGAGGTAATGATTTCTGTTAAAAAACACAATGAAAACTCTTGTCTGTGGGCAAAGTCTTGTTACAGTTTTCCTGTTATGCAAGACTTTCTTTATTTTTATGTGTGGTAAAAATCTGTAAAGCACAGATTTTGTTCTTCTCTCATTTCCATGGTACATTACCCATAGCAATCTTGGAAGGAAGGTGCAAGAGATCAGTATTTTTATCAGCTGTGTTAGCTTGTCTTACATATGTGCATGTATAATATACACAGATATGTATTTGTACATATATTTTCTGCTACAAATCTGCCTTAGTATTTTGAATACATTGTACTGTCTTTGCATACAGAAATGTCAGTGGCAAAACAGTGGAACTGAAAAGCCTCAGTTGGGATCTTCACAAGTAAAGTTTTTGGGCTTCTGTCTCTCTCTTGATGGTTTTCTTGTGGAAGGTTCAAGTATACCTTAGCAATCTGCATTGAGACTTCTGTAGACAGAGATGTCTTATATTATTTAAAGAAAACAAAATATTTATGACTCTTTACTGTTGTTTATGTGGAATCTCCTTGTTTCATAGTACTAAACAGAGATGATGAACAAACCAGCAAGCTAGTAAAAGCATCTGATCACAACATAAGGAAAAATACTTTTTCAAGGTTGTTTTTTTTTTTTGTAGGTTTCAGAAATGGGCAATTCCTGTTAAAAGTCCTTCTTTCTCCTTATGTATTTTACCCTCTAAAAGGCTGAATACATTAAAGTCATTGACAGGTGGGTTTTATTGATACCCCTTTTCCTCCATGCTTTTTGCTGGATAGCTGGCCACCTAAAATAGGATGGAGGGGGAAAAACATGCAAATTTGTACTAATGCAAAAATACTAACAAGGAAAACTAATTTAACAAAATGAAAATGTCAGTAGTCTTAGTCCCAGTAATTCAGGATGTGACCAGGAGACCTCATGTCAGTAAAGTGCTAATAGTTGCTCTGGATATTTAAGTTCTCCTTTTTAAAAAAAAAAGGAAAAGAGAGAAGGCATGGAAAAAATTGAAAATGTGTGCTCTTTCCTACTATCCTCTGTAATCTCTTACATCCCTTTTCATGGATACTTGCTGGTGCTTTTTTGCATGGATCTCAAAAATGCAATTTTTATTTTGCTCTGTGTAATTGCCTTTCAATATGAGAATTGCTTTGCAAAACACTTTTTAAATTAGGTCATTCTGCTGAAGTATGCACTGAGCTAATTATGATTATTTTGCTTCCCTGGGCATTTCTGTGCTCATTGAATTTATTAAAGTATTACTTTATAGCTGGAGCTGAGAACTTACACAGCAATAAAAACTATGTAGCACCTGGTATGCTTTTGCTTGTAGGTAACATCTGACATCTAATCATTTATAATTGAATTTCATGTAATTAATAAAGAAATATTTTTAAGGATTTATTTGAGGGTAAATATAAAGAATGTGAAAAAGGCTTTGAGAGAGCAGTCATCTTCAACTTTAAATGAACAAGAGGGATTTTATTTTCCTTTTCCTGTGAAAGGTTCTGTTGTAGAATTCTGTAGGTGAGAACTTCCTTACCTACAGAAAAACATTTGAAGTGTGAAGTCATCTACACATGTTGTCTCTTTGTTTTTCTTTTCTAGTGCTGCATAACTTTTCATACTACTGAAATGTAACTAGGTGCTACCTAGTACGTCTGACTGAGGTACAAGGCATTCTAGATGGCTTAGTCGAGGTGTTTAGTAAGTGTGTGAGCAACTTCCAGCTCCGTTGCCAAGTGTCTGAGCCCTGGCTTTTTATCGGCCTGTCTCAGAATAACATATTGTTACAAAATTGCACAGAAGTTATCAGGGCATGTGTTTTGCTATAAATCTCATGCAATTCTGAGGTGCTTTGCTGGTGCTCTGGTGAAATTACCTTTTGCTTTTTGCTTTACATCTATCACAGGAGCTTTACTTGCTTTGGCAAGAAGCTGTTTACTGAGAGGACCAGAAGTTACCTAATCAACTGTGGTTCTTTTTTGTCTGAGTAGGAACTATAAACAACTTGTTCTTTAAAAATGTTCTTTATCTTACCCTTATCAAGCAGAAAGAGGCCTACCTTAATGCAAAACTAGAGATCTAGAAACAGCTGTCCCTCAGGAAATTATTTTAATGCTTGCTTTTGCCAGGGTTATGTCAAGCAGCTGCATTCCCAGATAAGTTGTCTACTCTGGTTCAGAGTTTTTTCTGCAAATCCCCAGTCTGCAACAGTCTTTTTATGTCTCTCTCTCCCTTCAACTGATCTCATTTTAAATTTTATTGCAAGACCTCTTTTGCATATACTGAAGCTTAGCTTCTCTGCTAGCTGGCTTTGTCCTTAGCAGTCCTTTCCCTGCACATGAGTCTACAGTTTAAAGATGAGTTGCACCTTGCATTTTGGAAGAATTCAACAAACTTACTATGTGTGAATAGCATAATATATTTTCTCCAAGATTAGTTTTCTTCTAACATAGACTGTGTTTTCTGGTAGCTAACTTATGTTAGATGGAGGTAAAGAATTGGCCTTTAAGGCTAGTGACAGGCTGTTTTTGATGTCAAGTTACTTTTTTAATCTAGATGAACAGTTTAATTACAGAGAAAGCAATTGCTTCAGTGAGCTTTAATTCATGGGAAAATCTAAAGTGTGTTTTGTCTTTTGTCCAGTTGTGAAAACTGTGTTCCTTTCTAAGATGTGATGGTTATTTTTCCATTATTATGCCTATTACCATATATTCTTTTCAACAAGTAGCAACAAATGGTATGAAGAAAATGATGTGGTGGTATGAGTGTGCAGAAAGCTGCCATCTCATGATTTCTTAGCAGGGGAGAGGAGACATGGTGTTTGGCCACCGCGTGACTGAATCTCACTGAAAAAGGCCAGTGTTTTTCTGGAATAAAACTGACTGCTGCCTTCTGCAACTAGAGTTAGGAAAAGGAGATGTGAATAGTTTTTTAAGTGAAACTATTGTGGCCCAAGCTGTGGACTGGTGGAGCTCTTTACTAAAAGCCTTTGGATGACCTTCTATAGTTTCTCTATTATAACTTCATTGCAATCAAATCTGTACCTAGGTACCTAGGTACCTATGTACTAAGACAATGAGACTAAGATGTGGTCTGAGGTCAAACCTTGAATTCTGCTCACCATCATCCATCCCTATTGGATGAATGGACTAGCAGAAACTAGTTATTAACTCATTTTTGTATTCTTGTGCTGCTCTATGCCATCTCTCATTTGTTTTCCTATATCCAGCTGTATTGAAACTTTACTGAAATACAGACAAATTAGTTCTTCAACTTTTTTTGGTCTTTTTTTTTAAATTTTTTTCCCCTGGAATTAATCTCAAATACTGTAAAGGCGAGCTTAGTGTCTCACCAGTGATAAACACATACTGTGTTTTATTTTGCTTTTCCATCTCACTGTACTACTAACTACTCCTTTCTTCAACATGTGTTCTAACGCCATGCATGTGATTTAAGAAAACTGAAATAATAATTTTCTTTCTGAAATACAAACATTATACTATGTTTAGGTAGTAAAAGTGCTTGAACTATTAACTTGCTAGGTAGTCTTTGAGTTTCTTTTCTGTCCTTTTCTAGGATGGGATGACCAATTATCACAACTTGATTATCTGTATCTCTGTGGTTTAAATTTTCCATTGGGTTGGAAAATTCCTTTACTTCTACTTTGAAAGTCTGGATGCCTTTTTAATCTGTTTTTCTGCTGAGCATAAAGGATCTTTTCATGCTGCTGCTATGATGTGATATAGTATTAACATCAACGCTGAAGTTCTGAGCCAGTGTCTTGGTAAACTGGTATTGATGCTGTACATTTGGCATTGAGAACTAATGGTCAGAGTTTCAATTTGTGTTGCCTTAATTGGGTAATGATTGAAAAATCTGGTCAACCCTGCAGGGTCACTGCAGCCATAGTAAGCTTACCACGTTTAACCTGGGTACTAGTTACACCACTGTTAAAGGCTACATTGTACAGTTTCTTTGCTTGAGCAAAGAAATTTTCGTGTGAAAGCACATAAAAGGTTTTCTAAAACTAGACTCTTAGCAGTACTCTGCCACCTGCAAATAAACATACCCAGTGTGTGTTTAACACAAGCTCACTCTGCATGGAACATAGTGAATGCAGATTTAGAGTTTTTACGGCTTTTAATGCTACTTCTATCATGGTAAACTACCTGGTTAAGCTGATATGGGTGGAAAAATACATCATGAGTGAAACTAAGTAATGGTAAACTTGAAAACAGAAAGCTGTTTTGAGCTTTCGTCACATTTTGAACCAGCAGTGTGGTGTTGATCTTTTAAATTCTGCATGGACTTTATAGAGAGCAAAAAGGTAAGAGCATTTTAGTTTCAACAGTTAATCATGACTCTAATCTGTACATTTTGTTAAAACACTGATTTTTCAAACAGTTCTTCGCGTTTGAAAAAAAAATTACCATTAGTTATAGTTATTATATTTTTAGACATGAATATTTAAGCATCTGAGGAAGTTCAGAAGAAGAAAAAGTAATTAAGTTGAGCAGCTGCAGATGTTATGGAAACTAGGAGGGTTGGTATGGCAGAGAGTAAGACAATAACTCAAATATTTTTTACTCTTTCTTCTAACAATCTAGGCATTTTAAAAAGGTTAAAGTATTTGTTTCCATAACACTTTTGAGTGGTCAACATGTGAAGTTTCAAATATATTTGGCCCTGAAGTATGTATTCATAGTCAAGAAATGGGGAAACCAAGGCATAGGTGCTCTGAAATACCTAGCTTTAAATACAGTACAAGCCTCCTGATTTCTTTTTCTGAGCATCACATTCATGGGACTCACATTTAATTCTTATGCTTATTCTTTCTTGTGCCTTTGCACTCTGAGGAAAATAGTTTTCCCCACAGGCATCTCCCGTGTCAACCTTGTTAGGGCAGTGCCATGGTTTGTCCCCAGCCAGCAGCCAAGCCCCACACAGCCACTCACTCACTGCCCCATCGGCAGGATCAGGGAGAGAATTGTCAGGATAAATGCCAGAAAACTCATGGGTTTAGACAAAGTTTAATACTGGAAGCAAAAGCTGTTCACACAAGCAAGAAAAACAAGGAATTAATTCACAGCTTCCCATGGGCAGGCAGGTGTTCAGCCATCTCCAGGACAGCAGAGTCCCATCACATGTAACAGTTACTGGGGAAGACAAACACCATCACTCCAAAACCTTCCTTCTTCCTCCCAGCTTTATATACTGGGCATGATGTCATATGGTCTGGAATATCCCTTTTGTCAATTTGTGTCACCTGTCCGGCTGTGTCTCCTCCCAACCTCCCATGCACCCCCAGCCTCCTCGCCAGCGTGGCAGTACAAAAAGCAGAAAAGGCCTTGGCTCTGTGTAAGCCTTGCTCAGCAATAGCAAAAACATATCTGTATTGTCAACTCTGTGTTCAGCACAGATCCAAAGCACAGTCCCATACTAACCACTGTGAAGGAAATTAACTCTACCCCAGCCAAAACCTGCAGAGGCAGCAGTATCAGCATTCCCACTGCCTGCTGAAAGGAGCCTATGGGGTATCTTTGGGTTTTGACTTGCAAATGGTTGGCAGACTTTAGAAGGGCTTTGCCTAATGATATTTAAATTAGTATGGTGACTGATGGACCTCCTGTTTAAATGTAGATGATTACATCAGTTCTATCATTTATCAGTGAAACTTACATTTTTGAGAGTTACTGCCCTTGCATGCTGTTTAAGTCAAAGGATGTGTGGCACCTCCTTAATAGCCATTTCAGCTCAGCCATTGAAAATGAGGCCCTTATCTCAAATTTACTCCAGAACTTTCAATACTTTTAAATAATAAATCACTTCATTTACCTACATCTCTCTTTCCCCCAGCTCTCTTCCTTTCTGGAAGATTTTGTCAATATTGCCTTGGATTTGCTCAATGAATGTATTATTTCATTGCAGCTTGGCAAAGGAGATGGCTGTTTGGACAGCAGACTGGTTCAGAAGCATCTGTGGCATCAGTACTTTATTTCCGTGATTACTTTTGAGAGCTCAGTAAACATAGCACTGGTTTACAGTAATGCACTTTTATAGGTGATAAACTACTTCTGTAAGTCTTTGTTTCTTATATTTTTCCTTGATAGTAAGTTCAAAAGTCAAGAAAAGTTAACTTCAAACCAGCACTAAATATGAAGTATGTGGATATAGAGATATGAAGGAAAAAGGATTGATTCTTTTATATAATGGGTGATTAGTTTTTCTCAGATCTGCTCAGGTTTGGTGCATCCTTCTGTCTTACAAATCAGACTCCTACCTGGGTTTGAACAAAAAAGAACTAAGTCTTGTTCTGTATCCTTGGGGGAAGTTGAAGACTATTCCAGCGCCTAAGATGAATTGCTGAGCGCAGATGTAATTCTTACATGTTTATTTGTGTGTAACCAGAGTCAGGTTTGGAGAACTAATGTCATAAATGTTATGTTGTGTGCTTATGCAATTACCATTATGCAATAAATACAGTTTTGAGTAAGACTTCTCAGGCCAGCTTTTTCCTGAAGAGGGTAGGTGTCCTCTGGGGAAGATCAGTTTGGTAGATGTGGCAAAACAGAGCTCTGTGCTCCCACTCTCTGATTAGCGGGAGGTAAACAAAAGAGGGCAGTTTAATACCTAGAAATGTGTTGGAATGGTTGTAAATATTTATCATTGTCCAGATGATGATGTTGAATGTAGTTTTTTACTTAGATGCACTTATCATAATCTTGGGAAACAAAAAAAACTTTCTACATAACTCTGCATTACAACTTCTTTCTGCTAATCTCTAGTTTATACATGCGTGGCTTTTCCTCACAAATCTGAGAAATCCTGCATTATGATAGATGCTGTTGTGATGCTTCAAGTAAATTGGCTTTCAAGAAACAGCCCTTGGATTTGAAGTTGCTTTTAGAAACAGCTTTTCTTTCTTAAGACCTGGCATAGAATGGAAGGAAAAAGAAGTATTAGCAAAACACCGAGATGTTAAAATGGAGTGCTCATACTCAAGAGCCACATATCTATACATAAAGCAGCTGACCTGGAAAAAAATCTTCAGTCTTTTAGAACTGCGCAGATGAACCAAGCGAAGCAATTCATTAGCAAAGCACTTACTTGGCAGAAATATGAAAACATGAACATTGTTCACACTGTTAAAAGCTAAGCACTGCAAGGGAAGACACTACCCAAAATCACTTGAGCAATACCGCATGCTTTTCTGGGCCCATTAAGATACAGACACTTGATTCTTTCAATTTTTTTTCTAAGTACTTTAATGAAAAATCCTGAAGTTTTTGAATGCTTTCCTCTTATTCCAGGAACTAAACTTTGTAAGTGAAAGTTACAAATGTTTCTTTTATGGGGGTATCTGAAATTAACATGTGCGTTCCATTTTTTTTTCTGGGTTCTAATTCATTTATTAGTCTTTAATCTGTGATGCCGGTGAAATGACTTGTTTCAACTCAGTGTGTTCAATCTTCCTCAGTCACTACCAATACACTGTTTATATCTCACATATCGAACTTACTGTTTAAGCCGAATATCCTTAGGAAATCAGGCATACTAAATCATTATTTAATTCTTTAGTCAGTTTCATCTGGACAGAAGAGAGAATGATGTAAAAAAAAATAAAATTGTGCAAATATTACAAAAATCGAGGCAGGAGGAAAGGCTAAGGCTCTTTAATTATTTCAGATTTTTAATTAGGTGTCATCAGGTGCGCATGAGAGTGAGTGTTTGTAAATTCTTGCTGCAGCAATATAAGGCACAGTCATTAGAAAACCAAACCAGGCTTCACTGCAGTCAGTGCTCATGGAGATAGCTCTTAAAAGTTTGACTTCTTAAAATTATTCCAGAACATAACATTGTGCTACATTAGCTTAGTTAGCTATATTAATTGATAGCATGACATGTTTAGATGAAATAGTGAATTGTGATATAAAGACCTTAGCAGTAAAGGGCTATAAAATTAATAAAAAATTCATGCAGATTCAATATTTCTTCAGTACAATATACAGTGTGAAAATAGTTTCAGAGCCCTAAATCTCCGTGGGCAAAGGTTGTGTTAGGTAGCACTTTCCTACTTAGGTAGGAAAAATACTTGCCATCTATCAACAGTGATCTGACCTACTAAAAGAAAGGACTGCTTTTGCCTTGGTTTCTGAATTAAAATGTCTCTGATGGTAATTGGATTTTGCTTAAAATAAGTAATTTAAAATAAATACATAGTTTTAAAAGTACATTCTCTTATTTAAAACCAACATCCCTCATTTTCTAAATGGGTGCAAGTAATAAATCGTCAGATATTGTCCTGTGGTTACAAATGTTCAAAAGACAAGCAAGTGGACCTCTATCAGCTGCAGAGCCATTTCAATTTCCATTTTTTTCATGGTCCTTTTTACAGTTTGTCCTGACAGCTGACAATAGCGTCTTTGGGATTCTGTCTGGTTTTTAATTTATGACCATTTGAAGAAGTGATAGCCACAATAGCATCAGAACAGATGGTATTATGAGGGTCACAGACCCACAGACTTACCAGAGGGCTATGAAATGCTGTGACACAAATGCAGTCTGTGATGATGCTTTCTCATATTAATTCAATGCCTAGCCACAAGTTGGTAGGTTACAGCTGCCAGAAATAACTGTTCTTAATGTAAAGTCTAAAACAGTATGAAATGCTGTCAGATCTATTAAAGTAATTGATGCATCAAACTTAATTTCCTTTAAAATTGTGATATGATAGTATAAGCAGCTGGTGATCTCTTGAAAATAAATGAGGTAGCTTTAGCCTGGGCATCCAAACTCATCTCATTTGCTGCAGAACCAGACTCTAAGCTTCCTAAAATTTAAGGAAGTTTTATTAGTAGGTGCAGTCTTTCTGCCACGTACATTATACTCAAATTAATGTAACGTTTATTTCTGAATATTTTTGTGAAGATAAAATTCATGGATTTTTAACACAATAGGAAATGTTTGTATCTTGCCTCAGACTCAGCAGCTCATTTACATTTCAGAATTCCCACCTTCCCCATCAAACCCATGCTGGTGCTGTAGTTCTTATTCGTTGAAAGTCCCTTCCTTGAAAAGAGGAAGCTGCCACTCTGCTTTTCAGCCCTTCACTCAGCGAGCATTAACTTCCCAGTTTGCTTACTCTGATCAAATCCTAGCTTTGTGGGGGAGTGCCTTCTCTGCCATTCTTGTGTTCTTGCTGCCAACTGTGCTCCAGTGAACTAGAAAAGTGACTCAAATGGACAAGGTTCTGACACTCTGGGAAGCAGGGCTCAAATTTATTCCAGTTGCCTGTCAGCTGAGAATAGTAAGCCAAAGGGAAGGACTGGGGGAGAAACAGCATTTGGAATTACACTTCTCTGCAGATTCCAACCTTGTGCACTAATTTATTATACAGTTTGGAAAATGGATTTCAAGAGCCATAAACCAACCACAGCATATGATTCAAAATGTCAATCAGTGTCAATCAGTGCAGTGATGGATATCCACTTATGAAAAGTCCATAACTACAGTTCATATTTTCCTCAATCTGTAACAGGAATGTTGATATTTATCACAGATGGCAAAGATAAAATTAATAGTGGAAATGAAAGTATAGAAATTGTGGCAAGTACTTGCTGGTGGAAGAATATGGAGGAGTTGACCAGAATTCTGGAATAATGTTGGTGAAATAATTTAGGTTTCCCTAAATATTATTTGACTAATCATTTGTTAACAGAAGATTTTACAATAGTTAATATAGTTAATATAGTACCTCTACTTGGGAAGAACAGTTGCAGGGCAAAGACCTAAATCTGATTAAAAGTGAGACTTGGAGACCCTTTAGTTTAAGAAATATGATCGCTTTCACAAACATGCAAGACTGAGTATGGAAATGGCTGGGGAGAACAAAGAGCTGGGTAGTAGTTGATCAGAGCTAACATCTCCATTGTTCTACAAGAGCTGCATCTTCATTGTTCATCAGTTGGTCAAACCCATCATGAGACGTCATGTTGTCCCAGTTATCAGTGTCATCATCTTGTCAACAGTGTAATCTCACCCTTAATTTTATAAGCTTACGGATTTCTCCTTCCCTTGTAGAAGGGGGTGGTGTTCATGTTCCACTGGTTTCTTCATGTTCCCAAAACAGGGAGACTGCCATGCCCAGTAAAAACAGTTGAGGCTGGTCAACAGGGCAAGCGAAGCCTCCGTGTGAACTAAAGCACAGGTTTCACTTGGGGTTTCCTCACAGGTCTGTGATACTCTTCTAAACTTTGCATCAGTGTTGTCCTTATAGACAGCGAGCACTGAGGTGACTGCACTGTAGCACTGGAAAGTCTCTGGAACATTTCCTGGGAGGAGTGGGAAACTTTATTAGTACTGTATGCTCCATGTAAACATGACATGAGAGGAATGTGCATAATCCAAGTAAGGCCAAGTGGCATTGGCACTGGAACAAATGAAAACAAACTAGCTAGTGAAAAATTTGGGAAGATGATTCGGTGAGGAGTCCTTGCTGTGGAACAAGGAATCCTGTACTAAGGTTGTGTGTAACAACAGGACATACAAATGTTTGATGTAGGAGGGCTCTTCTGATCTGATGGTAACTAAATGGAAAACACCTTATTTTTGGCAAGTTTTAAGTAAAAAATTAACGAAGATCCACAAAAAGATGTGAGAAAATGCAATAGGCTTGTATGGACTTCACTGTAAAACACAGGTGATACTTCGGTTATATTAATCTGTTTGCTTCCAGATCAGCATTAGCAAAGGTGTATATGCTGAGGTACATTGATGTTATTCTTAGCTTTTTTTTTTTCCCAAAAAAATACTGCTGTTTGAATGTCTCTCTTTAGTTGTCTGAAGCTTTTTTCTGTAGTTTTCAGTATGTTCAACTTATTCAGGTTTTGTGAAAGGTAAGTCAGCGTACAGAGAAGTGTTTGTTTTATTTTTCTGAAGGTGTTAAAAGTCCTTTCTTAGCCAATGGTTAGGCTTTGGCTCTTCTGATCTCTGCCTGATGGTGCACAGATGGGAGGGTGTACGCCCTCTCTTCGCACTGAAAATAGCCATCCCTTAAAGATGGATCTGCTGGCAGCTGTCCTGTCAGACAGGCAGGTTAGCAGGCTACCTACAGCTTCTGCCTTCCCTTTCAGAATCTGGGGGGAGAAAGGGCTGCACTCCCGTTCATGATGGGAGGTTTTTGCAAACTGCCATGAAGATGGCTCTTCCAGTGCAGTGTGTTGAGCCTGAGGAGCAGATGGCAGTTCACATCTGCTTTGTGGGGAAGGAAATGGTCTGTTTCCTGGGAATGCTATAAAAAAAAGTGTATTTATTAATGCTGTATTAAAAATAACATCTATTTCTTAAGAGGTTACTGCAATGCCTGTATAGTATGTGCTGCTGTGGTGTCATAACACTTTTGAAACAGTGACATTAGTCATAGTTATAACATATGTATGTACATATTTTTATATGCAGAAGTCTCTTTGGCTAAAGGCAAGAGGAATAAAAATGTGAATAATGTGCTTTAGTCTTTGAATTCCTGTTTTATTTTAGTAATGGAAGGACTGGTCATCTTTTATCTAATACCGCAGTTCTGACTTTGAATATTTAATACAGCATTTTTCAGAATATTTGAGAGAAATGCACATGCATAAATGCAGAAAGGTTCCTCAGAAGAATATCCTTCACTTGTGATTCCTTTTCCACAGTCTCAAAAGTTCAGACAAGTGAGTGCTAGTTTCTGTACTACTGAGTGTGTACAAGCATGGACTGCCAGTGCTGGCTTTCAGCATAGTGGCAATCTAGCTAAAGATCTCCAGAGTGCTCGTTTTGAACTCTGACAGTTCTATTCATTTCAAGTTTTACCCACAGAGCCTAGTATTGCATCTGCAGCTCTGGTTTTTCTTGGATACATAAACTATTCCCCTGACTTCAGATTGATTTCTTCATTAAAACATTTGATCAATTTTTCTAATTACTATTTCCAGAAGCCGCATGTAACCAGTATGTTCAGTGTGATTTTATAGAAAAACTGTCATTAATGAAAAACAGCATTTTAAAAAGTCATTGCTTGCTCTTTCTAATTATTTATTCTTTAATTCTATCAGTGGTTGACTGATGGACAGAAAAACATGAATTTCTTGACATTATAATAGATTTGCTTAGAGCACAAGCTTTCAACACCAGGAACCTTCAGATGTACTAAATTAGAATCCAGTATTAGGCAGTGGAGGTAGGACACTAAATTCCTAGTATCCTCAGTTTTTGTAAAAAATCCAGCTTTTGTCCAAATACTTGAATATTGACTCCTTGGGCTGACTTTGAGGCTCCTCATTTGAAAAACCTTAGTCTGAAGTTTTCTGTTTCTCTAGCGTGTTCTGCACTTGAATAATTTTTGGAGGATTTGGGGTTTTTTTCCCTTGTTCTGGATATTGAAAGCACTACCATGTTAGTCCTAAGTTTTGAATAACAGAAATATAATTTTCTGTACTTCCAACCCTTTGACTCAATACTGGGCAAATAATGGCATCAATAACAGACAGTACTATGAAATAATACCCTCTGTTTAACATTCAGATGGAGTTAAAAAAAAGTTAAATAATCTTTGGAGTCCCTAGCTGTTTCACTCTATCCCTAAGATGTTTTATTTGTTTCCAGTGTGCTCGCTGTAGTCAAATTGGTTCTTGCAATGTAGCCTGGTAGCCATGCTGTGTTTTTATAAACTGATAGGACATTCACATAGAGTGTAAATCAAAATTACAGCAGGCTATTGCAAGATCATGTTAACAGGAAAAGATGTCCCCCAAGAGCTTCCATGTCTGTGTCCAGGGCTGTGATCAGCAACTTTAAAAACACCAAACTTCAGTTTTGAACCTTTCTGCGTTCCAGGCTGTGAGCAGTAAGGAACTAAAAGGCAAGCACCTGACTGTTGGAAGGGGTCAGTCATTGCCAAGGCACTTAAAAGTACACAGATGCACGAACGACCACGCGCGTTCGTTATTTCACGCTGGCGATGGGAAGTTCAGTGAGTAACAAAGCCAAAGTTGTTGTTTTAAGAATCTGTTGCCAAGCAGTAGGTTTTCTCCTAGCAACAAGTGTTTTGCAGCAGGGGAAGCAATTGGATACCTTAGGGGGTATGTTAGCACTGGGGGAAGGGTAGAGAAAATAACAAACTGGGGCTTCAGCGATGACACAGAGCACACAGAGCAGCTTCTACGTGTGCTGGGCATGGGGGAAGGCAAGAGAGGGGGACAAAGCAGAAAGGGACACGTAGGCAGTGTTCTGGGATAGGCTGTGAACAAAATGTTGCCTGCAAGCACAGGTTCATATTTGTTCATCAGTTGCTTTGTTTGGTTTAGTGAGTGATCGACTATAGTATTATTAGCTGGTTGTTCTCATTTAAAAAAGAAAATCCATACTGAGCTGCCAGGAAGTTTTATTTTGAGCATATTTGAAGAAATACACTTTTTATTATTCAAAAGAATTACTTTGTTAGAGAAAACCAGATAAGTAGTTTTTTGTTCTGCATTTTGGAAACAAATTACATATATGTTGCAGTTTCTTTTCCAAGTAAAAAAATAATATATTTATTTATCATTAGCTTTACCTGCAAGTGTTGGTGGTCAATCCAGTTGGTGTTAAACCTTAGAGTATGGCCATCCTTCAAAATCCCTGCATTAAGATGCATCTGTATCTGCAGACACAGAACATGTTTATTCATTGTTTTTCTGATGGAATGGCTTGTTTCAAACTGATGCATTATGTCACAATTCTTTTGCACTTGGAGAAAATAGTTACAGTGAGTAGACAGGTATGTGCCTTCAAAAGGATTGTATATGTGATTTCTTATGCAAAGTCATACTTCCATTAGATGGACATGTTTCAGCACAAATTCATCAGCTAGAAGGAAAATAAGAGAGGATAGTGTATAAATAATGTGCTATTTCACTCTACGTAAGTGTAAAATATTGATTATAGAATACATTTAAAGTGTGTTTTTTTATCACAGAGTTTGGAAAATACCGGCTGCAGAATTTTACTTATTTTTCCATGTATCATGACAGATTCTTCTCATTTTGCCTCACTAACACTTCTGTTTCATTATTTTAGCATAACACTGTCAAGTCTGTGGTAAACCTTGAAGTTTGATAGATTTGTTTAAAAATAGCAGCCACCTTAACACTTGCAAAATAGGCTGAAAAAGCAGCATGTAACAAGGGGCAGTTTTGTGATGCTAAAATTACAGTGCATATGGATTTGCATACATTGCACAGTGGGTTTTATAACTGTTTATGGTCATAATCCCTGACTTTTAAGGTTTTTAGATAAGATGGGGGTGTTACTAGCATGTCCTTTTGAAAACCACGGTGAAAAGTTGATTCTCTCTTAGGCTGGGACTTGTTTAAAAACAGTAAGATAGTGGACTGGGAAAATTACCGGGAAGTTGGATGTAGTGAGTTCTGTAAGTCTTTTGTAGCTTTTAAAAATCATTTTCCACATCTGAATAGTTCTGTATCTGCTTACACATTTGCAGCTGCTAGTTTACTCAGCTTCAGCAGGTCATCAGCAAAACAGGCAGGTAGTATTCCCACTGTTCTTCTGTCTCCCTGCTCTCATCATTAAAAGCAAAATCAGTCTATTTTTTTATTTTTATATGCTTGTAATGTTTTCTTATAGCTGTTGTTTTACCAAGGGAAACTTTTAGCTCTGAGGACTGTTTTTTACCTAAATAAGGTCTGTATCATACAAATTTAGAAGCTTTTTAGAAAACAACTCATGTAGCAGACCTGCTAGGGGTGAGTTAATATAGATGTCATATCTGGTAGAACTCAAATCTCCATAGTTGAGTCTTCTGTAGGTCAGCAGGCTGCGGTTCTTAAACATAGTGAGAATCCCTGGCACTGTTTTGCATGTGAGGTCAGCCACGTTTCTTGTTCTCATACTCTCTGTTTCTCCCAGTTACCAGTTTCTTTCTCTGCAGAGAGAGTTTAGTGCTGAGACCTCAGCATCCTTCCTAAAAGAGGCAAAAGTGCAAATGGACTCATGGTCAATGCTTTTTGCTTTGAAATAAATTTCATTGCTTTTGAGAACATCTCCCACCTGTAGTCTGTATTTTTCTCAGAGAAAATGAAATTGTTCTTCTTCGTAACAAGTGATTAAAGTAAAAATCTCAGGTGGTGCTTCTGTCAAGACTGAGAACTGTTTATTTTCACACAGGGTAGGGAAGTAGTCAGACATTAAACCTTAAGAAAACCTCCAGCTCTCTTGAGACAAAAATGTAAGTTACATTGAAGAAATGACAGTGATCTTTGTAGTGTTACCTTTTTATTTTTATTTTTTTTTTCAGTTATTGCAAGTATAGTTTAGCACATTATGATCATGCTCTGGTTTGATGAGGCATACGATGGGTGATAATTATGACCGATTTTTTTTAAGTTAGTTCCATGGAAAAAATTTGAATGTTACTAGACTGGTTACTAGACTATTCTAAATGGCTAGTTTTAATCATGTTTCCAAAATCATAAATTAGTTATTTAAATATTTTTCCATTTCTGTCCTGTGTTTATTTTTCTAGATGTGTGTTTTCCATTGACTGATTAATCATTATGACAGTTTAATTTGCAAAAGAGAAAGCCTGTTTGCAGAAAAAAATGTACCTTTTCAGTGAAGACTACACTACATGCTTATTTAAGTAATTATCACTTTATACATTTGCTTATTACATCATGTTGTCAGATTCTGAGGGATGATATTTTATTAGTAAGTAAAAATAATGCATTTTTTAACTGAAGACTTGAAGACTGTAACACTCCATTTGGAAAATCAGATTAATTTGGATGTCTTCCTTTTAGAAATGCTTATATTTATCTAATGAAAAATAATCTTTATATGTTGAACTGCAAGGGGAAAAATAACTATGCTAAAATATTACTTTGACATGTCCAGTATATATCAAAGTATAATTCTGGCTTATTGAAGAATTGTAATTATTTGTTTTATTGTGCCATCACCAGAGACCAAATTTGACAAGTATCTTGTTTATCTAGGATATAGATAGATATGTAATGACAAACTGAAAGTTATCTAGGTAGGGTAAGGATTTAGGTCCTGTTGAGGTGAATGCTGAGTAAACATGCATTTGTAATTCCCATTATGCATCTTTCTGTGCCCAGAAGATTGTGATATGGTGTAGGGTCCATGATTGTTTTTTTAAAAAAGCCTCACGGATTTGAAGATTTCAGAGTCAAATAATTTTGTCATACTAGATTTCTTCTTTTTTTAATTTTTGCATTCATTAGTTGGACATTTCTCTGCACCTGCTTCTTCAGTGTTACCCAAAGAATCAAGAGAAAGTTGTTCTGGCAACAGACGCATCAAGTACTAATATTATATATCTACAATGTTATCACATCTTGCTGACATTGCAGGAGAGGGGAACCTTATATCAGAACAGGAGTAGTGGAAGCTCCCTGGGCTCTCTAGTCAAGTCTCCTCCTCATAACCTTCAGAGCATGCAAGCTTTTCGTCTAGGACTGTCTTAACACTGGTTTGCACCCTACTACTGCGAGTAGAATGCTGTTCCAAAACCTCTCTGCTCCAGTTGCCAGGAATGTTTTGGTAAACTTACAGCAAATTTGTGCACATGTATTCTTGTGCCAACTTTAACTAAAAAGGTTTTTCTCTGGTGTGTTTTTTCTACTGTTTTTATAACAAGTTCCTTCATTTTGTCTCAGGTTTTGATTTGCTAGGTTAATCAAACCACATCTGTTAGTCTCCTCTTGTAAATTAGGACGTTTATGGATCATTTCAGTAGTCATATTTCTGTGCCTATTCCAGTTTGAGTGACCTTTGTTGAATAGAAGAGACTGCACAAGGTGCCAGAGGAAGGCCCTAGTGGAGCTGTGTGTTGCACAGCTGCTGAAGTCTTGTTCTCTTTCTGGTGGAAACCTTTCCTGATGTCGCTTAAGTTTTCTTCTTTCGGACTGGCACATTTTCACACTGTCATCCTATGGTTGCCTGGTAAAACCAGGTCCATCTCCCAAGCTGTTTGACTGACAGGCTTCCACCATGCTGCAGGACTCGTGTTACTGTTGTGTTATTTTTTCTGCTTTGTTTTACTGACTCTTGCCATATTTCATTGTCCTAGTTCATGATCAGCCTGTTGCTTTCTATATTGTATCCTCTTGGCTTTTACTTATCTAATTGCATCATGATTCCTGTGATGTGTCATTAATTAAAACACAAAACTTGATTAGACCCAAGAGAGTATCCAAAATACAGAAGATATAACCCCTGTTCCTTAATGCAAGTAAGATAAGTGTAAATGGAGGTTATTCAGCCAAATGTTTTGGATGATACATTCAGATATTTCTGTCTATTCAGACTCAATAGCTGTTTTTCTGGGCTCTATGTGTGTAGGTGTCTAGGAGATACTGAGTAATAAATAACAAATTACTCCTGTTTTGCCATCAGCATCAAGGGGTTGGGCCTTGTTTGACTGAGCATTGTAAGAACAGTCCTTGGACAGATGCTTGGGTGAAAGAAGCAAAGAGTGGCAGTTTTGTATGTGGGGCAATGTAAAATGAAGTGTAAAGGGGATGACTGGGGGAGGAAAGATGCACAAAATTATTGACAAACAAGAGGGAGACTTTGTGACTCCAAACTGGGTGAGGAAACAATTGGTAAGATCTTGAAAATAACCTGTGGCAGAATTTGGAAGCCCTTTTCCCCCCATTCTGATTAATTTCTAAGGGATTTTATTCCGTTGGGATGTGAAATTTGTGTAGAACCTTGTTTATAGTGACTGCAGTACCTCCCTGTCGCAGGCAGCACACAGTGATACTCTTTTAGAAAGCCCCTTCCTAGAGCCCCTGGAGGCTCTTGGAATTGCAGAGTCCCTGTTACTCCCAGCTCTAATCCCTAGTGGTGGCCTGGGCATTGTAAAGGGCTGCTGACCTTTCCTTGAGCAGAGAGCATCTGAACGCTACAAATCTTTGAGTACTGCTGATTATTCAAGGTGACTGGTATAAATATCAGCGGATTGGAGACATGAAGCACTGCTTTCTCTTCTTGTGATGATGGCACAAAAAAGTCTCTTCGTTTCTTCAGAGGTTCCCTTCACTTTCTGCCTGTGCCATTTCTGATTAGACTCTTCTCTTGGAGTTTTCTTTGAGTTATGAAATCAACCTCTACAATGTAGAACTGGCTTAGAGAGTTTACAGCATAAAGACAGAGAGAAAGTAGAGGTCTTAACACACAAAAGAACCCCAGAATTTTCAACAAACCAAATGTGGAGTAAAGTAATAAGCAACATTTGTACTGAGCTGCAAAATGAAGAAGCCCGCACACATTAGAGGCTTTTATAACTGTCTTAGAAGCAAATGTCATAAATGTATTGTTCTTCCATGTGAAAGAGATGCAATAGTAGGAAAGATCTTGCTTTCTGTTAGCAGGATGCCAACAGTTGTCTTAAACACATCTGTCAAGTACTGCAGCATTCTAAAAGAACAACTAGATTACCTTAGATTTCTGTAATACCTTAGAAACCTACTGTTTTTAGCATATTTTGTAGAATGGATGTTTGTTACTATTTATGTTTCTTATTATTTACACGAATTATTGGGTAGCACTTTTTCTCTTTGATTCAAGTTTCAAAATCCCTGTAATATTTTATTTTTTTTCAAAGGTGACGTTTGTTTTTAAAGAGGATGCAGGGAGATGGCATCCTGCTTAGATTTTAAACTAACATGCCAAGGCTGAAGGTTTGAGCCATATGTCACTTAGATATCCCTCTGTTTCTGCAGACCTGATGTGTTGCTCAAGCCCATCTCCAGCCATAAAGCAAGAGACCTAACATTAGTCTGCAGATAAATGTGGGCTGTACATCTGCTGCTGAATAGGTAAAGGCCAGAACTGGTAACTCTGAGATTTTGTTTCCAGTTGGAAAGCAGAGGAAAATACACAGTGAAGGACTGGGATAATTTGTATCGATTTTTGTGAAGTCTCCTCTAGGAGAGTTTGGTTTGGCGGGGAGAGGAGAGGGAGGGTTTGTTGTTGTTGTTGTTTGTGGTTTGTTTTTTTCCTGGTGGATTTGGTACCAAAAGCAAGCATATGCTGACAGCTGGTAAACTGGAAGTCAGTTTTCTTGGATGGGTGATGGCGCGGGGTCACTAAAGGATATTGCTGCGTGATGGACATGCCTGTCCTTCTTCCTGTGATCCGTGCTGTAATGCTTATTACAGCAAAGTCAGGCAAGGACTGCAAACAATTTGAAATGTTCTGTGCCTCAGTATTTTAATGAAGTCATCTGGGAAGGGGATTTACAGGCTGGACAGTTACAATATATGGCATCTGACCATCATTCCGAGAGAGAGTTAATGAATCAGAGGGTATTTTGCGTTCTTTCTCTAGATCGCTTCTTTGAGCTTAGCCCACAGCTACAGTGACCAAATGTCACTGTCCTTTTGATGCTCTGCATGGAACAAGTCTAATTTTCTCTCTACTTTGCAAGCAAAGCCTCATTGTCCCAGGGCTGCTACCTGAGGCAGGAATCTTCATACCATCCCAGTCTGAGACACCATTGAAAGACTGACTTTGGGGAGTTGCTCCCTTGGGAAAGCTGTGCCCTCAAAACGTGAGGGTACAGGATGTGACCTGATTGCCCATGCAAGAGTGGTTCCTTCATTAACACTAATTGCTAATTTCAACACTAATGCTTGTATTCTTAGATAACTGTAACAGCAGGCAAACAGCTAGTATTTACCTTAGTTCTATCACCTACAGAAGCTCAGCTATACTTTTCCTGTACAGAATAGGGCAGATGTGATGTAATGTGTCTGTTCCTATGAACAGGCTTATATCTGTAAAATTTGGTTGCTTTCTTTGGTCTTGAAAAGAACAGCTTGTATCCTTAGCAAACAGGGAAACTAGTTTGGCATATTTAAGAAAAAAAGTTATTAGCAATATTCAAAGGTCTCACATGTTTAATTAGTATAAAATACATATATCTGCACACAAAAAAGCAAGATTTTTGAAAATAGTGAATCTTGAAGAACATTTAAATTTTATTAAGGTTAGGTGTATTGCAGCCACAGCAACTTTATATATTCCATTTCTTTGCTTAATTTTTTGTCGTTCACATCTGATATCTGACAGTCACTTCAGTGCAGGGGAAAAAACCACTGACCCTGAGAGTTATCTGGTTTTTGGACTGGAAATACTGTTTGCTTGCTCTGGAAATGCTGACTCAATTGACAGCTCAAAAAAATTCCAAAACCAGAAAATCCCTCTAGCACCTTTATGTGAGAACATCTGTCAGGCTCATAGAAATGAGCTTGCATTGCATTTACTTGTTTACTTACCAGTACTGTACAGCACTCTTTATATTGTTCTTCAGAGCACAGCCTGCTCGGGTGTTCTGTAGGATGGAGTTAGAAGCCTTAAAGTCACCCTGGTGGGCACAATTCCAGAAATGTATGGTGGATAATTCAGGGGCTGCATAGACTGTCAGTACTTTCTAATCATCGGTGCTTGGGTTAATAAGGATTTGAGGGACAGATGTACAGAGAGAGATAAAAGAAATTGTGGTCCAGGGAGTGGAGGCTTGGAGGGGAGAAGTCACAAGGACTCTGTAAGCACGTAATCGGGATGCCTCTCTGCAAAACAAAGATTTATGTTCCATATGCATTTTGCAGTACAGAATCACAATGTAAAAATGCGTAATATCTTTAGGATTATTATAATCCCAGAATAAAGCTCTCTTACTGGGTCATTCCATGACTTTTCTGGCACAGTAACATAGCTGAATGTGATGGATGGAGATTTCCATTGCCTCGTTCAGCCCATATCCAATGGGGTTTGGACGTGCTCTGGGATCGTGTGCCAGTGAGTTGGATTCCACGCACAGAGAAAGACGAAGAATCTGTGACAGGGAAGCACCTGAGGAAGTTATGTGCCTGCTGGTCCTTTGTACGTTACTGGTGCCATATTAGTCTGAGAACACTTCCCATTTCACAGGTCCCATGTGCATTCCAAGTACCGTGGCTGTTGCTCGTTGGGCTGAACTGAGGGCCATCCCTGAGGGCTGATGGTGCTGTGTGTAGGGTCTCGGGTGTTATCAGACATGAGCTGGTTGCTGAGATGCACAGGTAGGATATGAACAGTTCAGGGCACACACCTTAGTAGGACTTCCAAGATAACAGGAGCTTGCTGCAAAAGCTCTGGTTCCTACTGATTTTTTGCAGTTGGGTGGAATTTTTGTTACTCAGTTTTGTTTCCTCTCTAAAGCCACTTGACTCCTTGTTGGTGTGGAGTAGCTTGCTCCAGTCCTACATCAAGTAATTTCTTTTCTTTAATATAATAAATAAATAGATAAGTAAGTAAATAATGTAGTCTCTAACACTTTGAGCCCCAGAGCTGCTTACTCTTATTTCACTGTAGTGACAAATCATTTGAGCTTCATGAAAGCTCTGCTGGCCAATCTCAACTCTTTTTCCTCTGTTTTCTCACAGGCTCTGATACTTCACCAGCTCGGGCGCTATAGCTTGGCGGAGAAGATTCTCAGAGATGCCGTCCAGGTCAACTCTACAGCCCACGAGGTCTGGAACAGCCTGGGAGAGGTGCTACAGGCTCAAGGCAATGATGATGCTGCAACCGAGTGCTTCCTGACGGCACTAGAGCTTGAAGCGAGCAGTCCTGTGGTTCCTTTTACCATCATTCCCAGAGTCCTTTGACAGGGCATCCTGATCAACCGATTTTTGGTCTGACTTCTGGGTGAGGAGACCCAGTGTGTCAGACTGCCTGGTAACTGGTTAGCTTGAGAAACTTTAGAGCTACAGGTCTTTGGCAGCCCAGCGGCCAAAACAGGGAGGTGACACGGCACGTTCATGTTGGACCGAGAGGACGGAATGGTGAAGCCAGAGCCAAATCACTCATATCGCCTGCGTTTTTGCCCTGGTAGTTTTAAAACATCGTTATGTTGTTCATGGATAATGTGCCATATTTTGTTAGTGATACTTGAGTGTTACATAAAATTATAATGGAATCGACTACCAATTGTAGAATAAGTTAAAATTCAGTGGCAGAGCAGACTATTTTTAACAAGGCTGTTAATAAAACTGTTCTCTTCCTGCCTCTCAACCTCTTTTGGCCCAAAGTCAAAATGTGAATTTTCTGTTTCCATCTCTATTTTAGTCCAGGCCAGAAAATCAGTTGAGTTCTTGGTTTTAGTTGTTAATAACTGTGACGTGTGGCTAACTGTTATCTAGAGCAAAGGCTGAGTACAAGAATATTTATATTTTACCAACGTATGCCTGTTACGAAAAAATATATTAGTTATTTAAGTTTAACTTTTTTATGTGAATTCAGAGTTTATTTATCAATGGAAATATGTAAAAAGAAGCCTCAAATGGAATATTTACCGACATTCCTTATACATGACCCACACTTGGCTAAATGGGAAGATTATGTTAATAATAAAAAGATTTTTAAATGGAACCTTTCCCGTGTCCTGGTTAAGAATCAGGGGGGAAAGATGGCTTGTGAACATATTATTATGATGTGGCTGGCTGGTCTTGAAGATGAACAACACCAAAATTAAATGTATGAGGCTAGGCTAGAGAAAAGAAGCTGCTATACTCTTTGCCAATGGTATTGTTATCTTACATTTCAGATCTCCTTAAATCCTCACTACTCCGTTTTTGTTTCTTCCACTCCAGCTCTCAGTGAAGCCAGATTACCCTGCCTCTACATAATGCATGGACGTTTGCATATACCTTGGTAGTGCTTGGAAAGAGCATGTTAAATATTTACACAATAATGTTTGGTTTTCCTGATCATCTTCATAGTTCTTTCTCAACGTCTCCTGTACTTTGTATCCCCTGAAGGGAAGGTTGGCTGGTTTAGTAGACAAACACTTGCCAGAGATTCTCTGGGATGTGTGTGGAGAAGAATCATGGTTGCAATGAATTTTCAGGGTGTGTGAGCTGGGGTTTTCTAGTGTCTGCTCATTTACAGCGTTGGGCACACTTGGAGCATGGGAAGAGTTCCAGGTTCCCTATTATACTGGATGCTCCTTGATATTTGCCTGATTTGTCACATGAAGCCGTTTTAAAGTGCTTAGTACAAGGTAGCAGATGATTCAGAGAATAACAGCAAATGTTTTTCGTCACTGACCAGAGAGCTTACTCACCTCAAACACGGGGAGGATCCTCACTGCAACACAGACTCCAAGTGCTCCAGTGAGCATCTTCAAACGGCAGAAGACTTAAACCTGGGGGAGCTCTTCCACTTCTCCCCTTGGCATTTCATGTGCCTGTTAGGCTGAGGCTACTTTCAGACTGTATCTGTGGAGTGCTTCGACCATGTGTGCTCTGTAAAATGGATCAAACCCTGTAATAGGTAGTGTTTTCAAATCTATTTAGAAGCCAGTAGAAATTGTGTCATCTTGCTCACTGCGAAAAACATCAGTTTTGTTTCCCATTTTCGAGTCCCTGTTTGGCATGTTTTCTTCCTGCTGTCCTTGGCTTTCTTTTTTGCTTTTGTATTTGCCAACTGTTCTCGCTTTTCTAGTCCCCAGCTCGTAATTTGTGCTCTAGCCCTGCTGTCTTTTAGCACCCACTGCATGATAGCAGAAGATAGTGCAAAACCTCTATTTGTTTAATTCAGTTTCCCCTGAGCCCTTTTCCTATCCCACTTCAGTTAGTTACATTTTCCATACCTTTCACAGGTGTACTCCTTCACATTATTCACTCACCTTTTATTATAATAGCAAAGCTTTTCTAACAAGGCAACTTGCACCTAGATCTGAGGTGGGTGGTCTTTCTCAAGAGAGCTTCAGACAAAAGTAGAGAATAGGAAAATTCTGTAATAGAATTCAGCTCTGGTTCCTCTCATTTAATTTCAAGTCCTGGCCTCTTGATAAACTCCCGAAGTGGAAAGGTTAGCAATCTAATTGTGTCATGTCTTTTATTAGTGGAGAAATTGTCACTGCTGTTGTGCATATCAGGTGAACCTGAATATCTGTTTCCTTTTTCTTGCACTGGAATCAGTTTCACTGTAAATCCACAAGCTTCTGCCTCTGGGGAATAGCCTCAGCTACCTATTTTTAAAAATGGATTATCACTGTAAGACTGTACATTTAGGAATTTTCAGGCAGAAGTGGAAATCCTTGCAGCATATGAATTAAACAGGAATGCTTGTTTAAACATGGGTTTCAAGTTAAAAAACCAAGTTGCTAGGTTTTACAGCTGCATTTTTTCCCTTTTTTTTTTTTTTTTTTTTTAAATCAAGTAAGAAGGCCAAGAATATTTTTGTATCTGTTTTAGTTGCTATACAGAAAGATCTGTCTTTTGCAATCTGTTCTCAGACCACTGTGTTTCTCAGTCCCAGGAGCAAAGGAAGCAATGCCGAAGTGCACAGCCAGTCCCAGGAAGCATTCCTTTGGTGCCCGTGGGTCATCCACAAGAGGGTTGTTTCTGGACTTTGTGGCTGACAGAATCTCTGTGTGGATACACGATTTATGTGTGCTTTTGCTCCCCCAGCCTGTGTCAGAAATGAGCTGTTCAGAGGAACAGTGAGATAAATCAGGGGCTGATCCTGGAAAAAACTACACCACCCCCTTGCTGCCTTGCCCCAGGGTTTTACTAAGCTTTGGGTAGGAGCCTTGTAAAGGCTTCAGGTAGTTCTTTGGTCTGATTTGCTGCACCAGTAGTAACACTAACACACAGAAGAGAAGATGACTTCCCCTCCACAGGGCAGCTCCTACTTAGACCAGTTTAAAATAGGTATTAAGTTGCATTGTCAAGTGCTCTTAACTGTATCTCTATAGTGACAAGTTGTACAAGCCTGAGATCTCCAGCCTTTCAACAGAGATTAAAAGCACTCTTCTCTCATCCATAAGACTGGAATGGCAGGTTGCAGAGAAGAATTCCCTTACTCTGCAGTGTGCTTGTGCTACTCAAAGTGATTAACATTTGGTGTACTAAGCATGTGCTAAAGTGTAGCAGCAATGTCTGTTGCACTTGGTAAAAGGTCTGATATAGGAAGGCCTGCAATAAGAAAACTGATCATTCAAGTCATTGGTAAAAGTTCATCTCTAATTTTGGTGCAGATAACCATTTTTACTCTATGAATTACTTAATTTCTTCTTTTGCTTTCGTGATTGATAGAGAATCACAGGAATAAGAGAACCAATCCAAGCAGAACTAATCCAACTGTATGTTTGAAAACTTTTTTCATTAATTATATGCATTTTAAACATCAAAGGCTATTTTAAAAATTGCTTTAATTTTACTTGAAAATCTGTTTTTTCCTGAGTAGACTGTTCTATTCTGGAATGATAGCATAAGCCTGGGTATATCAGAGTTCCAGATTTACCTTGCTAATTCTTTGTTTGTTCAGTTGTCAGTTACAGTGATATTTTTCTTAGCTGTCAATCTGGCAATCATTCTTTCTCTGCATCAAGTTAAAAAACTTATATGCTAAAATATGCTATCAGTGAGTGCACTTCTCTAGTGTTTCATCTGTTTAACCTCATCATTTCCAAACTACCTTTTGCGGTCCCGCTGGAGGGCCGTGCTGGGATGTGTGGCACTTCCACATGGGTCTCTTTATTACAAAAACTAGCTGGTAAGGATCCTACTCATGGACAATAGTATTCACCATGGACAGAGTATTCAGCTTTTGTCATGTGTGGCTGTCATAACCGATTATGTGAAATTTGCTGGGAATCTTTCAGACTTGCAAAGCCAGCAAGTGGGCTAAAAACAAATGGGACAGTGAAATTAAACCTAAAGAAAATGGGAAAGAAATGCATCCCCAAGGGTTTTTTTTGGAAAGAGGAATGTGGGGGGGTGTGGGTTTTGGTCAGACTTTGTTCTTCGCCATTGCAGGGACGCATGGTCCTGATTGCCACCACCTTGGTCACTTGGCCTTTCTAGTTCCCAGTTTAAGGCACCTTTGTCGCCCAGGTGTCTGGGGTTCCCAGTATTTATTTCAAAGAGAGAAAACTGTACCTATTAATTTCTAAATCCTTTGAAAAGATGTGACCACTTTTGCCCAGCTCCTGTTCCATACCAGGTCATGAGGCAGACAAGCACTAGATGCCACTGCACTGTCATTACTGCCCGGACATTTCCAGGGTACAGCAGCTGACAGATGTGATCTTCTGGATGCAGTCCATAAAGCACGGCAGGAGCACACAGCAAAGCTTCTGGAGGGAGGAGAGGGAGTGCTTTTGCCTTTCTAAATCTGCCTTCACTTAGAAAACTTGCTTGGAGGAACTCAGTGAAAAAACTTTTTCGGACACTAAACGGTCAGTGAAGTGTGTCATTGCTGTACTGAGTTCTTTTTCTTTGTGTCCTTACATGAGGCAAGCATCTCTGTGGGAGAGATTACCCTTGTCTGCTTCATCCAGCCAATCTCTACAGCCTGCTCCCCTTGTCCAAACTGGGAGTAGCACAACTAGCTCTTGTCTCCCTTTCTGCCCCTAGAATTGCCTCCTCAAGGAAGTGATGCTCTTCAGTATGAAATTACTGAAGGTGCCCTGTCTATCTGATTTGAAAAAATAATCAGTAGACAAATAAGGTAAAGATAGTATTTGTTGGTTATTACCACAGTGACATGGCTATTAAAACATAACGGTTTAGTGCATTTCTGTTTGTTTCTACAGCTGAGCCCCTTCCTCTGCGAGGACAGTAAAGCTGAGCATCTCTCTGGTGGGTACAACCAAAGAACAAGCATCTGATCAGCATGTGTGCCCCTGGACTTGCTACCAAAGAGGAAAAGGACTTGCTTACCAATTCTTCAATATAATTTTTTCCTACACACATGCCTGTGCTCACAGGTAACAGGGGCATTCTATACTTAAGGCAGAAAGTTCTGAAAAGAAGTTCCTGTGTGAGTTCACTCCAGCTCCTGTAAAGCTAACTGCTCTTATAAACAGGCTTTGCTTTTTTGATAGAAAGTTGGTTGTGCCAGAAAAGGAAATTCTGGCCCAAATTCTCACTTCCAGTGCATGTCAGATGTATATCAAATGACGAGCCTGAGACATTGCTTTTGTTCAAGTGCAGGTGTTCCTAGGATTGTTGTTTTCCAAACAGCACCAACTACTGATGTAAGACTGGAGGGGGCAACAGAGGCCATAAAACATGACAAGTTGCTTTCCTTTTGACCGCCTTGCAAAAACAGTAAGCCAGCAATCTTCTGACTGAAAAATGATTGGTTTAGGTGTCCCTTCAGGAAGGATTTTGCCTTTTCTTTCTCCTTAATCTTGCAAGCATTTAGGGTAACTACTTCCTGGGTGCTGAAGCGAGAACCCTGCGAACTTCAGGGCAGGTCCTGTGACGAAAGCATGGAGCAACTGCCTTCACTGACATGGGATCTACATGCTCTTAGGCTAAAATAATTTCCCACATATGTGCCTCAGGAATAAGTGGGGCTGATCCCATTGCTCTGCTTCTGTGGTAGCTGCCCATGCTGGTGGTCAGCCTGTAGGAAGCCAGGTTTCTAGGACAGGTTCTCCTGCCCACCGATCCTCTGCCTTGCCACACAGGAGCTGCATGGGGTGGCAGCATTACATGAAGCAGTAAATCACAACAGAGTTGTTTGGCAGCAATTGCTTCACTGTGTGTGCTGAGTCAGCCAGCTTTGGCATCTGAGAGATTAAAAATAAAAATGAACAGGAGCAGGCGCGAGTTCCTCTGGTTATGAAAAGCGCCCGAGAGGGCCTACCAGCAGATGCAAACAAACCTTTGTACTGTGTCCGTCTTGTACTGTCAGAGAACTCTGGCACGTTCTTCATTGTCAGTTTTGGGTTAGAGGCTTCATGTGAAAGATCATGTACCACAGGGCTGAGCTTCAGAAGAGAAAGGGTTAACGAAAACATGTATCAGATGCCAGGTTACAGTGCAAGTTCATCGTATGCCTCACCCAAACCCATGTCAGCTGCTGTTGAACAGGAGACCTTGTCCCTGCATTTTCTTTGCCCCTGTTACATCTAGTGAGTGTGAGGCTACAGGATGAGTCAGACCAGCTCATGGCCTTTACTTTTGGGGTTGGTTTTTCATTGCAGAGGAGGCAGTGGAAGTGGGGAGGCTTTCAGAAATAAACAGCAGTTAGGTAGGTTGAATTATGCGTATTGAGAACCTGCACTGTTTTTTCCCTCACTTCTTTCATTACAACAAGGCTGAAGTAGGATGGCAGAGCACAAGTTTATTGGTCTGGCATTTCCCAGCTGGGTCTCACCCACACCTAAGGCAGTTTTCCCATCCTGGCCACAGAGCACCACACTTGCCCTAAGAAACACAATAGGAAAAAGCATGGTAGGTTTCTGTTCCCAGCTGAGATGCCTTTGCTGTGAGTAGTAGCTTGAGGTATTATGCTAATGATGTCTCTTGTTACATTGCAGTTTGAAAAATAGAGACTGGGTGAATAGAGATGCTCAGGAAAGTTAAAATGTATTCATTACGACTGTGATGCTGATAATCTGTAAGGTAAAAATATACTACATGCTTATGTGGATGCTTCTAGTTCAGAAATAATGTGGACTTTGCTCACTGTAGCTTACAAATGTACCACGAGAATTCATAAATAGGTGTCTAACAGTAGCCTAGACCAATAGCTCCCAGCCTTCCATAAGGGCCAGAGGAAAGGAGGCACAGATCATATAGGTTACAACTGGAAGACTCAAAACAGCTCTCATGGCCAACACACCTCAGAGTGTATCAGCCTCACCCTGTGATTCTTATCTTAGACCTTGATTCCCTCTCTGTAGAGAATTTGAATAGGAAGTGATGCTATTGCACAACTATTTCCTTTCCTGGTCCCAAAATGGACCTAATTTGTAATTCTTGGCCATTATCACAACCAAACTTTCAGTGCTGCATATAGTGGGTTGCAGGTTTTGAATCATTCTCTTGCCATAGACCCAAATTAGGCCAATGTTAACAAAGGGTTCTGGCACATGATGGAGGGATTGTCCCAGCAGTCTGGCCATGCTTGTGAGATAGCTCTGTCAGCATCCAGCCTTCACAGACATTTCTAACAGGATTTTCACTGGGTGTAATATACTGTGATATTGGGGATGCAGCCTTAGCTACATTTAGAGCTCAAGGCCTCCCATGGTTCTTACTCTTCCTTGAAAGAGGAGACCTGTGCCAAGCCTTGCCTAAACCAGAGGCTGCAGGTGATAATCCTGGTGCACAAGCCTGTGCTGTACTAACATCCAGACATCCAACAGCATTGAGATGGCCTTGTGGCACAGCTACAGGAACACATGGCAAGCAAGGGCTTTGCCCAAACAGCCTCGCCTCATGGAAAATGAGACACCAAATACACTTACCCACCCAGCAGCTAAATGCCTAAAAGGCTCTAGCCAGGGGTGAGAAGATAATATATTTTCAGAAGTATTCAGTGTCATCTCAGGTCCGTTCCCACTAATTCAGTAGGGACAATCAAAAGACAGCTAATGAGTGCTGGCTAATAAGGGCTGGCATGTGCTCCAGGTAAGCTGGATGTTCCACCATCTTGGAGGAAGTGTGTATTAGCTTTTTTGTCAGCGTTTCACAAGCAGACATAGATTCTGCCTCCTTTTGATTTTCCTCCCCACTAGGCTGATATTGGTGCTCTTCTCATGTTCTGATGCTTCAGCCTCCTTTCTGTGCAAGGAGCACTGTGGATCAGTGACAAGTGCTGCTCCATCCTGCTTACTGTACCCAATTTCCCATTTTACTGGGAGATGCTGAACAATATGCTCCTATGGCTTTTGTGTCCTGATTCCTAGAAGAAAGCATCCTCCCGAGAGCAGCTCACTCAGCCTGAGATGCTCAGGCACAGCAGCAGCTGCAGCCTACATGAAGCAGGCGTGGTATAAATAGCTTGCAAGAAGAGAGGCAGGAAAAATTACATGGTATGGCACTATGGCCAGAGCTGCAGCATTCAGGTTCAGCCTGGTTCTGCAATAAGCTTTGTTTGAGCCAGCATCAGAGTTATACTAAAATTTCCAGTCTTCCTCATTTGGTAAAATTTATGTTTTCTGAGTATTTTGCAGAAATTTTACTGTGGTATCAGTGACCATGTTTTTTGAGCTTTATCTTAGTCACTGACTTAGAAAAAAGAAAAAACCCTATGTATTCTGCAAGTCAGGGACTCTGCTTGCCCAGCTTCAACCACTAGGCTGCTGGCAAGGGCCTTACTCTGTATGCCATGCAGTCTTTAGCAACCTTGTCCTCCTCCTTGCAGGACAGGTAGCTTCAAAAGGGGGGTGTTTTCTCCTTCATTCCCTTCCTCACCCTGCTGATTGACTGCCTGCCCTTTGTGCTGTGGGAGCTGTGGGTCCGAATGACCCCAGCCCGGGTGAGACAAGACAAGACCTGACCTACTGACTGGGTGAAGGCTGTAATTTCTGGGCTGGAGCTTGGCCTTTCCGCATTAGCGCTGAAGTTTTCAGGGTAGGAGTCAGATATCTAATGGGCCAAACCTGAGCATCCCTAGCTGTACGTGGTGCTTGGTTTATAGGACACACAAACTTCCCTACTGACCAGAAGATACCTGGTGATTTCTAGTGCTTCAAGCCTGATCACCTGTGAAAGTACAGGCTGCTCTTCTGAATGGTCACCTATATTTGCTGAGTGCTCTTGATGGGTTCAGCTGGGTGGTCCTACTGATGCCTGCATTAACTCCAGATTACCATCCAGAGGAGATGAGGATTTGTTATCTAAACTCTAAACCTTGCGTGGGGAGTGGAAGTTGCACTGAAGGTCACAGTCTGCTGTAGCAAAACCACAGGCTGACAGACTTGAGAGGTTTTATAAGTTAATGCTGGGTATGAACACTAGTAACCATCCTCCATCAGCCCAGTGTGGAAATGGCAGCAAACACTTGGCTGAGGCCTCACTTGTGCCTCCAAAGGGAGGTACCTGCTAAGCTGAGCCACATCACTTACCACCAACCCCAGCTTGCTGCTCCAGGACAAGCTGCTGGGAATTGCAACCGACTGGTAGCCACTTGTGCCTGTCACTGCTCTGTATAGATCACTGTGTCAGAGAGACACGCAGCTTTCACAGTGAAAGCTCGTGCTGAGGCCATCCCTTAGCACCAAAGCTTTACAGTGCTTTGCAGGTGCAATGGCTGGAGATTGGGTACCTTCTCTACAACTAGAGCTGCAAAGTGGGTGTAGCAGAGCTGTCCCACAGAGGGAACCTGCAGCAAGGCACTGCACCAGGAATACTGCTTAATGTGAGCTGACCCTGCTGCTGTGAAAGACTTTTCTACGTGTCACTCTATACACACACTTATCATCAAACAGTGTTCTACAAGACACATCTGTGGCCTTCTTGGTTGCACAGCCTAGCTGCTGGCTGATCCATGCCTTGGAAAAGCAAGCTTGGTAATCTTGAGAAGCACTATAACTAGTCAGCATCCTACAGAAACCAGTGTGCCACAGTGAAGCCCTTCAACCTCCTGGACTCAAGGACTTAAACACCCATAAATGAATATAATCTCAATCAGGAATAAACAGCTCAGCTTTTGCCCAGGTCTTAGCTGAAAGCCCCAGCAAAACCGGCAAACAGGGTGAAGGACATGTTATGATGGTTCCAGTAACACCACAGTGATTCCAGTTATTCTCCTCCAGCAGACTGAGAAAATCTTTACCCATGAGACGCCACAGGCATCTAAATTTATATAGTGACTACAAACATGCTGCTGGTTGCTTAATGCTGTTTACTCCATCACAGGCCTCCACCACTTAGTGAAATACAAGCCAGGAAACCTGAAAAATTAAAAAAAATTACAAGTATGGTACTTCGTCTACATCAACTATTCCTTGCACATGCACAAACTCCCATTTCACTGCTATTAGCAAAGCACTTAGGCCTTTATACGCGTGGTATTTATGGTTTTCTTGGCTCTAACTAGAAGCTTTATAGGATAAGATAAAAGACACTAATAACCACCTTCATTCACCTCTGACCACCTTTGTATATCTATGGACAGCTACCCGAGGGAGCTGATGCACAGTAACCAGGCTAACATCCCCGTGGGCTCACTGCAGTGTGCTGCCTGTGGGTAGAACATCAGCTGCAATCGCTAAGGAAGGAGCTTGCACAAAGTGCGTTAAGCCACTTTCTAGATGAAAAGCTTAAATTTCATTAGCCATGCAGGGTGCAAGTGTGCTGCACCTGGTGCACAGTACTCTCCATCAAGCTTGGTAGGGAAAAGTGTCCCCGAGCAGAGCTCATTGTAATCAGCCCTCCTAGTAAACGTAGTGAGATTCAAGAAGCCTGCAAGGGAGCTCCCGAGGCGCTTTGCCAGTCGCCGCCCAGCATTTCAAACTGCTCTGCAGGCACAGGCACTTCCTGCAATGGCTGGTCTTGCAGGAGGCCCTGAATACGCACGTTGCCCTCTCTGCTGACAGCTGAGTATCCCATGTAGCAAAATGCAGAACATCTGCCAGAGGAGCAAGCCCTCCTGAATAAATTAGCATCCACCAGGGATATGAGCTTGGAACGCTTGACAGGCTGAGACCAGCTAAGGGACCAGCAAAGGGACACGGGGGCATCAACGCCTCACTTCACAAGTCTGCAAAAAGCTGGTGAAAGTCAAAACCCTGCTGCACACAGGAAGCGCAGGGTAGTCCCAGGGCCTTACCCATGTTCAGGTCTTTTGTGGCAGCCTGGGACTTGTTCATGGCAAATCCCAGGTGACCACAGGAAGGAAAAGACATGCCCAGGGAAGGAGGGAAGGAAGGGGGAAGGAGGAAAGGAGGGAAGGAACGAGGGAGGGAAGGAAGGAACGAGGGAGGGAAGGAAAGAAGGAGGGGAGGAAAAAAATGCTGGGTAGTGGTTTCCTTGGCTGGAAAACACAATTTCTGCTGTACATTGTGGAAAGCCAACAGGTATTGGCAGGCACATTCCTCTGCATCACTGGAGGATGGGAATAACAGAAACAAGCACCCCCTATCCATGGTCTTCACTGAAGAGCTGAGCAACTCCTCCTGGCCCCACAGGTGATCAGCAGCAGCCTTTATGCACGTAGTGAAGGAGCGTCAAGAGAGTGCAATCAGGATCAGCAGAGGCGTAGCTGCCTATTTTCCAGGTGGGAATCTGCTGCTGGAAGAGACCTCGGGATATTGCATCCCTTTTGTCCATTGTGGGGCAGCACTGCCTTTTCCTTGCTGAAGTAATGCAGTGGGGTGCTCTGAGCAACAGGCTCCGCAGACTTTCCAAGGAAACCAGCCCTTCCCACAGGTTTGCATCTTCCTTTGCAGAATTCATTGCCTAGCTATGGCTTGGGTTGTAACCGTGGCCACTGGCTGCCTCTGCTGGCTCAGTGGGAGTGCTCACTGCCAGGGAGAGGAGGGAACTCGCTGAATTTTAATCACATTTTGGCTGTCAGTGCCATGGTCAGGAAAATATTTACGTGATTAGAAACAAGATGTATTACATACACATGGTCTTATCAGCAATTAGTGCCTGAGGCAATAACCTCCTGGCTGAACACAATGCAAATCCCTTGGTTATGACCTCCTGGAGTGACTTTGCCTCTAGGATCCTGATATTCCCAGAGCTTGCAGGAGGGAATGGCACCTCAGCCAGGTTCCTGATATACTGGGGAGCTAACAAGCCCTTAGCAGTAAATGCAGCTGGCAGGAAGAGGGAGCCTATGTGCACCGGGAATAGTGTTTGTGTTCAAGGGACCTTGTTCAAGGGACAGTTTTGGGTCTCCATCAGGAGAAATCCCGTGGGAGTCAAACAGCCATGGAGGTTCAGAGGAAAGCAAAAGTGAGTTCTTTGTGTTTGTGCAGTAAGTCAGAGAAAAGTGACTCGAGGCAGTCACAATCTGGGGTTAAATCCCTGTTCCTCTTCTCAGGGGGCCAGACCTCAAATGAACGTGGGAACTCAGTGAAAGCTTCAGGATTGCTCTCTGAAGAGCTCAGACTCACTGATGGGTCAGGCCAGAGAAGGGAACAGTGCTTAATGGGGTCAGGAAAGGAGCTGGTCCTGGGCAATGTTTTTACCTGCCTGCCTGTAACACGGGCAAACCCTCAGTGGCCAGACTCCTGCTGCCAAATCCTCACCAGAACTATGGGGATCTTTGCAAAGGATTGAGTGCAACCTCCCTCTTATGGGAGGGCTTGGAAGTGCAAAACACCTATTCAGCTGTGGCCCAGGTCATTAATTTCTGAGCAGTTACACATGTGTTGGGTCTCTGTCCCACTCTCCATGTGTCTCTCTTTAACATCAGGGAGACAAGTGCTTCTCCGTTTATTTGGAAAATCTTTAATGCAGCCGTCTAAAAACAGCCTCCCTTAACGATGCTGCCTATTTAGGTATCTTTTGCAGCTCATCATCTGTCAAAAGAAATGCAGTACTTTTGGGGTTTCATACTGCAAGAACTGGCAACACCCTCTGCTTCCCAAATCTTCCAAAATAAGTTTCATGCATCTCCGGATAACTTGCAGAAAAGCTAATAATAGGAAAAGCTAACCTCTGTAGTTAATTTTTTGCTTTTCATTTCTTTTCTTGGATGTGTTCCCTATTTTGAGCAGTTATACTTCCCGTTAGGTCAGGCACTAGACAATAGTTTTCCAAGAGCCTGGAAATGAGAGAGACCTATGAAACAATTCCACATCCAGCAGCACAGAACTGCTGGCACTCACAGAAAGATCTGCCCTGGAAATGGCCTGGATTGTCTCTCTCCTGTCTGCCTTCTTTACACTGATATTTCTCTTCCAAAAAAATCTTCCAAGCTGTCTGCTTTTATCTCCTCCTGCTACTTGCTAAGCCTCCTTTTTTTTCAGGCTGCGCATCCCTCAGTGTCTTGCTCCCACTCACTGCTGAGATTAATGCTGCGTAATATTCCAGAGCTATCACATTCTGGTACTTGGAGCTCATCTTGTTCTTTCTCAAAATCAAATTTAACTCAAAATTAAAAAGCCCCACACAACTGAAAGCCTGTATATCTAAGTGGATACACAGATCTAGGAGCAAGTAGTGTTTGGGGGTGATGAAGGGGAGGCCATGTTAGATAAAATGTGTGGTCTTTTTGATGTAAAGAAGGTTCTTCACTTTATTTAGGTATAAGTATGCAATCTGTGTGAGCCAACAGTCTCTAGCATGCAGTGAAAACCCTGTCAAATCTGGAGAACACAGGAGCTTTGGATAGTCCTCTGCAGGTTTTCTGACCAGGTCAGCAGGAGGGCAGGCACTGTACCAGCCCAAAGTCTGAGGGATTTTAGGAGGCGGAGTGGAGGAGCCATCCTGCTTCGGGGACTGGCTGTTGGCAACGAGTGATCGGCTGAGGGCAAGCCTGGCTGCAGGACAGTGGTACTGTGATTCACCCCCTTGGGCTGGAAGCCAGCTAGGAAACAGTCAGGAAATCAGATTTTCACACTTCTCAGGACCCAGGCAGGAGGTGGGTGAGAAACAAATCTCAGCAGTGTAGAGTCAACTGCAGAGTCCCTTGGCCCATCTGTTTCCAGCACTGGCAGAGCCGTGTCAGAAAATGGGCACCCTGCTCATGTCTGTTCTCAAAGGGGCAGGATCTGCCCTTCCTGTGCCCCACAGATGAACTGGAGGATTCGCCTCCCGCTGTCCAAGTCAAGGGTCAGCTTCAGAGCACAGCAGCTGACTTCAGCATACACGGGGAGAGGAGGGATAGAGGAGGCACTTTCTACCCACACTTGCACTTTCTTTTGAAACAGATGTTGCTCCTTTGCCTTTCAATGGAATAAATGCCACGAAGCACTACAATGGTAGTTAAAAATGTACTTGCATACTACGTCATGGAAGAGTGGGCTAATAAAGTAATGATGACTAACTCCAGTGTTTCAAACAGGAGGAACTGAGTTCCCTGGAAGAGTAAACTAGGTGGCCTGTTGCTACTGAAAGTTCCTACAGCAGCCTGTTTGGGTCCATGGCAGACAAGTCTCCTGACTCACACAGCAAAATGTCGATTTACGTGGTGCACTGTGATGTTTTTCCTCCTAGGAAGGCCAGCCTCTGTGGCCTGGAGCTGGTGAAATCTGCTCTGCTTCATACCTTTTGTGGGCTGTGCTTGGCTGGACAAAACCTCTCTTCTGTGCCTTTCTGGAGAAAGAATAGGCCACCTTATTCCTGCTTATATCGAACTCAGCTGCCAGCCATTTTCAGTTTGTTGCAATAAACCCAGAGTTCTGAACTCTGGCTGGCGTTGAAGTCCAACAGCAGTAAGGTCAAAAAGGAGAGAAGCATTCTGTGCCTTGAAGAGAGCTGGGATATTTGCCAAGATCAAGCACAGTTTTTTCTCTAGCCAGTCAAGGGACACAGAAGCTTTTCCAGACACTCTTGTCCAATTCAGAGAAGTCTGGCCAAAAGCAGTATTCTGGAGGAATCCACTCTCAGCTGAATTTGGACATTATTTTTTGACAAAGGGTCTGTCCTTCATTGCAAGGAGGAAAACACTGTACAATCTCTGTTTAGGCATCCACAAAAACACTGCTTTGAGACATACTGCGGTACGAGCAACCCCACCACTGATTTCCCTTCATGCTAGAGTACAGTCTTGGTGCCTTTCATCAACTTGATGGTGTCCAAGCCAGCTCAGGATACAGAAACATCAATGTCCTGTCAGTGGGGCTCACTCCCCAGCACTCTTTCCCCAAACCTGGCTCCTGCAGAAGGTCTTTTCTGTCACCAGTGCTTCGGGCCAGGGGGAGGCAGCAGGAAGCAGCAACCCTGCTCTTTGCTGTCACGGTCCAGATGCCCAGCCTGGACCACTGGCTCCAGACTTCTCTGCAGAAACACCTCCTGCTCATTACGGCAAGCAGTTCTGCAGTGAGGCCCCAGCACCCACAACACACTGCAGTCATTTCTGCTGCATGGCTCTGGTTAACTTTGCACAGTCGTGAAAATAACGAATGGGCTCAGAGAAACAGTAAGGGGAAAAGGGAAACACTTCTCAGTTTTCTATGTGAAGTCTTCCGGGACATGTCACATCATCCCAATAAAGTCTACAAACCCAGACTCCTTGGTGGCCAAGGATTTACACCAATGCAGCATCACATCCTGGCATGGACCCTGTTCTATTTCCACCTGCATTCACAAATGTGGTCCTTCTCCTTCCTCCCCGCTGCCCTCAGTGCCCTGTTCAAGGGTCACTAGACCCCGAGCTTACGCCTCTCAAGACAGTGTTAAGAAAATCATCTGCTGGCTGCCAGCGGTGCCTGGCTGCCCAAGGCTGCCCTGAGAGACCAGTGTGTTAGGCCAACGCAGTGTCATTTGGCAACATAATGAGGTCTCCTCAGAAATGCAGTTTCCACAGATTACCTGGGCTCGCAGATGAGCTGCCCTCTGGTCACAAACTAATCCTGCTTAGAGGACATCTGGGCACAACAGCAGTGTGCAGGGATATTTCTGCTTAAAGCTGCAGTAAAATCTGGTCTGAAAATTTTGTCTTTGACACCTTTTCTAGATACTAGCTTGCTAATTGCTTTCTGATTCTAGAAGAGCCTATCATATGTAGACAGCATAGAGAATGACGAACTTTTTGTAATTCCCTTGCAGAGGCTTCCATCTGACACATGCAGAGTAGCCACTGCCCACACTTGGTAATGCTCAGTGGCAGCTCTCTGTGCGCATTGCTCTCAGGGACACCGTGTCTCGCTTGGCAGAGCAGACCACATACAAATGAATAAAAAGTGAAGTTTTAGAAGAAAGACTTGCAAAGAAGGAATGCAAAGGATATGTAGTTAATAATAATTTTAATTTTCCTTCAAAATATGAATTTGCAGCCTCCTCTTTCATCCCTAATAATATACTAACTGCAGGTATGCACATTTGCGGACAATAATAGTCTTTCTACTTTTCTTTTGCAATGCAATTGAAAAATACAAAGGTTTACCTAGGGGGAGAGTTTGACTTCTCCAGGTAAGAGCTGTCACGGTGAAAATAAAAATGAATTCAGCGAATGACACAGCTGAACAAACTCACACTGCCTCAGTTGCAGAGGTGAGTTGCTTCACTGTGATGGCACTTGGGCCCCGGTGCTGCCAGGAGCAGCCACAACGAGCCCAGGGGATATGCCACTGCCATATGGACAGTAAGGAGCTGCCAAGTATTTGCCAGAGCCACCTCATTTTCCTCAGCTGTCTGTTGTCCAGGCTGTGCCTGGGAGGCTGGAGCACCAGAGCCATCAGCTCCCCACATGTGAGGCTCATCAAGACAGGAGGCACAAGGCCACCCATGACAAAGGAAGAATGAAAATCTGCAGCTGGTGCTACCAAAGCTCTCTGCTAGCATTAGATCAATGCATCCTGCAAACAAAAAATGCAAAATCCCGTTTTGTACCCTTCTCACATCAGTTTGGAGAACCAGTGGTGTTTCAGTGTTGTCCTGGTTTTAGCTAGGGTAGAGTTAAATATGTATGATATTTATGTTTATTTTTTATTATTTTATATAATATTTATTATAATATTTGTAATATGGTGTAAAAATTAACTTGTTTTGGTTTTAAAGAGCTTTATAATCATATGAAATCCATTCCTTATTATCAACATGCCTCTGGAAGGCACCAGTTTAATCAAGGACTGCAGACAGCTTTGGGAGCCTTGTATGAAGGGTAACGTACAAGGAACTGGGTCCGGCAACCAAAAAACTCAGGGAGGGGCACTGACACATTCAAGGCAATGAAGACACATGTTTCCAAAGCAAGGATCTCTCAGATGTGCAGCTCTCCTCTAAATCAGCCAGAAAGCTCCTCTCCTGTCTTTCCACATCGCCTCATCAAGGCAGTGGCAAGTTCTTACTGCAGCAGCTAAGCCCTTTGTCCTTGTTCAGGGTCTCTCCTCGGCCAGACATGGCATCCAGGGAGGCCTTCTCTCAGCTGTCGCAGTGGTGATCACCACTGGAAACTCCCCTGACCCACTCCAGTGACACATGTGGAGTCACATCCCCCCTGCGACTTGTGAGCCAGCACTACCTTCCCCCCTCTGTTGACATTGCAGGGTTTCCTTCCTCCGAGCGCTGAAGGGAGGAAGCGCTGCTGCTCAGGAAGCATGCACGCATCCAGCTGTGCTAAGATGAAAGCATCCTCAGCCATTTTCTTCTTGGTAACCTAGGATTAGCCCACTTCTTCATGGCTCTTTGCCATGTCCCTTTGTGGTGTCACAGGAACAGGCCTAAACTTCCCCGCTTTGCAAAATGAAATTAAATCATAGTTGCCTTGTGTTATGCCGATTTATTAGGCGGTAAATACTCAACTAGCAGCAAGCCTAGTAAAAATTCAAGCTGAAAAACTGCTTTGGTCAAGTGGCCATTGCTCAGGCGTGGTGATGGAGTAGGAAGAGATGCTAAGGGCAGGGCAGGGCAGGGCTGTGGAGAGCTCTGCACCACCCTCTGGGCTCTCAGCCCAGCCTCCCACAGCTGGGGCCACTTGATTTCTCACCTCTCCAGGAGCCGTGACACACACAGTAAGGGATGGGCACACAGCTGAGAGCAGCCAAGAGTTCACAACAAATCTTAGTGGTACCCTGCAGCTTCAACAAAGGCTGCAGCCAGTGGGGTTTGGGAGAGGCCATTTTCAGGAGCATTTCACAGGTTCCTGAGGGAGCTGGGGCAGGTTTCTCTCCCCAGGCAGCTCGGTAACAGAAAGGCAGGAGGGAGAGGATTACCAAGATCTTCTGGAAATAGGCAGGAAGGAAGTGGGAGTGCAACTTCCTACTCAGGACAGTGAGACTTGACCCCTGCTCAATTTTCCTGTGACTCAAATGGTATTTCTTAAAGCAATCCTCCTTCCAATGACTAAAAAATAGCAACTACTGAAGCAGAGGAGACTGCTGACTAATGCTGTACTAGAGGATGCATCTTTCGCTGGAGAATGAGTTGGTACAAGCACCAGTTTTTGGATGAGCTAGGCAGAACTGCCAGGGTTACCCTGTGACAGCTGGCCTACAGTTTCCATGCAGACTGTCTTCTAAAATATAGGAAAGATGAATAAACTGGGCAACTTCAATAAAACAACTTCAATAACAACTGCATTACACCCCACATAAATGACATTTCCAAGGGATCTACATTTTCTGTGGCAAAAAATTATGGAGTTCTCAGATGAAAAGGTCATGAAAACTACCACCAGAGACCAGAGGCCTTCCTTGAATAAATTGCAATTGAACAGCAGTACATCATTTGGAAAAATGCCCTGTACTGATTTTGTGTGCCCAGCGACCGTGACCTTTTGCAAGCTGTGGCAGGGAGAGGTTCCTCTGACTTTATTTCCAGGACTTTATTTCCAGGCTGAATTTGTGGAGATGGGCCTTTCCCACTTTTGCTGTTCCTGTGCCCTCACTTGCCAGACTGAGAAGCCCTGCAACGGCGTGCTGGTGAGGGGAGTACCTGCAGAGAGAAAGCTTGATTTAACCAGAGAGGCAAGGCTCCCAGCAGCTCCCACAGCGGGGCACAGCTTTCCATGCATTTGCCAAGCAGACATTTCCTGTTGTGCCCACCCTGCTAAGCAGCCTCAGATGTACTGTATCAGTAAGCAGATCTCCTTCTTCAGCAGACTCCACCTTCTATATTGCACGCAAACGCGATCACCCCAGGGTTCATGTGGTTGCCCTTCAGACTATTGATAAAAGCCATTAAAGGTGTGGGATCAAGGAACAGCTTCTGCAGACAGGTGCAAACCCACCAGAAAAAGAGATACATACACACAGAAGCACACGCATGCAGATCACATGCCACAGTTAAAGCAGGAGAAGAAGCAAGGTTCTTCCTCCTGCAGAGGACTCAGCTGAAACAGGCCTGCTGAAACAATTCCCCAGTTATGATTACACAGGAGCTCTGGCAATGAGTCACTTTCCAACCCACTGAACATGCTCCACTTTGAATTATGCATCATTTTGGGTTTTTTAATCAAAACATTGTGTTTTCTCAAAAAAAATGCCTGGCTCAAAACTAAATTTAAACACATAAGTATTTTCACCCTTATCCACCAAATTTATTAAAGAAAGGGACTCCGGTTAGTTTGACAGTGATTGGCATTTATCTCCCTTCATTTTTAATAAATAATTCCATTCAGCTTTTCCATTCTTTTCCTGGAATCAAGGGTCATGAAAGGACATCTCATTTATATTTCTTAAATATTAGTAAAACCATCATCCTTCCACTTTTCTGTCATATCCCTAGTGCTCCAAGTAACACTGCAAATCAACATCTTCAGTAGCTTCTGCTCAAAAGGTTTTTGGGTCACTTTTAGACAAAAACCCCACAATTCCTTGATGTCATGCAACATTGGGATCTTCATCTAGCTTTCTCCATAGTCCTTGCCCTGACCAGCTATTCTGTTGAGTATTGGGCTAGTACCAGTGATATAACTAGTTTTGTCTTAAAATATATTTTAAAAAAAAATTTTTTTTTATACTTGGGTCTTACAGAATCACAGAATAATTTAGGTTAGAAAAGACTCTTAAGAACATTAAGTCCAACAGCTAACCTAACACCACCAAGTCCACCACTAAACCATGTCCCTAAGTGCCACTTCTATGCCTCTTTTAAATGGCTCCAGGGATGGTGACTCTACCACTTCCCTGGGCAGCCTGTTCCAGGGCTTGACAATCTTTCTGTGAAGAAATCTTTCCCACTACCTACCCTAAACGTCCTCTGATGTAACTTGGGACCATTTTCTCTTGTCTTATCACTTATTACCTGTGAAAGGAGGCCAACCTCCACCTCACCACAACCAAAACCTCCTTTCAGGTAGTTGTACAGAGTGGTAAGGTCTCCCCTCAACCTCCTTTTCTCCAGACTAACGGAATAATAGAATTAGGGCTCAGACTGGTTTCTCTCTTTAGAATTTTCTTATTTGCCATCATGCTGCTGTTACAGGATGCATCTACTTGCCACATTTCAGCTGTTGCAGGAAATGTCAGGTGTCATCTGTGCATTGGTCTCTTCCCCAGTCCCCTATCCAGTCCTTCAGAGATCAACAGGCAAGGGAGATGTCTGTGCTAGGGTCATGCCAGGAAAGGGAGAAGCCCAAGGTAAGAAAGAGTCAGGCTGAGTCAGCATCCCTCTGTGGAAAAACACTCTTCTGGTTAAAAAGAAGCAGATCTCCCTAGGGAGAGCAAATTAGCAACCCATACCTGACACTGTTTGTCGTTCTCTTGATGGATGAGCCATTTTTAACTCTCTTTCAGAGTAACACTTGGCTGTACTTTCCTTTTAATGAGCTTTTGGAGCAAAGCCTGAAACGGATCAAAGCCATCAGAGGGAGAGGCAGGGAAACACATGACCCAAACCTTTGCCTTCTCTCTTTCTTTATGAACAGAAGTTGCACCTTTCATTATTGAAGTTAATGTAAACAAAGGGGCTTGGTGCTTTGGTTCTGGAGCAGCGGGTGACCCGTCTGCCAGTTTACCAGTGATGGACATCAAACAGAAGGCTGTTGTAGCCTCGCCATGGGAAAAGCCCGCTGGAGAGGGGCAGAGAAAGGGTGTCCACTGCCAGCGGGCAGCACTCATATTTTCTAAGCAAATGCATCCCTGCCTGAGCAAACACAGCAGTTCCTGGGGGGAAAACAGAAGGAGGATTAATGTATGATTTTCTACTTCTCGTGTGACACAAGGTCTCTAGTCTCAAGGTGGCTCCTGTTGGGAGAGACAGGAGCAAGGCAGGGCAGGCGGGAGATCATGTCATATCTCTGTTCTTCCTTCCCTGTGTCCCTGAAGTGTGATTAGTGAGACTCTACTGCTCTCAGCAGACAACTTTGAGATCACTGAGGGAAAAGCACACCCATGGCCAGGAGCTGCTGCTGCTACAACAGCCCAGTACAGAGCCTAAAACTGGGAGATAAATAGTCCCGCGTGCTTACAGCCATCAGGGCTTGCTTGCACTTCTTGAGCCATTTTTCCCCTTTCCCAGTATAAAGCTTTTCCAGAAGTCAGAAAATTTGCACATGCCTTCACATGCCTGCCATAAAAGAGAGCTGAGCGCAATTAGGATGCTGGTGAAGCTATGAAAGGACAGGAAAGACAAACCCCGTATCATCTAGCAGCAGAAAAAACAGCTATAGCTGTAAAGAGCCTGCACAGGCCCCCTACCACCCAGCAGAAGACTTGTGGATGCTGAAGAGTGGCAGGCAATGACACTTGGATGTGGGGGATGGGCAGAGGTGGGGCAACTGCCATGGGGCTCTCCAGATAAGCTGCTGGGGCTCTGCCAGCTGCCCTGCACCAGTCCGTAGGGTGATGGGGATGCCACGACGCTGCTGTCTGGGATGAGCATTGACAGAGACTCTGTGTGATGGGGAGCAACGTGTACTGTGGGTGACTGCAGGGCAGGTAACAGGACAACCACCAACCCCTGGCTGCCACACAGCGTTTGCCTGGCCTTCAGACAGGGGAAAGGCCATTCCTAGCACAGTGGGGACCAAGTATCCGCTCATCACATTTCACCACTTTTTGCTTGCTGTCAATATTTCTCCAGCCCTCTGAAATGCTCCAAGACACAGGACACCAGTGGTGCTCCAAGCAGTGTGCTGAGCGCCACCCCGCTCCCAAACTGTGTGAAGGAAACACTGCTGATACAACACAGGCTTTTATTTCCAGGAGACCTCTCACAGGAGGCAGTTGCCCTTCACGGAGTACATTTTGTGTATTAGGCTACAAGTGTGACTGGGGGAGAACCACCCGTGGCTGCTGGCAGGCCCTCAGTGCACTGCCCGGCTTGTCGCAGACTTGCAACACCTCTGCTACAGACCTGCTCGTGGCATACTCCAGATGGCAACCCAGGACGAGGGGAGTAGCTGTATGGAGCACACTCCTACAGACTATGAAGATGCTGCCAGGCTTGTTTATTGGTGACTGTGTGCAGAACTCTGGAACATACACGCTTTGTTCTCCCCGTTTCCTACCTTTGAAATGTCCCTTCCCAGCAGAAGACAGCCACTGTGCCTTGTTTGGTTTCAGTGCTCCTGATGGAGGGGGCAGGGAGCCACACATAGTCATATGCATAATTCTTTTCCTCTTCGTTTAGTTTTCTTTTTCTTAGGGCAAAATAAGAGCCATTTGAGCACGAAGCATAGAACTGATTCTTATTTGCAAGTCTCTCCCCTCTACCCAAAAATACAGCAATTTAAGGGATTTTTGGAAAGTGTTAAAACTTTATATCTGTCCTGCTTAAATACTAGCTATGTTGAGCATTTAAATACAAAAGAAATGAGGCTCCATAACATTCAGAGTGTGAAACACACCCAAGAGAAACCCAGTGCACAGTAATGGGCATTCCCCAGAGTTTCTGACTCATGAATGTGTTTGGTACTATTTCTGCAGGGAAAGTAGCAAGATGAGGAAGACAGCCACCAGCAGAGGTGTCTGCAATCTGACTGCAGAAGTCAGTAATGCCAGAAGACTGGAGAGTGGCTAATGAAGCATCTCATTTCAGAAACGACAAGGGGAGACTTCAGGGAAGTGCAGTAGTGACCTACATAGAGCAGAAGGATACATCAGAAAAGCCTGGAGAGGTGAGGCAGAGGAATTGTCAGAGTAACACAGGAAGACTCTATGTAAAATAAGATGTAATGAAGCAAGGAAAGTATCTTTTCTGCTGTGAGATAAACAGGCAAGATGTACTCTGAGATGTGCTAATAACTGCTGTTTTGATTCTTTCATGTCAAAAAAATTAATAAAATTGAATCTATGCTGGGAATTCAGGTCAACCACAATGAAAAAACACAGATATTTTGTGCAACCCAAAATGCAGGGGAATTTATTTTATCAATCCAGGGAACCAGAAAAATGACCCAGAATGTTTTGTCTGAGCCTTCAAAACAGTAAGGAAAATTTCTAAATAAAGTATTGCTGAAAATTAAAAGAATATTCAAAAGCATCTCAACAAAATACTTTCATGATTTGAAAGGCTTTTCCAGGATTCTTTCTCACAGAATAAATTCAGTAAAATTGAGATTCATTTACAAATTGTGCTGCTTTACCTTACTTTACATAGTCCTGGGGAGGGGAGAATGAAAAAAAATATTAATTCAGCTGCAGCCAGCAGCAGCTTCTAGAGTTGACATTGCCTATTCCAGCTCCCACAGCAAAACAAATGTATCTTGTCTCTGTTCATTATTGTGAAAAACAAAACAAAACAAAAAGTCACTTATTTCTCACTGAAGACTACATCTGCATATATGATACTGTTTCCTGATGAACACAGAAAACTGGAGAGAGATCTCATGGCAGACTAAGCACTTGTTCTGCGGCAGAGACAGAAGGAGTGGCTGTGTCAGTGTGACTACTGCCTCAACTTTCAGAGCTGGCTTAAGCTGATGGGGGGAATGAGGAGCAAGTGAGTTAAGGTGGGAGCAAGTACTTCTCTTCCACTGTGAAATACCAAGCCCTAAAAAAGAAGGAGCTGCAGATGGCAAAGTCTTAAAAGGCCATGGTGAGCTTTGCTGGAGCATGTCTCTAGCCCCCTTAGATGGAACCTGTCTGCAGCTGATTCACAGGAGGTCACATCGGCTAGTCCTGCCCGATTCCCGAGTCTACTCATGTAGTCAGCACGGCTGACAGGGGTGAGAGAGTGGAGCTGGTTGAAAACATTTGATATGGCTCTAGACAGGCAGACTGATTTGCAAATTCAAAGCACAGGGGAGACTGAAAGCTATTGCAATGGATTACAAATGAGCTTGGAAACACAGGTGTGAGGCATGAGGAGAGAATGTGGCTGGAGCTAAGTAGGTGAATATCCTGAGAAGCTTTCCGATCCTCTCTGTCCCTTATCAGGCAGGTCTCTCCTTTCTGAAAACCATATTTATTTGGCATGGAGCTGGGGAAGCCAGGGACTGGGAGGGGTGCTGAAGGAGAGGTCCCAACTGTTAGAAAGTGAAGTGTGGGTAAGTAGGCCAGCAGCAATAGGCAGTGTAAGAAAACTATCTTTTCACTGGTTAGAAATCCCTGCAATATGGTTACAAAACACATCAGTGTAGAGAGAAATCACAGTGAAATGTGAACTGTGTGGTTCACTGTGCAGAAAACACAGCATGACCTCTGTTACAGTGGCAAAGTGCGAATCATGGGCATGTTTCATTTAAGACTTCATACTGTTGCTGCCATGAATTTCTGTCCAGGCTATCAGGAGTGTAACATCTATAGACATGCTTAACACCGTGGGTGGTAAGCCGAACACATAACTATAGATAGGGTCTGACTACAGGTCTGTCTGCAGTCTATCCCTTACAGACTCCAGCAACTGTCAGGAGAGGATGTGCAGGAAAGCGAGGTGTGGACAGGGCGATCCCTTTGCAGCAGCCTCCCAGCTTCAGTGGTGAGAAGTCTGGGAACTTTCTGAGCTTCAGGCTGCTGCCTGGCTTTGATATCTGATAGGCCCTGACAGACCTATCCTTCCTGAAGTTATCTTATCACTTTCTGAACTTCTGCCCTCCACAACTGTTTGTAGCAATGGTTTTAATATTGGAACTACTGTGGGGGGGAAGCAGACCTCATGTTGTTTGTTTTCTATCTGCCTGTGGATTACATGATTAGCTAACTTCTATTGCTAGAGCTAGCAAATAATCATTTTCCATTCACTTCTTCCACAACACTTGTGATAATACTAAATCTAAAAACTCCACCCCAGTCATCTCTGTTTTAAAACAGTAAACCAGAGGCTGTTTGATTCTCTGTGCAGAGAGCTGTGCCTCATGTATCATCACCCCAGTTACCCTTGTTAGTGTGCCTCTGAATCCCACGATTCCCCTTGCCAGGTTGAAGGACCACAGCTGCAAGAAGATGCTACTCCAGACACTGGCAACATATGGATTTATGAGATGGCTACTGAGAGGCAGTTTTAAGAGAAATAACCAGTGTGACCCAAAGATCTCTTTTCTGAGTTGCATTTTTTAATTTAAAGGTCATCACTGTGAATGTAAGGTTAATATTATTGTTACAGATACAGTCCTTTAAACCATCTGATGTTAATCTCCTTTACCATGAAAGGTAAATGTTCCTATTGGCAAGCTGATGTGAGAAATCGATTCTTAAAGATAATAGCTAGAAAATTTGGTATGAAATCTTGCTTTGGCATTAGAATGGCATGCTTAAGAAGAACATGGTAAATCTTGGAAGAAAACGCTGTCCTTAACCTTTTCTTTTATGGGAATTTCTAATACATCCAAGTCCTTTCTCTTCTATCAGCTTCATATTAAAACGCAGCTTAGGCTGATGGCTGAAAGTCATTACTGTTGGTTGTGAAATTAGTTGCTATTTTCAGTCCCTTTCAAAACTTCCATTAGTCCAGCTGAGACATGTGCCAAAGTTCTCAAAAAGACAAGAACTGAACTAGCAGAGATAAGAAATTGTTTCTGCTATACTAAGGTTAAATCTCTGCATAGAGGAGACTGCATACATGCTGCATCTGCTCTCTTTGTGGGTAAAGGCAGATTACCTTCTAATTCCTACACCTCTTCATAGGTAATTTATCTACCAAAACCCATGAAGTGTAGAGTTGAGATCCCTGAGTACCTTAGAGATGCTCCGATTTTTTTTCAACCCATTTTTTTTTCAAAGCTATGGGCAGCTTGAGAAATAATGTTTTTTCTTTGAAAAATCAAGCCATCATCTTCCTAGGTATTAATACTAAGCTCACATTTTCCTCTCAGCTTCTGTCCCAGCAGGAATAACATAATCTTCATTGGTTTGCAAATTGCAGACAGCTCCCCTGCACCTACTCGAGTTTCTCAGCTTTGTTTTTCATACTGAAACTCTTCTGGGGAAGGGATGGGGTGGCTTGTTTCACCAGAAGAAAAATAACAAAATGTTTGCATGATAAAACTGATGCCTGTTGCATGGTAGTTTAAACAAAAGAACCCTACTGTGGACATTTTCTTCTGTAGTGCAGAGCAGTTTGGAAAGCTGTATAATGTGTCTTGACAGCGGTACAAATCACTAAAGGTCAAGGGCTTGGGGATTAACCACATCCCCATACAATAGGCTGATATAGAAAGGGCAGGACCGCGAGGGTTCAGATTTAGAATGAAAGGTTTTGAATGGGGCTGATGAAAATGGATTTGTGGAAAGGGGGGATTACTCACACCCTTCCAGCACTCAGGCAGGCTAATAAGATCACAGTGCAGAAGGGAATATGGTGCTCTCCCCATTCTTTTTTAATGCGATCAACATCTGGCTGTGGGCACCTTACTCCTGAGATATCTTTTGCCTTTCTACTCAAATTTTCTCTAGTTGCAGGTGCATATCAAGTCCAACCACTCTGCTCAAGATGGATCAGCTACTGTAGGTTGTTCAGGACTGTGTCCAGTTGACTTTTGAATATCTCCACAGATGGAGGATCCACAACCTCTCTGAGCAATCTGTGCTAGTGTTTGACCACCTTCACAGTGAAATAACTGTGTTTTTGTGTTCAGAACATCTCGTGCATTTCCATTTGTGCCCAATGCCTCCTGAACTGTCAGTGGGCAATATTGAAAAGAATCTGTCTCCCTTGCCTTCATTCGCTTCCATCAGGTATCAATACATGCTGGTAAGAGTCCCACAAGACTTCTTCAGACTAAATATGAGTTTAAGGAAATCTTTGTATTTTAAAATTTGATTTAAAAGCATAAAGTTATTCATCTGAGATAAGCTGTTGGACTAGAAACTCATCGCTTCAGGTACTTGATCTGAGCAGTATATGAAGTAGTGCTTCTCTAGTCACATTAACATTTAGGAGGGTTTCAAAAGGGAGCTTTTTAGGTTCTTTTACTTCAACTTTGTGATTGTGACATGTGTCAACTGCATCATCTGAGTTTTCTGTGGCATGTGTGCAGAGTGGTCACAATACACTTCAGTTCAAGCCTTTCCTCTTCTACACCAAGAGAAAACATCACAGATTGTTTCCTGTATTACAGATCAACTGAAAGCAGTCTGCCAGAAAAGCCTATTGAAATGACTGTTCCCCCTCCCACTGATAAGAAGTATTTCTCCCTGGAATCAGCAGTGATGACATTATTGAGCATCATCAGAGCGTGGAAAGGACAATGAAGCTTTCAGAGGACACTTTTTTAGCTGTACCCACTGGACAATGAATGAGTTAGAGTTCTTTGCCAAAGGGCAGAGCATTTTTTGCAGCCCTCATTTCAGTAATTCTGCTATGATACTTGTGTTCCCTTTTCAAAAAAAAAAAAAGAAAGACAAGTAAAAATACTATAGGCTACATAAGCATGATGAGTGCATTGACAGGAAAGATGTCACTGAATGCCACTATTTATTGACAGCATGGCTCCCTGAAAGAATTATTGTGTAGTATTTTTGTTCACTAATTATGTGCTAAATTACATTAAATTATCACAGTAGTGCCTCATAATTACAGTTATTATGACAAACACCAAACAAATGAGTAAAGGAGTGACCTCTTTCCTTTGAAAACAGGAAACAAAAGTCTCTCCCCAATGCCAGCTTTCTGAATATGCAGCACTCGTGTCAATTTTCATTTGGGATTTGCAACTGGAAGGACTTCTTTAATCAGCTTTTTTAAAACCCACTGCTCAGTGAAAGTCTCTTCTGTTTAGCTTAGATAGGAATGGATAAAACTGTTCCCGCTGGCTGTCAGTTGTTTCTCCCTCTACCTTCCAGGTGGTCTCTCCTTGCCTACGAAGTCCACGGTGCAGCATTCCCCACAAGCCTTCTGGAGTCATCTCTCAGAATTTGAAATTTAAAAGCCATATTAAAGTTAATATTAAAAATACTATATATGTATATTTAAATTTGGTGTTAAATATAAACAAAATACTAAATTGTGTCCAAAATGTAAAGCTATGACTATTATGGATTTTTTAAAAATTCAATTCATGTTTTAACTTTGATGCCAATAACTTACTACTGCACATTCAGATTAGAATTAAACTCCTATTTGCCTACAGTGCCTTACTCACACCTTCACCTTTATCCAAAATGCCTGATACATGAGCTTGTCAAAAATAGGATGCTAGCTTAGAAAGACTGAAAATACAATCTATTTTGGTAATTTTCATGTTCCTCTTTTCCTTCAAAACATGTCAACAAGGTTCGCTCATTCCATATCTCATTCACAGAAGAGCTGACAAGTCACATTTACAAAAAATCAAGGAGGACCCAGCCAATATTTCTGTGCAACTTCTAGCGTGGGGTGCCGGACACACACACAGATCACTTTACATTTCCATTCCACTGCATGACAGTGAGTAACACAATGAACAGTTTGCTGCCAGCTTTGTTTCAGGGGGTTGTGAAATTCTAGTGAATGTGTATTCTTTATTTCAAACACCCAAACACATACACTGAAATGGCAGTTCTTATATATTAATTTAGTGCAGAATTGCTGTTCTTTGATTGACCATCATTAATTTAACAAACACGTTCAACTTCAGCTACCCAGACTGTAATTCCTGATTGACTAAGAAGCTGGAAGAAACAAATTCAGCACAAACTAAAAAAGATGTGACCTAAACTCATCAGATGATGAGTTTCTTAAGAAAAAAAAAAGCAGAAAGAATCAACTAGATAAAACTATAAGACAGATTGAGTGATATAATATATCCTTGACTTGGAAATAATATATACCTTATATAGCAGATCTGTTTTTTATATCACCTAGGGTTTTTTTGAGAATCAAAAATGGGATGTCACATTATGGCTCCTTTGGGATTTTGAAATCCATTAACCGAATCTTTTTGGCAAATATAACAGCCACAGAATCACAGAATGGCTGGGCCAGAAGGACCTCTGAAGATCATCTAGTCCAACCCCCTCAACAAAGCAGATTCACCTAAAGCAGGTTGCCTGGGATCACATAGAGGAGGGTTTTGAACATCTCCAGAGAAGGAGACTACACAACCTGTTTGGGCAGCCTGTTGCAGTGCTTTGTCACCCTCAAAGTAAACAATTTTTTCCTCATATTCATCTCATCTAATTCAGCATCTAATTCCAGAGAGCATAACTATCTTTAACAAAGTTTTAAGGCAATAGTACTTCCAGTTACAGAGCAGCTTTTATAATCAATGTGCCCATAGGTGTGATTTCATCCATTCTTAAACTATGTCTCCCTTTTAGCCGAATATGTTGGCTACTCAGACAGCACAAATGTTGAGGCTTTGAAACAAGTCTGGCATGTATTGGTATTTGATGGAAATTCAGTGGCTAAGGGCACAGTATAGACAGCTTAAGAAGAATGGCAGCTACCTGTACTCTCAGAGAGGAATGATGGTGCTTGCATTTTATTTTGTAGATACTTCAGTATTTGTCAAAAAGACAGCAATTCCTGAATGACACTGCCCCTGAAAAGCACATTGAACTGAATCAAAGGAAAGAAGATCCAATACTTTTTCCCTTGATACCTGATTTACCCATTCATGACTCATTTAGCTACAGATCTGACTAATTTTGCTTTATCTGTCAAGAACAGAGTACTATTCCAATGGCTCAAATCTATTTTGATCTATTATTAACAGAAAAGAGCAGACTCTTTCTTTCCTGTCCCGTTACCCTATACAATATTAAAGGTAACTTTTAGTCATATTCTTCAAGTCATAAGTATCTGTGATATTGTTTGTTTTCAGAAAGATACGTCTGAATCAGAATAAATATAGAGATCTAGAGCTGAGCAAAAGACCATAGGTAGGGAATTTCCCGGGTAGGTGATACTGTTCCTATCACAAAAGTTTTACTATCTACTGTTTATCAGTCTTTCTGAGCTATTTATTTCATTGGTATATTTTACCATCCTCACATGATCCAAATTGCTACATGTTAAAAATACATTCCCAAGGCAATAAGGTATTTTGCTCTCTTAAGGGCAAGGGAAAAGGCAAGGGAATTAAACTTGTAAATAATAGCTCAATCCAAGGGCGTGCTTCATACTGTAAGGTAGTGTACAATACTTCTTGGGCACCTGCACATAGTTTTGCTGCTTGCTTATCTTACGGGTAGTGCCTCACTGCACTGAACCTGGCACACAGAACCACTTCTCCTTCCAGAGATAGTCACTGTAATTTCCTACTCAGTAACATATTTAAAGAGATGTTATTCTTGTAATGAAAGATGCTACTGAAAACACACCTAATATTTCATTATCATAATCATGTCATGACCCAGTCATAACCCCCCTAAACCCCACCTGACTCATCACTTGCTTAATTGGTTTCATCTATTCCAGTGCTATTATCAACAACTTTTTATGAAGCACGGGTCAGAGTTACCATGTCTTTCAACACTGTATTGCTACTGTATCCTGATCTAAACAAGAAAAGGTTCATCCTTCATAGCCTCATCAGTCTACCTGTTTATTTTCAGGTCATAATCAGATTACTCCAACGTGTTGTATTGCATAACTTCTTCTAGACTGAACTCCCAGGTAACTACTCTGCTAACAGTCATCTGGAACAGCTTTATAAAGAGCTGGTTCTCAAGCATTTATAATTTGCACTTCCTGGTTAGCAGAATATCATGAATTAGAAAAATTCCCCCAAACCTATCTTTTTTCAGCTTGCTGCTGACTACATCAATTTACCTGCTCAACTTTAGGAAATAAGAAGCTCCAAAAACTTTTAGAGGAGTTCTTTTTCTACTTGCTCTGGGTTTTCTTTTTTCTGGAAATCAACCTTAGCCCATTCTGTTTACTATCAGATTTTTTCAGACCCATACTTCAGTCACAGGTCGTAGAATGCGTTGTATTTGTCCACACATGGTAACTTACTGTCAAATATTTATTTGCTCAGAATGACCCATCACTAATCTCATAAAGAAAGCGGTTTACTCTTTGAAGTATGGCCAGGAATGTATTTTTGATACTTCATTTTGCAAAGCCCCCAGAAGACACTACAGCATCCAAGAGGCAGATCCTTTGGTAGTTGGCAGCTGGAGAGACTTAACAAGGGGAAACCAGCTCCCTCATGCAGCAGTAGCAACCCCAGTAAGTGACCCAACAGGCTTGTGCAACACCCACTGACAGGGTAACCTGGAAGTACCACAAGGCAGGATTGCTGATAAAGGTCACAACCCCTTCCTGTCATTCCCTACCCTTCGGAAGAGTTGCCCTGCTCTTGTTTCTTATCCATTAGCCCCATTGACATATATTTTAGGATAAAAGAACTCATTTCAACTTACTAGAGAAAGACATAGTTCTGTGCACCAGGAACCCTCAAAAGTAAATGATGCAGAACAGGGATAGCCCATTTTCAGTTATTTTGAGAAACCTGTAAGTAGTAGTATATACGCATAACTAGCTTGTATAAACTGTGCAATCAGGGTCAACTGAAAGCTTAGGAAGCAAAAAGTGAGGACACTGAAAGTAGTGTACTGGCAGCTTGTCAGCTGAAGCAAGATAACATGTCTCTACTTGTGGACTGACTGATGTTTTCATGGCAGAAACGACTGGAAGAATTGTCATTGTCTGCAGCTTCAGGCCTCATGACCAGAGCAGCACTTCCAATGGCTTTAACTGCTGTTGAAACACCGTTCTCTGTTCCATTAGGGAAGACACTGATCTGCATTTAGCTAGCAGGTTTTCGGCTACTGTTATAGTGTATTCAGGGTTGTTTGGGCTTAATCAGTAGTTCAAAATTTGCTGGCTTGGAAATTTTCTTGTCATTCTTATAAATAACATCAATGCATGAAGTAAGAAAACATAATTTTAAAAAAAAGGAAGAAAAAACCCCTTGAAAACTAGACTATTGGATAGACTTTTAATTTCCAATTCCCTGCTAAATGCCCAAAGCAGGTTGAAGGCAACCCCCCTACCCACAGACAAATGGTAGGTGAATTACACAGTAATAGATGTATTTAAAGTTTGAAGACCATTTGTTCTGGAACATCCCTACCTACAGTGAAATACACAGAAAATTACTATCAGTTTAGGGTAGGCAATTATAATAAAGAAAAAAGCTTTCTTCCAATTAAAACTGGTAAGGAAGGGAGTCAGGAAAACAAAATAAAACCACTCTTCAAATTGTCTGGGACACGAGGCCTATTGATTTTGTAGCTGTGAACACGCAAAGTCCAAACCTTAGCAGGTACAAGCAGTCAGCCCTCTGTGCATGTGCTCACGTGTGTGCGTGCTCACCATTTTAAATATCACGTCCCCAAGACAGCAGACTCCTATGGCACTAGGACCTACAAACACCATATGCTACAGTCACGTAGGGCAAGCTCAAAGCATGGCTGCTAAGGGTTTAAACGTTGTCCTCCTTTCTTCCAGCACTGTTCTCACATTCCCCTCTGCCTTTCCCCTTGGATTTTCATTTGCAATTGTGCAAACTGGAGGTTAAAAGCTCTCATACACTGCAGGAGAGATTTATATTCCTTAGTGCCCTAAGTGGCAGTAGGAGCACCGAGCAAAGGAACTAGAAGCTCAGGTGGGCATGAACAGGACAGCTGATGAATTAGGAGAAGGAGGCTGACTCGCTGAGGGCTTGGGGCTTCGGGAGGGAGAGGTTTGCTTCAGCAGGAGTCTGGGACTCATTTTGTGAGTCAGCTCACCCTTGGTCTTGCATGAAATGCCAGGGCAGTCACAGAGCAGTGTCAAAGGACAAAGAGGGACACTCAGGCCATCCTGGCTGGCCTGTGGAAGAAGCATGGGCTTTGACACTAGGGAGAGGGGCCTACTCCACATGTATCTGCAGGTCTTTTCCCTCCTGTATTCTTGTAGCTTACTCTGTCTCTGTTGGACTGATTCCCAAGGAGTGGCCTTTCTGCGGGTACAAGGTTGTAACAGCTCTGAAACGTTAGTCACCATTTTATCAGTGTCAAAGCATTCTCAAGACAATCTTTTTAAGAAAACTGTCACTCAGCACATTCTCCAGTAATTTACTCTGTTGCAGCAAGTCAGAAGATTAAATAAAACCTCCCATTCATGTAACTTATGTCACCTTGTTCTGCATCCAGGACTGGGGTGAGTCTGAGGGACCATGCCCCAGTTGCAAGGTATTTGTATTTACATTGCAACAGTTCAGTACCTCTGTTCCACTTCCAGTAAGAGATACCTTTGTTTGTGGCTGATTTATAACACTCTGAACAATGCTCAGAGCACTCTGCAGAGACATTTCTGAAAGATTCACTTCTGATTTAACTGGTGCCACTGTAAATCAAGAATAGCTCTACTAAGTTGATTTTATGTAAGATCTACATCACGTTTGCATGCAGTAGTGATGGGAGCCTTGTGAGTGCTTAGGTAGAGGAGTTAAGACGCATAACAAGTCCTATACAAATGTGATCATTCATTTATTGGAGATACTGACACTCAAGTTATCTTGACTAAACTGAGTAGCTCAGATTAGATTCTAGGTTCCTTGAAACTCTACAGATATTAGAATCATAGAATCATAGAATAGATTGGGTTGGAAAAGACCTCCAAGATCATCGAGTCCAACCCCTGATCCAAC
>JAWMRA010000161.1:47051239-47167048 GCA_035584735.1 Pseudotriccus pelzelni | reverse complement strand
TTAAAAAGCACACTCACCTATGAGAAGTGGGAGCTGGTTGTGCCCTGCCTGCTTGAAATGCGTTGCAAATTGCTGTGCCACGCCCCTGTTTGTCTGCTCCTGTGGGGTGTGTGGGGTCGCTCACCCTCCTGGAGGCCCTTATAAAGCCTCCCCTAGCACTTGCTAACGAGCCTGACCCACCCCTCACTCACCTGAATGGGTTCCCAGGAGGAGCCAAGCCAGGGCAGCAACACAACCAACTCAGGATTCCACAGAATACATATTTACTAGGGACTGCTTGCTAAGAGAATTCACATGTGTTTTAAATCGTTCTGCAGTGATGAATAATTAATATCCAGAAAAGTTTCGGTGTATCTTTCTACAAGGAGGCTGTCAGAAGCCTACTGGATCTGAAGGTGCTGCTCAAATATGAGTAATCTCCTGTTGCAGCAGCACTCCCTGTGCCTGCAGCAGTGGAGTCCACACTCCCTCTCCCTTCTCTGCTTCTGTGGTTTCCTTACTGGGGAAAAGAGTTTATAGTTAATAATGTCACTAAAAGCAGGAGTTGCAGATACCATATCTGTCTATAGCAGAGGCTGCTGCTGTCAGAGTGGAAGGGGAAGATGGAAAGGAGGTGACGAGATCCTGCATTGCTCTGCAGAATATGGATGCCAAGAGGGAATTTTTATCTGGGGCAGTTCTTCAAAGAGAGAGGCATGGGAAATGAGAAAGGCAAAGAATAGGGACACTTGAGAGAGACAAGACAATACAGTAATCCAAGCCAAATCTCCAGTAAATACTTTGCATTTATAACTGTTGTTTATGCATATCCGCTTTCTCTGTCATAGCGATAATGTGTGAGTGAGAGGAGAGATAAACTGCATGACTGAGCAGAGGCAAGCCATAAGAGCGCCAGTTCAGATGAGCATTGTCTTCTGTAACTGTGTAGGAAACCCTTCCTTCAATGAGGAATCTTTTTTAATTAGCCCCTCTCATTTAGGCCATTGACAGCTAGCTTTTATACTTCAGGTTCAGCAGTAATGTATAAAGATTCACGTTGCTCTGTTAAATTAAACACACACTGAAAACATGGTAAAAACCCCAGTAAAAAAAGCCATTAACTTTTCATAAGACTGGAGAGTGCCTTTGTAGAGAATCCATTTGTGATCCAAGGAGACCATCATGCAGCCTTGTAACTGAGGGATACTTCACCAGTCTTACCCAGTTATGAGGCAGCTTTTAATTGACATCTGTGTCTTGTTCAAAGTGCTGCCTTCCTAATATGCTGTATTATATATAACAATGTGATGGTCCTTTTGTAACAGTTCACTGATTGGAAATATATGTTTTCAAGATATCCAGTTGTTTTGCTTCCATTTGTGGCTCAAACAAACTACCAACTTTAGTATTTCTGAAAAGAAAACACTATATGTTTGTGTTAATAACATGGAAGACTAATTACATGAGAGAAGATGGAAAGGACAACCTGTCATGGAAATCTCTTTACTGCTATTGAAAATGATAGTGCAGCACAAAATATTAGTCAACTTTCAGTGTGACAGTTCAATAGTGGATAAATGGTCCTGAATGTGCCAGAGCTGGCTCACCCTGACAAACAAGAATGGGTACTGAGCTAGGTGAGTGACTGAGGTATGTGCTAGGAGGGAGGTTTTCCAGTTGCAGCAAGAACATAAATCAGTTTGAATAGCAACAAGAAAAATAGCGAGTGAGGTTGCCTATTAGTTTAATAGGATATTGTGAATATAAAATTAGCAAAATATTTTTGCCTCTCAAACTACAAAATATCAGACTATTAAAATGGACTATACATATTTCTTCACACAGAAGTGTCATGTAAGTTGTTGTGCCTTCAGTACCCCAAATCACAATCACTACATTTAAACATACAATTTACTTGAAGTGCTTTTAGGTCATTAATTTCTACGGGACACAGGTTTGCATATGTTTTATAGGTACCTTAACACACTTAGCTGTATATATTGCTTGCCTGCTTAATTTGTTCTGTTTTTCTATTATGTCAAAACCACAAAACTAGACTGCTCACTTCCTCTTCCTTGTTCTCATTTGTTACCATACAGTCATCATTCAAGCTAACAGTACTTCAGACATTAAAAAGCCACAAAACCAGATTTGATCATTGTCCATCTAGAGGGCAACTGGGGACAACCTGAAGTGTTTGACACCACCCAGGCCTCTCCCGTGCTGTACGCCTTTTGTAACCTTTGCAGGTCCAGGACAGTTTGCTGAGGCAACAAGGCTCTGGGACACAGTGGGATGCTCTCTTAGTGCTACAAACAGTCTGAGTGGCAATGAAAAAGTTTCCAAGTAAAGAAATGTTCATTTGGTTTGCAACTTAAAGATTCTTAATAAAATCTGAACGATTAAGACATTTCCAGTCTCTCTATGGTAAATACTGTACAATAAAAAACCCGTATCAAAGCAAAATTGGAAACCCAGAAAAGAAAGAGGCAAAGTGAATCTATGAAGGAGTCTAGTTTATATGCTCCTCAGCATTAAACTAAAGTTAAAAGTCTGCAAGGAACAGTAACTGACAGAATTGTATTTCTGTAATTATTAGATGCACTGACATACTGACTACATGAGCCTCAAGTGTATTCAGCTTGCCCTGGCTGTTTGGAGTTCACTGCTACTTAACTTGCAGATTCAGTGGGAAAAAGGAGGTGTTTCTTTCTGAAGCAGGTGATAAAGCTCTAGTAAATTTAGATCTTTCTGTACATAAGGTGAGAGCAAACTCCAAGAAAAAAGGAGCAAAGCATAATGTTAAATTTGGCCGAACTCTGCAATGGGAAATCAGCACAATGATAGAGAAGCATATTTTGCCCCAAGTAAATAACAGTCACTATCTAAAAAATTTAAAAGTTATGATTTAGACCCACGTAATGATTCCTTCCAAAATCACTAGAGTTACGCTAGTTTTATGTTGACTATATTTTGGCCAGGATCTGTCTTCTAAATGCTTTGCTTAGACCCCTCATGCCCTTAACTATCTGTCAGTCAAGTAATTTAGCAGGTACCAACTTCCAGCTCTGCAGATCCCTCAGATCCCAACTCATCCTTGCCCAGACAACAGCTCGGTTCTGTTCCCATCTCTGCCTCTCCAGTAAGAGGCCCTGAGGGCTTTCTCACTGTGTTGCCCAGGCAAGTAAGGGCTCACTCTGCTCACACATCCCTGGCATCCTTCCCTAGAAAGGTGAATATATGGTACAGGGAAGTCGGAATCACAGAAATACCTGTCAAACAGTTCATACATTTGGGGTGATGCATTGGTAAAAAGGCAGTGCTGTGTATGCTGAAGGTCACTGCTCAAGTTTATCAGCCAAACGCCACTTTGGGGGCAGCACTACTCCCGTCATGAAACATGGGGAGGGAACGAAAGAGGACACACACACTGTCCTTATCCTTGGCAGTTTTCTGTACAAGCCAAATCCTCACTTGATCCTACACAGGAAACAGGTCAGCCAGTGAAGTGACAAGTGCTTCTCAGATAGTTGGAAGAAATAACTGATGATTAGTACAAATGATCACAAGGGGATGCAAATTGAATTTTAGTAGTAATCTAAATATGAACTGACATATTTACATGGTATTTCACACACTCCCACAGAAATTACTCTGACAATTATAATGCTAAGAAAGCATCCATGATACAGTGAGACCAAGGACATTCAATTATAAGGCCAGAACAGTAGGGTGTGACTGCCCCAAATTCACTTTGTTCTGAAGGAGATTCCATGGACACATTAGCTTCTACAGCTCAGAGACATCAGCACCATCTGAGAAACATAATGCAATGAGCTATGTCAAAGGAATTTCTTTTTTCTTAAATCTCCTTTTTGTCCTAATTTGCTAAATTCTTCACTTATTTTGACACTTGACTTTGGTGAAATTCTGGCCAAATTCAAGTTTAGGAATTCCCTTCTGTGTCTCTGATTTCTTCCTCTAGAAACTGAAACAGCTGCTGCTCTCTACAAGACAGAAACCTATAGTACTGAAAATGTATCCTAGAGGTGTGTTGTAAGAAAATTATGTTGGTAAAGAAGACAGACATCAGTGGAAAAAATAATTCACAATGTGTACAATTTTGTTTTTACTAAGCTTAAATGCATCTTGTTTATCTGGTCTTGATTACTGTTACCATAAGACCAATTGCCTTCTTTGGTAATTTATGGTGTTGTTTTAGTGGCTTTCAAACCTACAAGTAGTCCATAATCCTACATTAGGTTACTTGGAACTGGTCTACTGAGACATACTAAACAACAAAATGTGAAGGCTAGCCTAAGGTAAATGTTATCAAACAGAAATTGGTATTGATTTGGGGGCCAGAAATAACTTTATTTCAGTAAAACTCCAGGATGTTCAACAAGATACTTTTGATTTATGCTGGAATAAATGGAAAATTAATCACATCTCCAATTTATCACCTGAACAAAGGACAAATAAACCATCTTGGAATCCACAATTCATTGTATTCTGAATCAGAGAAGTCCTTGGAGTAAACCAGCCTGCAGAAAAGCTGAACCTTAGCACAGCATTATAAAAGGGAAAACATCCCTACACTGCAGGCCATATATTATTCCAGGGTCTCCTTCCTGTTGAAGCACAACTTGCTTTGTTGTTGCAGAATTACTTGTATATGTGGCTGCTGATATGTAGAGATCTTTCAGGAAAAGAGTTAACAAAAAAACCTATAAGATCTCACTACTTCAGTTCTGCAAAATCAAGAAAAAGGGATGCATAGGTCACAAATACGAGTAGTTTATATGTGGTTGCCCGTAGCCAATGTGGTAGAGCAGGTCACTGTTAGTGCTTTGACCCCACTGTGGTGAGATGTGTCTCCTTTTGACAGATGAAAGCTCCCTGGTCATACGAGCGTTGCAAGGCCAAGCACAAGGGCTGTGGGATCACTGGCATGCCAAGATGTCCTGCATTTCACCTAAAGAGTCTCTCCTCTTTCAGAAGGAAAGAGCTCCTCTTGCAGAAGGTGCTTTCCCGCACGTGGCAAAGGAGCTGCTGGGAGCTCCATGGGAATCCCTTCAGCCTGGGGCCACCTCTCCACCCAGCACTGTTGTGCTGGACACCCAGCTTCTCCCATGCATGTTGCACAGCTGGCAGCAGTGGAAAGAACTAAATGCTGCCTTGTACTGAATGGTGAACACTGGAGCAGTGGTTTTCTTCCTAAATTAGGATTTCCCCTGCACAAGCTGCCTTCCTGATTTTCTAGTTCATATCAATCGTTTAGCTTACTTCCTGAAACAGGTTCTAGCAAAGGGTTTCTAGCAAAAGAAAAGAGTGTGTATATATGTATTTATATGCATATATACACACAATTATAGTGAGAGTGTGGAGCAGGGCTGACATGCGCCCACGCATTGGCCGCTCCCTTCAGACACCGCTGCCAAGAAAAGAGCCTGAAACGTGGCCTGTTTCCCCATCACCATGGCAACGTCGAGTGGGAAGAATTTCCTACAAGGCATCACACTGAGCCTCTGTGAGATGCTGCCAGGCTGCGGGTGACCCTGGACCAGGAGCAGTGCCCACCGTGTGCTGCCAATGCCCCTCACCCTCCCACAGCTTCCCTGCTTGCCAGACACTGCCGTGACTTCTCCTGGAGGCCCGTGGGCTCTGGCACTTGCAGATGCCCAAAGCCTGCCCCAGCATGGGGCTGGAGGAAAGCATGTCAGCTGCATGTGAAGGGGATGAAGGGAGGGGCCTCAGGCAGCTGTCCTGCTGCCTCCTACCTGCCCTGCCCTTGCCCTGGCCCACCTCAAGGTCATAGACTGGGGAACAGTTTACCTAAAAAAAACCTCAACAGTCGTCTACCTAGACTTCTGTAAGGTTTTCCTAACACGAGAGATATGGATTTATTTGATGGATGACTATCCAGTGCATTAGGAATTGGCTGGATGGATGTAGCCAGAGAGTTGTGGTCGATGGCTCTGTGTCCAGGTAGAGGCTGCTCATGAGTGGTGTCCATCAGCGCTCTGTCTTGAGACTGGTGCTCTTTAATATCTTTGTCAATATCATAGACAGCGAGACTGAGTGCACCCTCAGCAAGTTTGCAGAGGACAGGAAGCTGAGTGGTGTGGGTGACATACAAGAAGGAAGGGATGTCACCCAGGAGGAACTGTATAAGCTTGGGAACTGGGCCCATGAAGAACCTCATGAGGTTCAATAAGTCTAAGTGTAAAGTGCTGCACCTGGGTCAGAGCAAACCGTAGTAAAAGCACAGACTGTGAGATGAACTCACTGAGAGCAGCCATGCAGAAAAGGATTTCCTGGTTCTGATGGATGAAAAGCTGGACACAACCCAGCAATGTGCACTCTCAGCCCAGAAAGTCAACTATATCCTGGGGTGCATCAAAAGAAGCCTGACCAGCAGGTAGATGGAGGTGATTCTGTCCCTCTACTCTGCTTTTGTGAGACCCCACTGGAGCAAGTTCAGAGGAGAGCCACCAAGATGATGAGTTGTTGCTCAGCCTTGAGAAGAGAAGCCTCTGGAGGGACCTTAGAGCACCTTCCAGTACCTGAAGGGGATCTACCAGAAAGCTGGAGAAGGACTATTTCCACAGGGCGTGCAGTGATAAGACAAGGGGGAATGGTTTTAAACTAAAAGAGGGGGGATTTAGATTAGATGGTAGGAGGAAATTCTTTACTTTGTGAGGGTGGTGAGGCAGTGGAACAGGTTGCTCAGAGAAGTTGTGGATGGCCTGTCCCCTGAAGTGTTCAAGGCTAGGCTGGATGGGTTCCTAGGCAACCTGGCCTAGTGGAAGGTGTTTCTGCCCATGGCAGGGGAATTGGAACTAGACGATCTTTGAGGTCCCTTCCAATCCAAACCATTTTACGACTGTATGCCATGATAATGCATTTTAAGCAGTATGTAGGTTCACTGAAGCTATTTTTTACTTCCTCCTCTTACTTCTGAGTAACATCTAACTGCAGTAATGGAAATTTAAAACCTTTTATTTGCTTTGAGGCACGTGCACAAGCCTAAAATCTGGATAAACAATTAATAAAAGCTTATCCACTCTCTATTATACCAAGCCATGTCTGGGGCCTTGACAATCTGATGATTCCTGTAACAGTCTGAGATTGAAACTCACTGTGACCCAGATATAAATACCTTTTTTTAAATTTGGATATTTCTTCCTTATGTGAACATATCTTGTGTGTATGATCTGGTATTAGTGAGCAAAATGAGTGCTGAAGTGAGAAAATGCATAAATGCATTCTCACAGCTACCTTAAGCACCATTGTAGAGAAAGCCTGCATAATGTAAATTCTGATCCGCAGAAAAATGTCCAAGCCATCCAGTGACTAAATATAAATTACCTCCTCCAAGCAAACCAGCACCAATGCACTACCTGGTCCTCCTATGAATCCCCTCTTAAACCTTTTTAGTTGTCCCACAGAGGAGAGCTGAAAGTGAAACTCAGCCCTTATTCAAAATGGCGAATCCACTCAGGGAAGACATGCTGTGGATTCCCAGCTGCTGGAAAAAGCTGCACTGGAAAATTTGGTACCAGGGAATTCAACTGCAGAATACGGATCAAAAGGATTTTGTTAATTCTGCCACTTTGCAGAATATTTTGTTTCTTTACTCAGGCTTCTATATTTGTTCCTTATTTTATTAAAGTCATTACCTCAATTTCTTGCCTCTCCTTCTCCGTATTCTTCCATCTCTTTTTGGCAAAGTCCTTCAGCATAGTCCTGATACCCATGCAGCCCAGGCTCTTGTCTCCCCTGGAGTTCCTGACAACATTCTGCTTTGTTTACACCAGCAACTACTGTGCTCTCAAAGACAACTTTTCAAACATTTGCAAACAGGTCATCGGTTAGAAGAGGAGAACATAAAGGTGATTTTTGCTTTATTACTCAAAACTGAGTAGTTCTATAACACTAAAACTAAGGAAACACAATTTCCAAGGAATTTGTGCCTAATGGTTGATGTAAAATTGCAAATTCTGAGCAAAGCTGGCTCCAATTGCAGGAAATTCCTAGTTGCTTTTTCCTGTGTGAATTCTCTGATGTATAAAATCGGGGGCTTCACATTGCAATCCTCTTTCTCAGTGGAGACGTTACCAGTGTCTTTCTCCTCGACTTGTATGACAAATCACATAAAGAATTCGTGATATTTAAATTCAGTGTCAGCCATGTCACACTGACTGCAGTTGGATGTGGATTAAAAATCCAGATAAGGTGAATGAAAAGACAGACACCTACCTGTCTCAACCTTCTTTTACTTAGGAAATCCAGCTGACATCTAAGTTTGTCAGCTTGCCTAATGCATTCTATAATAGCAAAAGCAAAACTTACCGGAGTTTGATGAAGGGGCTGGAGTAATGACACTCTTGTGCTGAACTTCACTGGGTTTTGCCCCTTTTGTTTTAGATATAAAAGTCAATAAAACCTAGTAGTCAGACCACTGAGTACCATATTTCACCAATGTACCTGTGCTGTAAATACCAAATCTGTACATAGAGATTTTTTTTCTTACCCTGAGGATTGCTTGCATCTTTTTTGAAAAAAAAACTGGTAAAACTTTGAAGTGCTAGATTCCAACTCTTGGCACTAGACAAAAGCTCAATACAGTTAACAGTCCATCACATCTTAACAGTAACCAAATCACAGCTTCTTCAGTGAAGAGTGGCTATTTCCTGATTTCTACCCTAGTCCATCATCTTTCAATTATTTTCAGGAGTGAACAAAAGAGCCAAAATAAAATATTTAAAGGCAGAGTACTGTCTGGTAATAGCTGCTGGCTGCTTCTCAGGCAGAGGAATAATGCTGGCAAGCAGCTAGGCACATGATTTGCCTAATGTCATGACATACACAAGGCTCATCACAGTAATCACACTTGTAAGGAATAACAAAATTTGTAAAGGCCAGTGAGATTATTAAAGCTATTTGAACTTGTCTCCTGACCAGCACAGCTGGTGCAATTATATCTAGGTTGCATTCAGGTTAGCAGCCTCAGCTGCATGATGTTAAAAACACATCAGGTTATCACTAGGAATCTCTCCATCAAACACATTACCCTGCCTAGTTATTTCCTGATTCTTCCCAAAAATTACAGATCCCAAATGGGTTCTTGCTCTATGCCATACTCAGAAAAAATTCCCCTGCTGTTCAAATCCCTCTTTTTGTGTACTGAGGCTAGGCTTTCTGCCTTATGCTCTTTGTAGGAAACTACATTTTGTTGGATATCAAAATTGATTCACAAGGGCCTTTTAATAATCAGAGCTCAGGGTTCAGTCCTTCTCTTTCTAATCATGGCCTTGCATTTAAAAGCAAAGGCAAAAGACAGTAGAGCAGTTGCCAGTTGTATCCTGTCTGCTCACACCTTTGGATGTTTAGGGATTAAGGGTAATCCTTTGCACCCCAATAAAAGTCCACATTTGTCTAAGCTACAAAAATAATCAGTTGAACAAGTCTTTTCTTGTATAAAAAGGCTTCCTATCTTGCTCAGTGCAATATTGAAAAGCACTGATGACATACAGTGGTTAGAATAATACAGACCAACGAGAAGAGTATCAGAAATCTACTTAATTTTGTTGGTGGAGTGAGTGCAAGAGCACAGACCCTTAAAAAGCTTTCACTGCAAGGCATCAAGCTGTCACCACACTTTCAAGCCACTATATTCTTTCAGATGCCACAGTGGAAAGAATCCATGTTTGAAGGGGGGGAATTGTTGTAACAGGGATTTGCTGTAAAGGGAATTGTGCAAGTAGCTCAGTCCAACAGGTCTGACAAGGGAAACAACACACTTGTTTTTCTGTCAGATAAGGTTCCTTGTAGAATTGACTGAAGGTGACTTAAAGCAGCCACTGGTGGCAGGAAAGCCATGACTGTGGCATTGCAGTATTCCAACATCCACGGCTCATGTGGCAACCCCCAGTGACAGCTGGACTAGCACAGCAGCCTGCTGCAATGGCTTCAGTCTTTCCTGCACGCTGGGCACAAGCAAGCAAAGCTGGTAATAGTGAAGTTTCCTTCTTCCTCTGCTCTGCTGCAGAGCCCTGATAACCAGGACTCAGGCCAAAGGGAAGACATCTGTATTCAGCAGTAACAAGGACAAACCTTGTCTCCTTTTGCTGACACAGAGTGTGACCAAGAACAGCAGTGAGCCTAAGAAAAATCCCCATGAAAGCTGCATAGATTCAAGCAGAAAAATGAAGAGCATTTTTCATCTAGCATGCATTCAGCTCCTTCAGGAGCATAACACCACACTGATGTGTTGTCAAGAGTGTGGCAGCTCCTCTGCAGAGATATTTGAGTGAGCTGAATCAGTAAATTTTATTTAACTGTCAGCCCTTCCTACAGCACTGTATCCAAGCCAGGAAATGAGGCTTCATCCTCATCTGACTCTCAACAAATACTGGCTGATGGGGTACTTCAGGCATGGAGAACCTGAGCCAAGGTTTTGGAGGATCACTAACAAAATTAGTAGCATATCAGTAATGTCTGGTTTTCCAAAAGAGCTGAGAACATCCTGAGAAAGTGAAACCCCTACATGGAGCTGGGCAGGAACAATCACTCGCAACAACTTGTGGCATTTTTCTGTCTGGAGGTTTGCGTACTGTCAACTGAATTCTTAATGTTTAAATTTGGTCTTTGAGGCCAAAATATGAACTCACTTAATTTACTCAGTCTAAACTTGCTTTCTGAGCAACCCATTGAGACTCTCTGCTTCAACACAAAATACAGGACAGTGATAGTCCTCGATACAGCCACGTTATCCTGCTGAGAGGTGGAAAAATAGACTGCACAGTTGCACCAGCACTTGGATCTATTTCTGGTGATTTATTTATAGGCAAAAAGGCAGGAAAACCGTACTTCTAGCTCCATTCAAAAATACCAATTGGCTATAAATGTTCCCAGCTTCCCATCGAGGGATTTTTTTCCCCTCTCCTTCCAGCCTCTCTGCAGGTAGTGCTATCTTGTACTGTCTCTTCAGATGTACCCACTGCAAGCATATGTTGTCAAAAATGAAGAAAGCAGACGTTCTGACAGGCTGTTCTCCACCACTTTTCTCTATTAGGAGAGAAATGCTGGTTATAGATGGGTTAATTATTACATGCAGTGTTATCCTTTTGGGAAACAATGACAGGTTACTTTCAAGACTCTTATTGCAGATAAACTCTTAGGGCTCTTCCTCTTATCTTACAGCTAGAAGTGGCTTGAGTGGCCCTTGAGTGGCTCCCCCGTGGGCAGTGTTTATGAAGAACTTTCCAAACATAAATTCCTTCATTTGGTGAAATCCTTTTCTTGCTGGACTGGAAATTTTTGAGTTTGCTTTAGTTTGTTTTCTGGTTTTAGTTGTTTTTTTTGCCTCTGAACTGATGGCCTGCAACACCCAGTGCCATTTTGGAGACTGGATTCATATGACACCTTGCAAAACGCAAACTGTCTTCTTCTGAAAATTGTTTCTGCTCGTGTGTTATTTCTCTTCAGTCAAAAAAATAAAGTAATTCATCCCACAAATCTGCAATTTTTTATATACATGAGACACAGAGCTAATCTTGGCATGTTTCAGCATCTGGATATAAATAACTTGTCTACCTCAAAGGATTTTTGAGGCAGAGTAGCCCCAGGCCTGGGACTCAGGCTGGGAGTAAGTCCCTCCTGCGCCTGTTCCAGCAGCTCAAGGGCAGCCTGGGCCCTGCACAACACCGAAGTGGCCCCGTCGCAAACCTCGCTCAGATCACAGCTGAAAATGACCCTTTCTCCCAGGGAAAGGAGCCGTCCTCCCAGTCCGTGTCCCCCACACCCTCCCCAGCTCCTCCACAGCCCAGGGGAGCAGAGGGGCAATGTGGGGCCACCTGGCAGTGGTTCCCCAAAGGCAGCTCTTTGCTGGCAGAGGGAGGCAGGATGGTCCAGCGGGCTGTCGTGGTGGGCATAGAGGATGAGGTGGATCCCCCCGTGGCTGCTGCCGCTGCCTGCTCTGAGTCACTGCGTCCCACCCCTACACCGACACATCTCTTAAAGAGATGACGAGGAGTGTATGATTTCCATACCGATGAGCCTCCCTAACGCAGCCCACCCCAGCTTCTCTTTCCCCTCACATTAGCAGGAAACTCACATGAAATGAATTATTAAACCCTGTGTTACAAACACCTTAGGAAGGACTGACTCTTCTGCCTTAAGCAAACGTGGAGGCAGTGAGGTAAAGGCATGGCTGGGTGCTCTGCAGCCTTTCCAAAGGGGTCCGCTGGATCTGCTGTTCCTCATGGCTGGCAGAAGCACAGCATCGCTTAGCAGATTCTCCTGGGTGGACTAGAAAATGCTTTTTCACCTTCCAGCTGCTTTTTCAGCCCAGCTTCTCTGGCAGTAGCTCAGCCTACAGGGCAGACAGCCCTCCAGAGAGACTCCATAGCCATGGCCACTGACCTGCCTCCCCAGCCCTACTGACTCCTCTGTCTTGGCATAACTCCCCAGCATCTTTTTTTTTTTTTTTCTTTGAGATACATCAGCTAAATATCAACTTTTTAACACCTACCTGTGGTTTTTGATAAGAATTACCATGTCTTTTGGTTTTATGTTGCCTGTGGAAACTGAGTTTTACACATTCCTATTTGGTTACAAAGGATGTCCACAGAATCCACAATCACAATACTATTTAATAAAAAGTCACTTTCCTCAGTCTTCTTGCACAAAAAGCTTCAGCATGTTCTTGGTTTTCTGCCATAAGTAACCATTAATTTGAGTTTTTCCACTGTTTACAGGACATATTCTTGTTCACAGAAATCAAATTCTTGATTGTTTTCCCTTTAGCCACTGCTTTGGGCAATTGCTTCATGTACTTAAATCATTTTGCTCAACAAAGGGACTTTGATGTCAAATGTCAGATAAATAAGAAGACAGAGGACAATACTGTAAAAAATACTCAGGTTCTTGTGGATATAAAACAGCATCAGGCAGAATTTCAAAGCAAAAAAGGTTAGAGAGGACCCTTTTTACTCAGTGTAGAAAGCTCAAGCATTTTGGTGGGACACAGATGTTAGCTGGAGGTCTTCACATCCTTCTAGAATAGGCAAAATTATTCGAGAAAGGTTTCTGGTGTGGTTTTGACAGTTATGAGTAGGAAATTCTCTTCTGTGAATATTCTGTATCACTTAATTAAAGCAAGCTATTTTTGTGAACACTTTTGACCATGAACCTTTTTCTTGAATATTCATTGATGATGGGAGGAAAGGCATGAACAGAATTTATGGAAATTCATTTAAAAGCTGAATGACTGTGCTTAAGAATTTTTTATTATATTCATTGCCTATTTGTTATATATTTTTTATTTCTAATGATGGTTTGATTGCCTTAAGATAGAAACAGATGCACAGCCAATCACACAGCATAACAATTGTTCAGTTATGGCTATAACTAGTTATTCATATTACAGGAAATCCCTCTAGATTTTTTCTTTACTGAGTTTGCATCAATTGATTTGAAAATAATTAGAAATCCAGCTGAACAGTGGTGGATTCTGCCCTAGATGTGTTCATGGAGTACATTTCTAAAGGCACATTTGGACCAGCGCTGAGTATCCAAGAGACAAGAACAATCCCTGCTGTGCCTCCAGTATTGTAGCTTTCTGAGGCCTAGAAAAGATGGCAGGGATGAAAGAAAAAGCACTAAGAGCAGAGAATATTATGTAGCATATACTACTCTGGAGGCTGTGGGCTGATTTAGGCAGTAGAAACTGCTCTAATATACGCCAGTAGCTTTTCTGGTCCCTGATATAGCTTGAAATCCTCAGGCACAATGATGCCTTAAACTTCCCCCAAATCCCTAGGCAATGAAATGATTACCCTAAAGCTTCTTTGCCTCTGAAGATGAAGCATGGTCCCAGTTCAAGAGTCTTCTCTTACAGCACTGGAATAATGCTCAAGAGAACTAAGCAGAAATCCCAGGACATTTGAGCAGATCCTAGAGGACTCAGACATCAAGTTAGGACAAAGACAAAGATTTCTGATCTTCTCACTCTATTAAACTGCACTCTTTCAGAGCCTGAAATAGCAGAGCAGTGCCTCAGGGTACAATAGTGCGGCCTCTACTGGGATTACAATGCATCAGTTATTTCAATATTTCTAAAAATATTTAAAAGAAGACCAATCTCAACCCCACTTTGTATAAGGGGGGGTGAAGAATGAAAAGGGGGGTATATTTATGCTTTTATCGTATATTTCTATTTTGAATGTACCATTATACATATTGTTTATATATCACTTGTTTCATTATCCAAAGACGAGACTATTTAGGTCTGGTTACATGGGCATCAGACCTGGGTTTGTATGAAGCATATTCCAAGGATGCTGCTGTGGGAAGGGCCACAGAGTGTTAGTGTTGCATTACCAATAATAGCAGTAGTCAAAGGGAGCTCATCTTGGCCTTTGTTCATTTACTTCATTTCCAGAAAAGACTTTTCCTACAGAACATGAATTCAATACAAAACTAATAGACCGCAGTAAAATACCGGACCAGATGGGGACTTAATCTGAGAATATCTGTCCCATTTGACTTGTGTCTGTTGGTTTCTTTACCTTATAAAGGGACAATAGCATCTGCTCTCCCAATGCCTGATGAGGTGGCCTAGACCATTAGAGACTGAGACACTGCAGTGTTCCTGCCCTGGTAACTCAGTGCCAGAGTCTACATGTGGGATGGGGATAGACCAGGAGGCTGGGCCTGTGGCCTTAGTGCTGCTTCAGTTCTCTTCCAGACTTTGGCCACTCCTGGTCCCATTCCCATGCCACAAGTAGTTGTACACCACAAGCAGTTGTGCAGTCAGGCACTCAAGCTCTGGGCTTTAGTTTCTCAAGTTGGAAAGACAGCAACATGGCACGGCAAGAATGAGCGGTTGAATGCAGTGTGATGCCCCACATTTTCTGAAGGGCAGGCATTGGCATTTAACTGGAATGCCAGAGGTAGAATTTTCATCCTGAAAGGATGAATTACATTCTGATATGAACGACAAAAATATCCACAATTCTACTAGTCAAGATTGAAAACATTTTAAAGGGCAATTCCTTACCATGTTTTTAGTCCAGGCTAAATGAAACACCTCCTCCACTATTGGCAGATTATTCTATGGCCATTCAATGCATTTTCCTATGGCTTCCCCTGAGGGAACTGATCTTTGAATGGGGAAAGTCCCCGAAGCTGGCTAACACCAGCTCTGCTAGAAAGTGAAAATCTTTATTCCTAAAATCAAAGGGGGTCTTATCTACTATTTCTGTCTGTTTTCTTCTGTTCAAAAGTAAAACCACCTAGTTCATCAGGCTGGTGGACATGTGGGCATGTGGGCATATTGGTCACTACTTAGAGACCTCCAGTACCCAGAGATGCACTGAGCACGTTTACCAAGGTTAATCAGTCTGACTGCTATCAGTCTCTCTCCAACTTTGTAGGGTCATAAAAAATGCAGAATGAATATTTTTATGTATTCTAGCACCCCAGCTATATATACATGCGTTCTGAGGCTCACCAGAGGTTCTCACAGATGGAAGCATACAAGGAGCAACACACAGAAATGTGAAGCATCTTGAATTCAGTTCCTGCCTTGTGCATCTGCAGCTCTAGGGAGAAAAGAGACTGAACTGTGAGCCTGTTTTTGGGTCTGTCTCCTGCCTTCCTGTCCCTGTAGCCTGTGACAAGAGCATCTGGGCACTAAGGGGGCACCTCAGAACTCTCTAGAAATTGAAGCATCCAAGATCTGTAGTCACTTTTGAAAATCCAGGCAGTGAAGGTACCAGGAATGCAGCAAGACACAAAGGCAGAAAAAGAATAGACACTGGGAGACCCAGCTTCCATACAGAAAGCTTCTGGTTCTGAACTGCAAGAAACTTTTCTGTCAAGATACTCTCTGAAACAAGTATGGTTATGACAACTTTCTGTATTCTCAATAAAGTTATGCGGAACACTTTTAATCAGCTCCCTGATTATTTCAGTGGTTGTCTGATTAGGCAAACCTAACAAAGTCACCCATGCTTTATCAGTACAATAATATCCATCTTGGATATTTTGTAAATGTGTATTGTCCACTGTACCACATTGCACAGTTTACATTCTTTCATATTCTTATTCTAACAAAACCTTGTAAGGGAAAGATGTCTTTTAATAATGTATGGTGGTTAAGTAACATATCCAAGGTCACCGAGCTCCAGGAGCTGGCCAGCAGCATTTGGAGTATCCAAGTTAATGCTCTAATCAACAAGCAGTTTTTGCATGAGAGCATATAGCCTCCTAAGCTATGCAAAACCAGATTTTTAAAATGTAATAATCTGCAGATGCCTCCAGTTGCTGTTTTCTTTCACTGGTAACAAAAGCAGGTAAAACAAATGTGAATTCCCTACAGCTAACTTTAAAAAAAATCTGTTTTGGGAAAAAGAAAAGCTCTCCAAAGGCAAATGAGACCTATGCAACCTCCAGGATCTTCTGGAAGCTATGGTTATATGCTTGCATTATGTGTTGCTATAGTAATGTCCATTTCCCATTCAAAATTCACCCTGTGCTGAAATCAACAGCACAATAACGGGTTTTGTGAAGCTAGTCCTTTGTCTTTCCATTCTAGAAATAATCAGGTCATCCTATGCCACATGTAATGCACCTGTCATCATACTAAGAACATACTGAAGATAAAGGGAAGCTACTTCCCTCACAAATGAAAACTAGGGATTTTTAAGAAGAGGAGGCAACACCCAAGGATCACTGGCCACTTACTGGCTCACCCTACCTAGTTAGTCCTTTGGGGCGGTTTCCATTTCAGGACAACTTAACCTGTGTCTTATGACAGGAATGCAATCATGAACACTCCAATTCTCCATAGCTGCCTGGCACTGCCTGCATGTTCTTACTCATCCTGCTTGCATAATGTGATGCTCTAGTGTTGTCAGAGAGCACTGTAATAACTGGCAGGAACAGCCTCTGCTTTGCTGAGCTGCTCCAAGTGACAGGGCAGAAGTTGTCTCCCCAGGCAAGCATGGAATCACACGTAGCCGGATCCTCTGAACACAGGATTTCCACTATCAGTTTGATCCTGTTGCAGGCACTTCTATAATATCTTTTTTATTATTTAGATCTTGCCTGCGATTGTGTTTTGCTCTTTTGACTGATGGGCATCCCTGCCAAAGGGATATTGTGCACTTCCCCCCTCGTGGTATACATTTCTCAGTGTGGTGAGATGTGGTGCTGGGTTCAGTGCCAACATGTGAGGAGGTGAGAATATGGCACAAAAGGATCCCATGAAGCTTTGTATCACTCTAGTGAGGATGAACCCCACTATTCCCCAAGTAAGCTGTACCTGGTGGGTAAACATGCAGGTCAAAATACGGAGATTGGCTTAAAACGGAAAATGGTACCTCCAAGAAGTACAGGATAATTAGTGGGAGCTTATAGGCCTCACATACTTTCCATCTAAAAAATCCTAACCTTTTGGGTTCCTTTTGTCTACTGATAGGTTTAGCCTGGATCTCTTGTGAACAGCTTGTATCAACAGGGAGCCTGGCATAGAGTGCTAAGAGAAGTATTTATATCACTTAGTGGCACTGTGAGTACACTGCCCGTGCACTTTGAAGTTGCTATGTTAGCTGCAGGATGTATCATGTCCCTTCTACTGCTTCTGAAAGACTACCCAACACTTGAATTCATGAGGATTACATTATTAATGTTATTCTTAGATTTTCCTCAGTGGGATACCCGGTGTTCCCACTAATCCTGCCATTGGCAAAAAGCTGCAAATTTAGGGCTTATTTTCTCATGGAGACACCAGGAAGAAATGGCTACTGCCGATGCAGACCATGAACAGACTTTTCAGTCCTTCGTGCTGGAGGATCGCAGAACTTCCAGGCCCTGAGGGCTCATGGATAGCGTCAACCCCCAGAAGATCCCACTTGCTTCAGAGAAAAGGTTTTCTTTACATGTTTCTGTTCACCATGAATATTTCTTGTCACATTGACTTCAGCACATCGGCATTTCTGTCCACTGAGAGACTAATTTCTCTGACAAAGAGCAGGAGCTTTTTTGTCAGTGAAGAGCATGCTGTGCTGTGGCTTGGGACAGAATAGAATAGAGAAGGTGGGTAAAAGTGCCATAGATAGGTTCTCTTTGAAACGTGACCACTTTGAAATGTGGCCTGTACACAAAAAACAGTTGCTAGACTTAGAAAACTGCACTGCATATTTAATATCTTTGGGTGGTTATGACCTCTGTTGTTCATTTCATAGGTTATAAGGCTTCAGTGTTGCCCAGATGTTCCTTACAACCTCAGGTATTTGATGGTAGTTGCAAGCTCAAACTCAACTGATTACCGACAACTCAGTCTTTCAAAGCACTGTTCACTATGAATTCCATGCAGTGAAGCCCATCTCCAAGAAGATGAGTAAGAATTAGAGGATCTAGTATTACAGTGTTTTCCTTAAAGTCAATGGAATTGACTTGTATGGTATGCAAGAACCAGTTCATCAGGTCTCTACTCCATCATGGATGCCTTGTTAGGCTTGCCTCTTTCTTGGAGCTCCTTCCTACAAGCCATTTGCACTGTGATTCTGCCTGTTGTTGAAAATAAAAGTACAGATAGCACAAGCTAATATTTCAGGATATATTTGTGTTTCAAAATCATAGTTTACAGCAAGACCACTTCACCAAATTAAAAGAAAAAATACTGTCAACCTCCCTTAACAAGTGGGTGTGTCCCTTTCAATATATTTCTTTCTACTTGTCGCCAGGAAAGGATAAAATATGGCAGGTTTTTTTAATTTGACACACAATAGTCTCTGAGTGACTTGTGTAAGCTGCATTTCATTTAAGTTCATATTTGGTGTAAAGAAAGACTAAGTAACTATTTAAATGAAGAAGGACGTTTACAGGCTTGTGGGAAATACTATCCTATGAATAAGACCCCACTAGCAGAGACAGTATAGTGTGGTGCAGAAGCTTATTAAAAATCAGACCAGAAAGTCAATCTGTGTCATGTATTTTTAATTAAAAACCATCAAAATTGGAGTGTAACAGAAAAAAAAAAATCTCCTTTTAAAAAATAAAGCCTCAGATATCACAGTCCAACCACAATAAATTAAGCTTACAGCTTTAGAAATATCTCTGAGTCTTTCATAAGGCTGTGTTACTAATAGGTTGTTGAGACAGGCTTCTTCTGAAAAATCTTTCATGAACCTGCTGCACAAGCCCTTTTCAAAATAAGAAAGTCTACTTCCCTGAGGACACGGGCATTAAGACAGCACTGCAGAACTGCACATTTTGCTCAGCATTATCCACAGCCCAGTGACACATTCTCCCCCCCTCCCTGTTTGCTGCCTTGTGCCTGCTTAGCAGCCTCCCCCGGCTGTCTGTGCTGGGGGGGAGGATGAGGGGAGGCAGGCGGAGGCGGGGCGCAGTGCGTGCCCCACATTTGCCATTGTTTCCACCAGAGGTTCATTCGATGTTTAGTGTCCGGTAGTGCTCTGTGTGTGAAGCTTTACCGTGTAGAGTAGACAAGGCTACTGGTAAGAGCAACTGGCGGAGATTTAGTTCCATTAATCATAACAAAATGTCAATGATAAGACTCTTTCTGACCTCAGTGAAGCCAAGATTTCAATCCAGACAGTCTAAGCCTGATCAAAGCAAGTCTGCGTGAGACAATGCTTGAATCATCAGCAGAATCCTTCTTGAACAGATGAAAGAAATAGTGAAAATATTTGGATCAATGCCTGCACTCTGCAGACAGGGAATTAATGAATTTCCACTCAATCTTGCAAAAAGAATCATTGAGTGGCATTGGTTTTCCACCTATAAAGTGGGAATTGTTACATCTGAGCACATAATTTACAGCTCCGAGGACTAACAACAGAGCTTGAACCAGGTCTGGTGTAGGTGAAGGACTATGCAGGATTTCTTCAAGCCACGACTTTAGACAATAACATGCTGCTGACATGCAAATTCTGCAGAAGGTATATAAATACCTTCTGTGGATTGCAATTTGCAGAGAAGGCAACTCTGCATATACCCAATATTGGAATAGAATTCAGGCACCATTATGTTAGTATCACTAGCTAATCCGGTCTTCACTTAGCAGTTAGTAAAAAGTTGTGCTGATAAGCTCCACTTTCAATAACATTTACTTTCAGATTCTTTTTGTTTCATTTTGCCAGCATAGTCTAAATGTTTGAGACTGTGTATGCAGGAAGGAGTTGCAGCTGAGAAAAATATTAAAAACACCTTGACAAGCCCTGACTCATTATTAAATTTTTTTTTTTTTTGGTACAGAATTTTCAAAAATGAAAAAAAGACTAGAAGCTAAAATTATGGCTTTGAACCTCAATTTCTGTCTTTATTAATACATCAGGTATAGATTTTTGCACAACAGTGGTCCACAGTACACTGAAATGAAAGCTTTAATGGGGTCAGTTGAAGGCCTAAACTATGTATTTTCCATGCTTACAATGGTTATTTACTGCTCAAAAGCAAACAGCACTCTTGTCTTCCCATCTGGTTTTGTTTATCAATAACGCTGTCCCCTTTGATAGTTTAAGAATGACTGTGAATTCCACATTTTCCTTCTCATTTGTTTTTTGGTCTGAAAGAGGTAGTTAATCCGGCATAAAATAGACAGACTCAGTTGCTCTCAGTTACTCACTAGAATAAATTCTCCATATCTCACTGAAGTCGAGGGCCTGTTTTTTCCTGCACTTACAAAAGTGTGATTTTACTGATATAAGTGGAGGACTGCAACTGGATCACCAGGGGCCCTGCAGGCTCAGGTACCATGTGTGAAGGGTTTCTGTCTGATCTAAATCAAATGCAGAGTCAGATTAACACCCCTGACAGCAGCTAGATTATACATGCACAATGACACCCCAGTCAGTCACTACGATCTACACCCTACACGTAACAATTCATCTCTGTCAATTATATTTCAGTAATGTATTATTAAAATACTTTCTATAGTATACAAAGCAGGAATGAAAACAGGATGATGTGCAAGGGAAGAAAACTGTTAAATATTTTAATTAGCTGAATATTATCATGAATAATCTCCATCTTAGAAAATAATGGAAAGATCCCTTTTTTCCCCTCAGAGCTTTAAGCCCTCCATCTTACTCCTCCTTTGTCAACGGCACTAAAGGAGTGAGTGAATACCCAGAAGTAGGTCAGGATTGCTAATATCCAAGGATACCATGTTTCTGTGGTTACCTTAGCGCTCCCTCCCTTTCTCCCCCTCCCTCCCTCTCAAACCAAAGCACAGCCCCCACACCGCCACTCCACACCACTGCTGCATCACCCGCTTCAGAACTGCTGCTCTCAATTTACACCCACGTTACCACACGGGGTCTGCACCAGAGCTCTGGGCTCGGATCCAAACCCGTGATGCCTGTGGAAAGAGGAGCTATGAGCTGCAGGGTGCAGGGTTAGGTGCCACACTGTGTTGGTAAGGCTGTCTGTCCCCTGCCATGCTGCATCAGCACCTTCCTTGGATGATGGACAGGAGGCCGCAGAAGATCTTCCAGAGATCGGTACCCCAAGACCTGTGGCCCAGCCGCACCTGATGTGGTACTAGATGGGAACAGGCAGGCTGGCAAGTGAGACATCACCCCATCACCCCACAACACCACCCAGAGTCAATCAGAGAAATTAGGTGCAATTCTTCGGTGTCGCTGCAGCCCTGATACCCTCGTGTGTGACTAGAGGGGATGTTTCTCTCGCACATGTTCCAGATAGGATGACATAAAATAGACTGAGGCTGTGGACATGGAAAGAGAGAGGCAAAGCTTGAGGCATAAAGACAAAGCAAATCACACCGTGGCCACTGTGTACAAAACGGGCCGGCTGTTCATTTGAAAGCGTGAGAAAGGAGCAAGCAGGCTGTGCTCAGAAAGACAGGCTTGCGAGATGTGACAATTTTAGCACTAATTCATCATGGGGTAAGTTTGCCACAAGTGGAGCTAGGCCATGGTGATTTAAGAGCTCTGCATTGATTCACATTTGGACAGGCTTTGTACCAAGCTTTTGTTTGACTGGGATGTTCTTTCCCTGTTTTTTGACTGGACTCTTGGGATGGTAGAAGTTGTGAGACAAACAGCCTGGCAGCTGTGGTTCATTTTCAGCAGTCCTACGAAGTACTGTGTCTATTAAACTTGCTGGCTCTAAATTTGGGACATATTTGCCCATATTTGTTGTTGACACCAAGGTTCCTGCCAACCAGCTCCCTTGTTACACTACTCAGAGAGTGCCCTCAGCAATGGGAGACAGGCTGGGCCAAACAAGCATGTTTTCAGGATTTGGATTAGAGCTCCTGCTGGTACATACCAGCACAGCCCAGTGGAGGATGTTTTAGGACCATATGACTTGAAGCAATTGAATTACCGAATCTAGTCATGACTGCAGACTTCATCTAATACTTGTTTAATCCAGAAGAGTCCAGACAGCATCTACTCTACACCAAGCAGTTCCCAGCACCCTATCAGCCACCCTCTGACAGTACTTGCCAAGAACTCTGTGTCAATTTTAACCATTTTAGGTACCTGCTGAGTGCCAGATTTAAGGAACTTTCTGCTTTGACAAATTAACACTTCTCTTCTGTCCAATTTTCCCTCAACTCATATAACCTTCATGTCTGCCTTTCTGTTACTGTCAACCCAAAAGAATACCCTTGGAAGTCAGTCTTGATTGAAACTGAGGCTGTAAGCATTTTAAATTTTAATTACAGTTATTTAGCATGTGAATGGGATGACTGCTAACTGCTATGCAAAGGTGTGCAGATCATCAGGTCTCTACCTATAAACTGGTAGCAAAGGAAGTGATCAGATAAAGTGCATGGAATAAAAAAGCTTCTAGCTCTTGTGGATACACAGGCTGTTCATGGAATTCTAGGCAAAAAACACCACCAAATTACAACACAAACCATCAACTTTCATCCAATATCATCTGCAGTGGATCACAAAAATAGTGTGTTTGACTGAACCTTTATGCAAGGAGTTTAGTCGTCATCTGACACATACAGAGGTGAATTAAAATTTGTTAATTCAGAAATCATTCCTACCGCTAAAAAGCAAATTATTCCTAATTTCTCTTTTAAATTTGTCTGGTCACTTTCAGTTTGCAACTATTGTTTCTCATTATGCTTCTCTTCACTAAATTAATGAGTTCTTTAATACTTGGTGTTTTCTCATCATGAAGGTATTCACACTGTAATCAAAACACTTCTCTTTTTTTAAATAAATATAGGAGGTTAAGCATTATGAGTTTTTTACTGGAAAGTATTATCTCAAATTATAATTCTGTTTTTCTAAGCCTTCTTGGAACTCTTTTCTGCAACTTCATTATTTTTTCAATATTCTGCTGAAAATGTGGACATTCAAGCATTATGTAGTATTCCACTAGACGTGTTACCAATGCCATTTGCAATGGAAAAGTCTGCAAGTTATTATTCTTCTCTTTACTCATCCAAGAATCACATTCAGGCCTCTTTTTATATTAACACATTATCTAATGAGTTGCCAAACCAATTCTTTATGAAGTTTTACCTGTAAATTGTCCAGATACACTGTTAAACTGTTAGCTAAATCACATATACCATTTGGCATCTCCAGCTCCTGGAAGTCCGGTAGTCATTTCAAGGGCTCATTTTTCCATCCATATGCCTATAACATATAGGAATGCAGTTGTTCGTGCCTGTCTGTCGGTACTTTCTCAGGTCATATAGCCCATTTCCCCCACCATGCCCCAGCACATTCCAGATCTCTCTTTTCCAAATCTGAACGTACAATCTTTAGTGCTAATGCAGCTTTTCAGTTTGCATGGTCCTGGCATTACACTCAGTATCTGCAGCTCAGCCAAGATCTCCAGAGAGAAGGCTATAGGCTGCCTATACACATGGCATGGGGTAATCCTCTGAGCCCAGGAGAACACAGCAAGCAGAGAAGGAGGCACCTTTCAGACAGAGAAACAGCGTGGGGGAATTAGACAGAGGGCCAAAACATGCAGCAGCAGCAGCAGCCAAAATGGTAGGAGACATTCAGATAGAATCTGCTGCGCCGGCTGCCTTTTTGAGTAAACTTGTCTTTTTTCCCCACCATCAACCTCTGTTCTTCAGCTTGTCACTTATTGTATTACCTTTTCCTCCACTCTACTTTTCCCTACAATGTCCTTTCCCCTTCTGCCTTTTATTTCCAGTTGGCTCATTTTTACTTAGGTTCACCCTTTCCTACCAAAGCTCTTCATGGAAACAGCATTTCTCCTGCTGCTTTCACATCCCTCTTTTGGGCCCTGTGTGTCACCTCCTTGTCCCTTATCCTCCTCCTCCAAGAGGTTAAAATGTTTCTGGGGCAGGGACCACCTGGAGCCGTGTTCACCCAGTCCCCTGTGCTTGCTAATTTTATTTTAGCTGCTATCCTAATAAATGTGACTAATCGCAATAGCACTGTGATGTCTAGTAGGAGAGACTGATGAAATAATTGTGTAGCGGGGATGAAACAGCCGGGCTGATGGTGAAGCAGAGCAGGCATTAGCTGTACCAGCCTTACATAACATTGCAGGCTGAGTGAGAAGCACCCAGAAAGAACTCGCTTCTCATCTCACCCCTTCCTCCCCCTTTATTATAAAGAAGAAAAAAAAAAAGAAAAAAAAAAGAAAAAAGAAAAAGAAGAAAAAGAAATAAAAAGGTTATTTTTCCTATACTGCTGCCGTATGCCTGGGTGCAGGTCCCTGGGCTCGCAGTGGGGAGGGAGGGACAGCTGCCACTCTGCGTCGGCTCAGGACTCACTCCAGCTCTGATCCCACACGGTTTGCTGGGCACAGAGTCAGGTGTCACTGTTAAAAAATGGTTCTCTGCCTTCTGATTCATGATGGCTTTTTTCCTATCTTGCAGTGGATGTGAAATATAATTTGAGTTTCAATATATAGCTGGGGGGGCCTTTCTTCTCTTGTTAATTAGTTATAACCTTTGCCCGGGTACTGACGCTTATGTCACTTTAGATGGCTGATATCTGCTAACCACCTTTCTGAAGGATTACAAAAGACCCGTGAAAATGAGAACAGGGAGATGGACGGATGGCTGGAAGGATGAGGGATGCCTCTATTACAAGGAACGAGCACAGAAAGCTTGGATTAGGGTGAACAGCTGGTGCGGATTCAATAATCAACTGCTCTGAAAGAAAAGCCTGTTTTTTTCATCCCATGGCATTAGAGAACAGGATACCAGAGCTGCCAACCTTACAATTGAAATCTGCCCACACAGAATAGCAAATTCCCCTTGGCTTGCATTTAAATGCTCCTGGCTCAATTATAACTCCATACAGTCTTTAATACATACATGTGGTCTGCATATTATCCTGCAAACAGAGCATTGCACTGCTTCTCTCAGCGTGTCTCTGCCTTCGTTTCAACAGCAAAGAGAGGGATGGGGCGGGGGGAGAGAAAGGAGGACAGGGAGCTTATCAAGTTTACAGCTGCTGCTGAGAATATTGGTTTGATTCTCACTGCTGGTCGGGATTAATTTCTACAACAGGCAGCAGGTTGGGGAGGTGAGCGTTGGTTTAGCAGACTTAAGAGGTCATTCTTCAGGATAGCCTTTTGGGAGTAACATACCCAGCTAAAGAGCCAGCTTGCAGCTGGGAGCCGTCGTGGTGAGACGTGGTGTAAGGAAGGGATGAAGCACTTTTGAATGTCAGAAGAGAATGGCAGAACAAGCACAGAAATCTCCGTATGAAGAATGGCGAGGCTTGTTGGCTGTTGATTGTCCCTGGTATTTCAGTGATGCTAAACATAGCGGGGTTACCAAGACTTTCTCTGACCCAATTGGCAGCAGCAGCAGCAGTAGCTACAATTCAGTCTTCTTTCCGTTCGTCTTGGCCCAGCAGCCAGTCCTTAGGAGGCCAACATGAAGCCCCTTGCTTTGTCCACCTGAGCCCTCTTCTCAGCTGCACACCTGCCCGGGTGCCAGGGGTTTCAGCTGTGATCTAGAGAGCAGACGTCCACCTGAACATGAGGGTGAAAAATGGGACAGCAAACAGCTGCCAAGCTGGGCCATTTTTCTCTTCATTCTGCCAGATGTAAGTAGGAGGTTAACAGCTTAATACATCATACTTTATCCCATCAGACAGCATCTTGTCTTTTCAGAAAAGTAGAAGAAATACTTCCGTTTTTCTTTATTTTGAAAGATCAGGGTAACAACAATGACCAGAACTGTTGTTACCATGCAATTTTGATCCATATTCAGGATACTGAATATTCGAAGGGAGAGAGCCCAAAAGCTTGGGCTGCAGGTTTGCAGCAGACCCTATTAATAGCCACATCATACTCCTGTTTATGCAGTGGCCTTTCTTTTAAGGGAAAATACAGCTCATCCCTGCTGCCCCAAACGCAAGGAGAAGAATGGAAGGGGCTGCATGAAAATGTGTCAGCCTGGGTCCCTCCTGTGCTTCTTGCAGAAAGGAAAGGAAGATATTAATGCAGATGATTTTGTTACATAAATACATGTTGTATCAGGGCCATTTTTAGCATTTGTGGGGGTGTGAAGAACTTCTCCAAGCTGCGTATCTATTTCATAGGATTCAGCTGAACTGAGGAAAAGGACAGAGAGTTTTAAGGTAAACTATCAAGATACATTTTATTTAAGCCCACACAATTCTGTACAGAGTTCCACACAACAGAAACAATATTTCACTAACACCTCTCTAGCCTTAGTAGTGCTTTTTAATGCTTTGTAATAGAAAGACCTCTTAATATTGTTGGATAATATTAAGGACAAATTTATCATCAAATTTCAAATAATGTGTCTGCCGTTTGTCTTCAGAGAGTTTTAGTTTCTTTAAATTCCAAAAGGCTTCACCACTTAATTAAAATGAAATTTTAAAATCCAGAAATCTAATTGTTAATTGAATCTCAAAGTCATTTAAATTTCAAATAGATATTTTTCTAGTCAGGAAATTTTCTTTTTTGAATTAAAAATAAGATCCAGGGATAATTTCACAAATAGGTTCATAACATACAGAACTTCTCTTGATTTCTGAGCAGTTTTCTATTGTCCTTTTTACTTTAGTGCCATGCCCCACAGTTAGAGCAGGGTGATAATAACACCAAGGCTGTGGGTTTGATCCCTGTGTGAGTCCCTTCCAACTCAGAATATTCTGTGATCTCTGTGATCTCACATCCCTGGGGGAGTGCTTGTGGCTCACTTCACCCTTCCTGATGTGTCCATCAGCACAGAAGGGAGAGAGTGAACTACAGCCCTCAGCACAGCCAGGCCAGCTGGGGAATTATTACACCTGCCCTAAAAATGGGCCCAGGTTTAGCTATGGGCATAGGCCCAGGGTGGCTGGGGCTGGCTTGGGCAAAACCAGATTTTGCCTTCCTTCCACACTGAAAATGTCCAGGTACCAAAGCAGCAAGGAGATCCTCTGAGGGGTTTTGGTTGCAAATGTTTCCAAAAAGTTTTTTTTCCTATTTTCTCTGTGGCCATCTGAGAACATTAACCTCCTGGACAGCTTTTAGGGGGTTATTTTAGTTACAGGAAGGCTTTGCCAAAGGGAAGTTTTCATGGGATTAACCAGTGCTGCATTTTTTTCCTCATGCTCCGAAAGGATCTGCTTGTTTTGAAAGGATTTTTTTTTTTTTTTTACAAAAAGGACATAAGAAGCAAACTTTTTATAAATGGTGTGAGCTCAGTAATTTGGTTAATTTCCCAACAGTGCCTACACTTGGTGTTTCTCAGAGTTCACTGTGCAATCCACATGGCAGATCCCAGCTCGGTCACTGGTAGCTACAAGATGCTTAAAACTAGAAGAAAGAGAAGAAGGTTAAGGAGGAGACAGGTTACCTAAATAAGTCTAATTCAATATTTTGAGCATCCATGACAGCCTCAATGCAGAGTATTTTAAAAACATGGTGAAGAATGTTAGTCTTATTTAATAAAATCAGGCGGAGATAGGAGTCCATATTTTGGGCACTTCACAGTTTTGGAAATCAACTTTTCTGCCACAGGGGTCAAGTTTCTCAAACCAGTGTTTTAAATTCACCCTGAATCTGCTGCCGTCTGTGAATTACTGCCCTAAGAGATTCATTTAAAGAAAGACACCCTCTGAACTGGTGGTTTAAGTAGAAAAGAAGTCAAGAATTTATTTCACTGGTTACAAGAGTTGGTTTTGGTGGTACAGTGACAAGGAAAACTCAAACTCCCACTGTGGTCCCATATTTGCTCCTCAATGCTCCACTCGCTCATTCTGTTGCTGACTTTGTCTTGGATTTATTTTGAAGTCACTAAACACCAGATGAAAATCTATCCTGCTCGGAAAAGAAGGAATGTTTAACATTATTGCTCAGCATTTATCAAAGGAGACAAGATAAATGCAATATTTCATAATGATACAGTCCTGGATGACCCCTTAGACTGTAGAGCCCAACTCTGGTCACAGTTTAGGAGGAAATTCAGGAGTTCAGAGAGACTTCAGAGAGGTCATAATCTTTGGGGAACAATAAAACTGCTGAAACTGTGCTTTACACAGGCTTACTGCCCAAAGCCATGTTTTTTTCTTTTTTGGAGCAGGAAATAAAAATATTTGGGATATGAGTCTTGAGCAAACAGTAAAATTCATTTGCAGTTATAATGCATTCAACATGAAGGAAAATAAAACAAGGATAGCCTCATCATTAGAAACACTTGAACCTGGTTCAGCATAAGGTATACACTGGAAAGAGGTATCTAGTATCAACTACAAGGACAGCTGGATGGAGAGAATAATACAGAGACAGGTGTTTTCTACCTTTTGTTTCCATTAGAACATAGAATATCTCTGAAGCATTTGTTTACTCTTACTGCTTGCCACACAATAACACCACAAAAGCACTTCTCAGTGTGTGACAGCTGAGACTTAGAAGCTGCAAAACCCAAACCTCGCCAAACAAGTCTCTGTGGCAAGCTGGTTAAAAATTAACAAGATCTGTAAACAATAAAACCGGTGAAATCATTCTCTTAGACTGATGCTCTGCATCACAGAAGAGAAAGTAAGGAAAACATAAAAAATATAGAACGAAAGGAAAACGCAATGTCTTCAGCATGTGACTAGCAAGCAGGAAGAGATCAACATGGGATTTTTTGAAGATTTCACAGTATCTGTGGCAGCAGTCCCAACCCAGATATGATGCCCCTGGGACAGCTGGGAGCCACCAGTGTTAGCCACTGGCATCAGTCACCTCACCAAAGTGTCCTACTGCGTCACAGCAGTAATGGACATTTCTGAAGGCTCAGTCAACACAGCTAAAATCTGTATGTAACTGTGCACGTCCCTATTCTCTTCCAATTAATTAAGGTGCTGAAGTTAGGGCCTTTGAGGAGGTTGTCTCCCTCTCTTTGTAAGAAAGAGAAATAGGGTACTTCGGGAGGTGCTTCTGGCTTTGTTCTAGGGCCATTTTTGCTGGCAGCTACAGCAGTGCACTCAGATATCTTCACCTCCTCTTCTCCCCACCCACATCACCACAGGTAGGTACACAGTGGAGCACTGTGGTGAACTGGGTTAAAAGAAACCTCTCCCAAAAAAACCCAACCAGCCAACCAACACACCAACCAAACAAAACCCACAGAAATTAGGTAAACCTAAACAGAGGAAACAAGCAGTGACCTGATAGTGAGAACATTTGTTCTCCAGAGGCATAAATCATCCTTGCAGGTTTAAGAAGACAGAATTAAATTCAGCATAGAGATGGGCATGGCAGATACTGAATCCATTCCACAGAGCAGTTTCTCAGAGACCATGAGAGTTTGAAGGATTGCATGAACAGACACAAAAGGGAAAAACTAAAACCGGGTAAATCACAAATTCATAGTAAATCTATGAGAAGTGGAATGACTTTTGCTCTTCTTCCCTCCTCTCTCATCCTTACAAGGAGAGAGAAAAAACAAGTTGACTTGATTACGTTATATTAGCTCTTTTTCAACAGACACAATGGACTGTGTTTTGTTCCTGTAAAGCTATTGCCAACAAAGGATATATTTGTCCTGATCTGCTGCTTTGTTCACAGTGCTGTACAAAAAATTACATTATAAGGACACAGACACAGTATTTATTTAATCACTGTAATACATTACATTCCTACTCAAGGATGTTTCAATATACCCACACGGGAGTTTAGAACTGAAAGTTTCCTTAGATAAATGTCTTCCTCTTTTTTCTCTCATGTAACTATACTACACCATTACTCTAGATATCTATATCTATCTATCTATCTATGTAAACATGTGTTATGTTGCTTTGTTAGTGCCATACGTAGTTTCATGCGCACATCTTTGCCTGCTCAAAAAGGACCTGCAACTCAGCTGTATTTGCTAAATCTTTCCTAACTCTGTTTGATAAATGCTCCCTTTGAAATCCTTCCTCTATAACATGAAAAGTCAATGCCCTAATTTTAAGTTGCCCTTTGAAAGTGAGCCAGTATTCAGATAGATATTGACTCCAGGCCTGCTGATTGTTCTACAGCAGTGTTTGGAAGGCTGCTGTTCTAATGAATGTGCTAACATTTGATACACACACCAAGAAAATCAATAGCACTATTTTTAAAAAAGCATGTGGCTTTACTAAGTACACTGTCACTACCCCGTCGTGCAGAAGTTTACTAGAAACCTCCCTATATGACTAAATTGCTGCATCTGGCTCATTTTTCTACTTGCCTACCAGAATGCATAATACTAGACTTCAAGGACATCCAAAGTCAGCCTCTGAAGCAGAAAAAATATGCTTATTTAAGTCTGAAGTGTATGTGGCAGTCGTTCTCTAAAACTCTCATGCAACTGTCAGTTTTTCCTCATTTCTGCCCTGCTGTTGGCACATAAGACACCTAGGGGACCTAACACAGTGTTCACATCAGAAATTCCTTCTTCTGTGCTTTCTGAATGAATGGGTGACTGTGGGCAGAGAATAAAATGTTTTTATAGTCACTGTTGAATAAATTAATCCTGCTCTCTAGCTCCTTGTCTTCAGTAGGCAAATGCACTGTGAGGTTCTTGAATATCAGCCTTAGTTCTGCTCAAGCCCATGTAAGTCACCCTGTTTTCCAAGCAGCTACTGTAAATATCCAGTCCATGTGAGTGAACAGGCTAAAAACCTGTAAGGGAAAGGAAAATGTGTAAGAAGCAAACCCGGATGAAATCCAAATGGAGTGTGTATTCAAGTACTTCTAGTCACACTGACTTAATTTCAACTCTGAAAGTGTGTTTTCTCCTTAAGGAACTGATTCAATGCTATAGTATGTGGTCATATACTGCAACTAAACATACCACTAAAGCAGTCAACAGTTAAGGCAAGATAGATGGTCAAACAGATAATACTCTAATAATATGTTCAAAGTATGTCTTCAATCTCTGAAAAGTTTCAAAATTTAGGAATATAGAATTATGTGAATCAATCTAAACAAGCCATTTCCATCATTAACTCTTCAGTGCTAGTTAATTGCCAAAACATAGCGCCAAACTCATCAGAAGGAATAGAAATTTCCTCATATGCATTTGTATATGCCTATAGCAGGCATAGGTTAGCTGAAAAAGGAGCCAAGCAGCTACACCAGAGGAAAAATTTAGATTTTGCCAAAAGATGAGCTGCTGGCCTGGCTGAAGAGAGCTTTGGCTGAAACTCAGGAAATAAAGGAGAGTTTATGACCTGCAGAAGAAAGGGCAGGCAGCTCAGGAGGACTACAAGGATGTTGTAAGGTTATGCAGGGAAAAACACAGAAGGGCCAAAGCCCAATTAGAATTTAATCTAGTCACTACCATAAAACACAATAAAAAATGTTTCTGTAAGTACTGTAGCAACAAAAGGAGGGCTAAGAAGAACCTCTACCCTTTATCGGATGTGGAGGAAACATAAGGACAAAGGATGAAAAAAAGGCTGAGGTACTTAATGCTTTCTTTGTCTCAATCTTGAATAGTAAGATCAGTTGTTCTCCAGAGATGCCCAGCCTTCTGAGCTGGAAAACAGAGACAGGGAGCATAACAAAACTCCATTTCTGTAAGGGAAAATAGTCCATGACCTGCTACACCACTGAGATGCTCACAAATCTATGGTGCCAGATGAGATCCATGCAAAGGTACTGAGGGAGCGGACAAGTGCTCATTGAGCCACTTCCCATGATTTATCAGCAGTCCTGGCTAACAGCGAGATCCCAGTTGACTGGAGGTTGGCAAACACGACACCTATCTACAGGAAGGGTCAGAAGGAGGATCTGGGGAACGACAAGGCTTGTCAGCCTGACCTCGGTGCCAGGGAAGGTCACAGAGCAGATCATTTAGGATACCATCACATGGCAGGTGCAGGACGTGCATCAGGCCCAGCCAACATGGATTTATGAAAGGCAGATCCTGCCTTTCCTTATGAAAGGAGATCCTCCTGATCTCCTTTTATGACAAGGTGACCCACTTAGTGGATAAGGGAAAGGCTGTCAATGTTTTCTACACAGACTTCAGTAAAGCCTTTGACATAATTTCCTACAGTATTCTCCTGGAGAAACTGGCTGGCCCTGGCTTGGATGGGTACACTCATCTCTGGGCAGAAAATTGGCTGGATTGCTGGGTCCAGAGTGTGGTGGTGAATGGATTTACACTGAGTTGGTGGCAGGTTACAAGTGGTGTTCCCCAGGGCTCAGTATTGGGGCTGGTTCTGTTTAATGTCTTTATCAATTATCTGGATGAGACGATCAAATTGACCCTCAGCAAATTTACAGACAACGCCAATTTGGGTGGGAGTGTTGATCTGCTGGAGGGTAGGAAGGCTCCGCAGAGGGATCTGGACAGGCTGGATTGATGGGCCAAGGCCAGTGTTACAAGGTTCAACGAGATCAAGTGCCTGGTTCTCCACTTGGGTCACAACAACCCCATGCAGCACTATGGGCTTGGGGCAGAGAGGCTGGAAAGCTGCCCAGTGAAAAAAGGACATGGAGTTGCTGGTCAACAACCAGCTGAACATGAGCCAGCAATATGCCCAGGTGGTCAAGAAGGCAAATGACATCCTGGTCTGTGTCAGAAATAGTGCAGCCAGCAGGACCAGGGCAGTGATCACCACCCTGTACTTGGCACCTCTAGTACTGTGTCCAGTTCTGGGCCCCTCCACCACAAGATGTTGATGTGTTGGAGCGTGTCCAGAGAAGGGCAATGGAGGTGGTGAAGGGTCTGGAGCACAAGTCTTACGAGGAACAGCTGAGGGAGCTGGGGCTCTTTAGCCTGGAGAAATGGAGGACCTGTGGGGGACCTTATCGCTCTACAACTACCAGAAAGGAGATTGCAGAGAGGGGAAGTTGGTCTCTTCACCCAGGTAACAAGTGATGGGACGAGAAAATGGCCTCAAGCTGCACCAGGTGAGGTTCTGTTTGGATGTTAGGAAAAGATTCCTCACCAAAAGGGTTGTCAAGCACTGGAACAGGCTGCCCAGACAAATGGTGGAGTCTACCTGTGGAGATTTTTAAAAGAGGCGCAGATTATAGCACTTAGGGACATGGTTTAGTGGTGAACATGGCAGTGCTGGATTCACAGGTGAACTTGATGGCTTAGATGTCTTTCCCAACCTAAATGGTTCTATGATTCTATGATTTTAAGTGAAAAAAGTTTCTTTTTTCTTTGAGTTTGAGCAAGCAATGACCATGATAGGAAAAACATTACTTGTTTTTTTTAAAAAGTACCATATTTCATTTCAACACTAGGGCTCCAAAAGAAAACATAATACTGGAAAGTTCATATAGCATATGGTATATTTAAGAAGTCCTGCAGAGCTGAAACAAAAAAGATAGAATATTGTTATCAGAGATTCAGAGGATATTCATTAAATGGAACATTTGGTAATTCAAAGACTATTTTTCCCCAGAATAAATAATTAGAAGGGAAACTCATTGTCACAGGCTGTTATCCATGTGGAGAATAGAATCAAAATCCAGATTCAAAGGGAGTCTAGGCATTTGAATAGGTTAAAAATACATCACAAGCACAAACCCAAATATAAATCATGTTCTATCTCACCATGGGGCATTAGGAATGGGTTTTCTTGGTGGCAGATTACTACTGTTGCCCTCTTATGCTGCTTCTTGTCTAGTCCTACCTGATGCCTGGATATTTTGCCTCTGCCAGACAAAATATCAGCTAGCTGGGTCACAGTCACCAAATCATTGCAGCAACTCTTACCTCTTCAGAATATTCCTCTCTCTTTTGAGAAAGGAATAAAAGACAACACAGCTAGTTTTAACAATCGGTTCTGCACCAAGAGGGTTTGGGCTACGTTGTTCTCCAGGCTACACACAGCACCACAGACAGGGCACTGTGAGCAAGCCTGGGCCATAGCTGCACCGCTGCCTGCGGCACGGGGAGCCACCGGCACACAGCCTGCCAGCAGCCAGCACAGGCAGCAGCCACAGGCTCCAGCACAGATTATACCAGTCTGCTGGACACCTTGAACAGCACCTGTGTGACAGCCTGGGCTGAAATTTACTGCCTTGCTACGGCTGGTAGTGAGCTTAAAGCTGTGATGGCAATGCCCACTGATGCAGCAGTCAGCTCTGGCCTCCTGCAATCCTACGTGTCTAAGTGTCATTATCCCCATTTTAAAAAGACACTCAAGATAAAGAAGGAAATGAACTGAATTACCCAATTTATCTGTATATTAAGTGAGGAATTGATCCCAGTGTTTTAGGCCCAATGAAGTACTTTAACTCTACCTTCCCTCCTACAGAGAGACTGTAAAATTAGACCGAAGTGGCCTCTGTGCATCTATAAGCATCCTATACTGGGAATGCAGAGACGAAAAAGGCTATTCTGCCCTCCATGCATGCAAACAGGAAAGAGTGGGAAGGCAATCTCCGCTGCAGACCTTTCTAATGAAGCTGTACTTGTGAAACTACAATCCAGTTAGGAATAGGCAGGAGAGCACATCTATAGATCCACGGCTCATTCTCATCCCACATTATTCAAACTGAAACAGTAACCTTATGCAAGAAGTCCAGAGTCTGGTGGCTGAAAAGGCACTACACTCTGGCCATGTGAATGACGGTCAGCTAAGTGAGGGGAAGTCCTGCTGAGGCAGAAATCCGTGAATGTGAAGGCAGGATGGAGCAGCAATGAGGTCTGCAGACAAATATATCTGTATTTTCGCTTGGTTCACCAAGCTACACCAAACATTTGCTAAATTTTTCCCCACATTCTTCTGTCTCATATTATTTAATCTGCCTCAGTAGGTACAGCACTTCACCAAAAAATCAAATTGTTCTGTGGTCTGGGCATCACGTCAGGGTATCTGGCACACAGATATTAGGTTAGCTTCTGGGCAGGTATTCATCAGGCCTAACCTGATAGAGTACCAGCTATTTTTTCCCTTCAGCTGACATGCCTTCCTACATATAAGTAATATAAATGCCCACATTTCTGCACAGATCAGTAGACAGTATCACTTAGCACCCGGAACATGGGCTCTGCTGACTTTTTGAGCTCCTTCCACTCCTGAGGCAGTTTGTTCAATCATGATTCATTTTAAGCAGATGATTTCCACCATGCTGAACAATTTTTTCCTCTCTTGTTTGTTTTTATTACTTTTAAAAAAAATTATTTTTTTTAATTGCATGGTCCCTCCAACTAGAGAGAATACATTGGCTTCATGCAAACTTTTGTTATATGCATGGGATGCGTCCTACAGGTTGTAAGAATTCCTCTGGATTATGATAATCAAGGATGTTCCAGAAAGGGAAGAACTTCATTATTTATAGGCTCAATTTTTTATGAGAAGTACATTACCGCTAAGTGTTTCTCTAAGATCTGATACTTTACCCATTGCTACAAGAGAAGTAATAATATCAGAAGGCATTAATCTGTCTTACCCAAAATCATAGTTGTGATTAAAGTACAAGGAGAATTTCCTTCAGGTTCAGTTAAAACCCTTCATAGAGTAAAACACTTGATAAACTGTACCTAAATTTGGCCCACAAGAAAGATGGAGAGAGACTTTTTACAGATGCATGTCATGATAAGACAAGAGGAATGGTTTTAAAATAAAAAAGGAGAGGTTTAAATTAGATGTTAAGTGGAAATTTTTTTCTGTGAGGGTGCAGAGGAACTGGAACAGGTTACCCAGAGAAGTTGTGGATGTCCTATTCCTGGAAGTGTTCAGGGCCAGGTTGGACAGGACTTTGAGCAGTCTGGTCTAACAGAAGGTATCCCGTCCCATGGCAGGGATATTGTTACTAGATGATCTTAAAGGTCCCTTCCAACCCAACCCATTCTGTGAATCTATGATGCGAGATAAAAGTAAGAGCCATCAGTGGGCCAACCTCGCGGCACAATGATGGGTTGAGAAGAAGAATTCTCTGGCCAAAACCAATGCAAGTTCAATGTATGTGTGTGAGTTAAAAAAGAAAACAAACCCTGCCCAAATAGCAATGGGTCATGTTGCAAGAACATCCTCAAGAAGGAGTCAGGAGTTCAGGAATGTTTGTGGGCAAAGAATAGAGGCAGATTTGGGTAATGAAAATAGCCTGGTTGTTTTTTGTTTCTATCACAATCAGACAAATAAGGTTCTGTGGTCATTAGCCATAAATAAAATGCCTTTGTTTAAGATTAAACCTCAGCAGAAACTTCCTAAGGAAAAAAACCCAAAAACAAACAAACAAAAAATCCACAAAAACAAACAAAAAACAAAAACAAAAACAAAAACAAACCCACACAAAAACAAAACAATGAAAAAAGCAAAGGCTCTGAATATTGACTAGCCACTCAGAGGGACCATGGTGCTCAAAGGACACCTGCCTTTGTTAGAGGTACTTCTGCCTGGCAGCCACTTCCCCTGGCACCTGTTGATGAAACAGCTATCAGTGTAGGATACCAACCTATTGTTAGGTCATGTGGGACTGATGGAGCATGGGCTACACTAGAGTGGGCAGGATGACAGCACACATCTTGTGCCACAGAGCTGATAGTGGAACCTAAAATCAAGAGGACAAAAAAGAAAAAGGCCCAAGGTTTCCTCTATATGAGACATAAGTTTCCATTTCGTGTTCTGCTTTCATCTTAATTACTATTAACTTATTCTTTCAACAAGGAAAATCCCACAGAACATTGATCAAGACAAGGAAACTGCAGTAATTCTAATATTTCCCTTCACTCAGTTGTTAATACCGTACTTAGATGGGCATGCATGTAGTTGCATGCATGCATGACAAGGTTTCACAGAAAGAAGCTAAGTTCATTGTTGTGGCAATTAAGGAAAGCTCCAGCAAGATTAATTAAGCCATTTGATGCCTTAAATCTGTTCCCGATAAACTGTGAGCGAGACATGGATGTTGTTGTTCTTCATCAGTTTGAACCTATCTAACTGCAGGATCACCAGGCTTGGCTGCTCCTGTGACTTTGGACATGTCCCTTTGGCCTGCTAAGAGAGAAGGTGAATAGCTTTCTGCCAGTTAGGCATCCTGAAATGCCAGGGCACTGGAGCTGGTTAGTGCTGCAGCTGTTCGAGGGAGGAGGCAAGGTTCCATGGCTAGAGGGGAGGAAGAGCATGACTATGGCAACCTAGTTGTATGGCTGACGTACTTGTGGAATTACAGCCTGAACAGTGAAAAGCAACAATTTTCTTTCTGAGAAGTGAAGGCTCTAATGCCAACCAATAGAGCTGTGGCAACTTTTCAGGTGGCCGCCCATGACCCAAACATCTGCTGCAATAGTGTGGCAGAAGAAAAAAGTGGTTTGGTCTATCTAGCATCTAAATTATTTTTGTATTAACTGACCAAACTTCTTGCAAGACATGCTCACTTTTTATAAAAAAGCATATAGTGAAAATCAAGCAATTCTTTTGCAAGCTGCAAAATACAGTTGCTGCGAGTGGGCACAAGGGGCACCAGCCATGCACCAGGAGGGCAAGGACTCTGCAGTGTCCCCAGGGCACCATGGCCTCCCACAGCCCCTGCTTCTGTGCCCTGAGGGTCAGCCCCATGCTGGCTCTGCCTGCAGACTTCAATAAGCCCACTAAGATGTACCAGAACAGGATTTGCCTTTGCCTTGTTCTGCCAAATGGATGTAATAGCAACAGAGAAAATGCACAGAGAGGATTTTCCGGCTTGTTATCGGAGTCAAAAAGCAACAGGAAAAAAGAGAAGAAGAAAGGAAAGTAACAGAGAGAGTTAAAATGAAAACAAGCAGGGGAGATAGGGTGGAAATATACCTGCTGGGTCTTTGCCCAGGTTCCTCTCTACTGCAGCAACTGTATCATGTAAATCTCCTTAAGCTCGATCTCTTGTTTGACTACTTCTGAACCCTTCTACTCTCATTGGAAAGCTACTTTGGACTCCTACTTCTTTCATGGCTAGAACTCCTTTAATTTCCAGCCTAATATTATTCATAGCTGTATGTCCATATCTTCTTGTAGAACTTTAAGCTGTTGTCTTAACTACAGCTTAAGTAGTTCTCCCTGGATGTTAACCTCTCAGTTCTGGTTTTATCCTTAGCTTAAGCTACCTCCGTGTGTGACCTGCTGCCAAACAGGCATTTCCTCACCTCCCTCCAGCTGGTGGCACAGGCACATCCTGCATCTCTGCTCTTGACCACATGGTCACACTTTCTCCTCCATACCAGTGTGCTCACTCTATTGCTGATCTCACGGTCAGCCAGTCTTAGAAAACTCATCTAGCTGAAAATTAACTCAGAAAATATCCCTGATTCCACAGTTACCAGGCATAAGCACTGGGACAAGTAAATTGTCAGAACAAAGCAGCACAGGGGAGGAGAAGTATGAAAAAGTGGAGCCTAGAAGTCTGCCAGTCCTGGGGCTCCCATGTGCCTGCCTTAACATGCCCTTAGCACTTTTGCCTTCCCCAGAGAATTCCCTACATAATTAAAGACCCTTCCTTGGGTAGTGATATGATCATTCCAGTGCCAGGGAGGTAAGAGGAGGAATGCTGAGAAAGCAGGCAATGGCCTGGTTAGCTAGCGCTAGGCCTAGGTTAGCTAACCTCTAGCCTTAGCTAGCAGTTTCCTCACATCAGATGCTTCTGCCTTTAAGCACAAGAACAATTTAACAATGTCACTCGTAGTCAGCTGTATGCTTATGCATCTTGTTGACATAGAGCCTTCACATCCCTTCAGATGATATTTTGTAAAATGCAAGAGGTAAACAAACAAAGCAGATCTTAGAAGAGTAATACAATGAAACAGAGAGAGGAACAAAATAATTCCTTTCTCCAGAGAAAAGAACCAAGAAAAATAGTCCAAGCACTTTTTATATGATTTTGCATTTTAAATTCTGACAGTCTATCTGGTCCTTGGTGTGTGGTCTATCATCACCCTCTTCCAAGCCCACAGTAGTACAGCTCTCCCTGGGCCCTTTGTTTTAGGGAAGAATGTAGAATTGTCAGAGTACCTTTGAGAATTCAACACTGAATTATTTTACACTTAATAACAAATATGTGGTAGATGTGACATTCCTTGGTCAGAAAGGCATCCCTCTGCTGAGCAGCTGAATCACACAAACCTGGTTGCAGCTTTGATGCAAGACCCTGATTTCAGGAGCTAGAAGATAGGGACTTCATCTGCAGAAGTTTCCTCTGGATCACATCCACCATACCTTAACACCACAATCACTTCCTTCCTTCCCACTCACAACCCTGCCTGGTGCAGGACGTTGAGCTGAGGGTCCCTGTCAGAGAGATTTGTGTAAATGTTGGGCAGGACTGTTTTATGAGACCCTAACTCCCTAGTACGTGCTGTGATGGCTGGGCTGGAGAGAGATACACAGAAAGTTTACTGCCCATCCACAGACCACCTGGGCTCCATGTGTGTGGTGAGACTCACATGACGGACGCCTCAGCCACCTGCACACACACAGCAAAGCTGCTCTGGGTCTATCTGCAAACCTCAGTGAGTTTTCTGAGGTTTCTGGGCATCTTACTCTGGGTGGAAAAGGAGGGCTTGTCCCACTGGGGTTTTGCCCTTTGGAACATCAGGAATTTTTCCCTTAGACTGTAACCTGTAACCTTCACTTAGTTACAGAAATAGGCATTTCATAAATAAAAATCAGGAAACAAGTAGGAAGGAAATAAGAGTTACCTTTAATACTGTTTTAGAAAACCCTACACATATGAAAATTACCTAATCCCTAGATTAAAGCCATATTAGAGAACCAGAGAGATATATAACTGCTCTGATGTCTGGATTATCTGATAGAGTAACACTCAGAAGTACTGCTTGCCAACTGCATACATAAACCTGGTTTATCGCATCCCCAACAAAGTAGATTATGTTTTTGTGATGCCCTTATCCACATGTTCAACCAACAGGACGGCCTTACCTTCCTCATTGACCTTCATATTACTCTTCCACATTAAACAGCCATGCATTAGTCCCCAGCTCCATCTCAGGTACTGGATGCAGAGCAAGTGGTGTGACCTGGGGAAGAGCTTCATGGTGGCATCAAGGTCAGTTATTTCAGAAAAAAGAGGAAAAGCCCAGCAGAGGAGACCTTTACCTCCCACTAACTGTGCGTGACCAGGAGGGCTCAGCCTCTCTAAGCACTTTGTGCCGAACAGGGTTCTGCAATGAGTGGCATCAGGCACCAGAGAGAAAGGGAAAACAAAGAGCAGAGTTTCCCCAGTGCTGCTCTAATTAAACAGTTAATTAGGTATAAGCTGAGATGGATGTGTTGCTGCAGTCTGTGGGTTTGAAGTCTAGTCCTAGTCAGAACAAGTGCAAAGGTACAAATTTAGGCTCAGCTGGAATGAAGCTGGAAATTTATGATTTAATATGGTGAGATTTTCTCCAGCACTGGAGGACTTTACCAGTTTTATAGGTGACGTGAACCTGTGTTATAACAACCAGTCTCCTTGATCTTATTTGACATTTCAAGCACTGTCAAGTCTGAGGGACTTTTGTCCCTCAGCCTTTGGCTTTCCCAAGGCAGAAATCTGTTCTAGAACAGACCCTTTCAGAGAGCCCTCCTTCTTACCTGGGTCCTGCAAAAACAGCAAAGGGAAAATATTCTCTATTTTACAGTATTTTATCACACATTAAATAAAGAGATATATATTTTAACTAAGCCAAAAATATTTAATGTTTAATTTGCAATTATTGATAACTATCCTAAGACAGAAATCCCTAGATATTTTAAAACTCTAATCATATTGTCCCAGCTGTGTTATCCATAGAGAATATGATACAGCTATGTAAAGCTGCTATGACTGCTAAGTATATTCAATTATCTCTGCTAGTTTTGTCCCCTCTCCCACACTCTCCATTCATTTCAGTGTTCGCTAAATATTTTAAGCTTGTTAAGTGAGTTCATGCATGCATTACAAATAAGCACTTTGGGAAAAAAATATGGCTATTTTATCCATCTCGATGTATGGGCATGAACATACCACTAATCTGTGCAGAGCTGTGAAACATTGTCCCTTTTCCTCTTACCCTCCCCCTTCAAAAAAAAAAAAAACAACAAACCCCACAAACTCTGGAAAACGGGTCCTGCGAACACAGGGATTTCTATAGGGAGCCCACGGAACAATGCGTGCATTCGACACGCATAGTGGGCTCCCATTGTCTCATCTTTGAGCACATAACAGAGGCTTTGCCAGTAGGGAGGTTAAATGGGGAACAAATGGATGGACAGTAAAGATGATGTCGGCAGAAAATGCAAGAACCTCCTTCTGCTTCTGTTTCTTTCAAAGCTTCAAAGTGATAACGCGCATAGTAATTCCTCTCCATTGTGGTATATGTAGCGGTTACATTCATGCTATGCTCGCTAAAGAAATGCTAGCTGTGGTCAGCAGAGAGGCCTGTATACATGCCTTTATTTCACCAGTCCCTTGGAGTTCAAACAGTATGGCATCCATGAGCGGGGAGCAAAACACCAACTCTTATGTTAATGAAGATTACAGTGAAGAATGAAGGGGATGAAAGCCTGGCTGCTCACCCACTGACAGCGATTCAGGGGATTTTCCCTTACAGCACCGGAGTACTCAGCTATAGCTAAGTTTCATCAGAACTTTCTTTACCATCCATTTCAGAGGTTTCACAATCAGGCTGGAAAAATTTACATGGAGACAAAGCTTTTACATCAGGCCTCAAACAAATGTTAAAAAGGCTCTTATCTTTGACTGAAAGCCCCAGAGGTGGAACTACTAAAGTAGTGCAAGTGCAAATACACACAGGAAAAGCTGTGTAGTGCAAATAAACATGAAAAGCTGTATAGTTAGAGATTGAGATGGTACACAGAATTGCAACAGAAGTCAGGTTAAGTTAATTTACCCCATCTGATTGATAATTTAGATTGTGAAAATTAAGACTTTTCTTCTAGCACTTTTAAGTCACATTATACCAATTTGAAGCAAAAGAATTATTTGCTATTAAAATCTCTGGGATGACTCAAGAAGTCTGTAGAGAGGTGAATAGTCCCTGTTCACTTCCAGAAGACTTTTTCCCCAAGGATTTGAAGTGGCAGTCAGCAGCAATGGCAGTTCTTCCATTCCTTCTTTCATCAGTCTCCTCCACAAACTGCTAGCTGCAAAGTTTTAAACACTGCTCTTGCTACAAGTGGAGAAATAAAAGACATTACTGAAGTATCATTTTTCAGACTATTCGTCAGTCCTCGGTATATTTTTGGTCTGGGGAAAAAACCCACCTACTTTAATTCTTTTTTCTCTTGACCTTTTGTTTTCATAATGCTTGTTAACAAGACCCATTCCAAGAATCCATATCAAGAATCTCTTGAAACCTATAAAAATGCTCTTCCTGTTTTTTAAAGTTGGGCATTATTAGCAAGATGTAGTGTTTTTAACCTGTGTATCCTCACCGGTTCCACCTCGAGCCAATAAAGATCGTTACCACCTAAGGACTCTGGTGGCCCTGCATAGAGCAGGCTCACAGCCTTCACCTATGAAGGCATGGATTTGAAAACTGGTTTCACCACGGAGAAAACAAAAAATTACAGAGGAGCTGGGATATCTCTTTCCTCACTCAAGTCAGCCCCTCCAAGGAAGAAGGTAGGCCATGAAGAAACTGAGAGCACTGCCGATATGATACCTAATGTGAGTATTAAACCTGTCTTAAACAGAGGACATTAATACCAAGTACCTCATTTAAATGGCATCTCGTTTGGGAGAAAAGCCAGGAAATATAAAGGTTGGTTTGCTCTGCTCATCACTCACATGACTGTGCCTTTTGTTTTTCAGCCTGATGAGCAGCAAGGATAGAAAATCAGACTCAGCTCTGAATTTCCTGGCTTTTGTCAGTTGATGTCACACCCATAACATTATTCAAACGGGGGGTTTTGTGTGTAACAGATAAATGTCGACAAAGCCCTGTCTAATGCCGTTTAGGTTGCTAGGAAACCCGGCTCTGTAGCCACCACAGAGATATCTCCGGCTAGGGGCTTAGATAAGCTCTGACTTGTTTTGATTAGGTGAGCTTTATTGCAGAAAACACAGCAGCATGCTTGACATCCTGAAAATGTGACCCGCTTACAAACCTGGGGGCACAAAGATCATTTATTGCTCACAGTCGCATTCACGGGAGGACACTTACAATACCTTTCTAGCCCACCAAATAACTTCCCCCCAGAAAAAGCTACACCTTCTAATTGAGGTTTCCCCTGGTCCCCTAGGACTCAGGGCTGCTGCTGCTAACAGCTCTGTGTTGAACCATACTGAGGTAAAAAGTCATTATCAGCCTGGCTTAATTTCATGTGTCAGGAAAATGGCGGTATTTGCAGTCTAGTTGGCAGCACAGATAACTAAGAATTAGATTACCTGCACTCTGGTCCCAGCTCTGCAATTTAATGATGGTGCTTCGAAAATAAGTTTGAATGAGTTACACCTGTGGCAGATATTTATGCAATTCCATTAATGGAGGGACTAGCACGAGTGAGTCTTTCTACTGTTGCCCTTGGTGACCTGGGATATGCTCAGGAGGTGCTGAAGCTCTTCTCCCTTCTGATCCAGCCTGTCTTTGCCTGCATATGCTATGTTGGTGCCCTGCCCCTGCTGATGACATGCCCAACAGGCGTGTGGTGAAATGGTGGAAGTGCCATGCCCTCCTGATAATTCATTTCTGCCTTTCACCTCCTTACTGATGAGAAGTTTTTGCCCTGATATGCCTTACTGAGATCCAAGAACCTTGCTTCTTGTCTTGTCTGTAGCATATACAACGAACAGGTTATCCCTTCCTCTCTGCAGCACCTTTTATGTATTTGAAAAGTTACCCTTTCTTCTTCAGTCAAGTTTTCTCTAAACAAAACAACCTAAACTTTTTCCATCTTTTCACATAAAGCATATTTTCTCAAACCTCTTTAACTCCATGGTGTATTACCTGTGAAGGCAGGGCAGACATTCTGCAAGCTACAGACAAAACCAACAACACTGAGGTGAAAGCACTGGTCTGACTACAGGCTCAATCATGCTGTACCTGTGAGCTCTGCAGTTTCTGTCCAGGTTGCTGGCAATAGCTTGGGATCACATTATCTGCCCTTGCATCAGGAAGGCATGAGGCAGCCACATCTGCTGGTGTATAGGGTTACCAGGGGGTAGTTGTGTCCAGCTGGAGCAGTCAAAACTACGTGATGGAGACCCTGGGTTCATGCTGAGGTGTAAGCAGACTTAGAACTTTCAGTTTGGTCTAAGTTCACATTTACCTTTAATAATGGTTCATGGCTCAATGAAATACCTTCATGTGACAGATGCAAGTTGTACCAGTCAGAAGAGACTACCAGGTGAATTACTAATGAAGTTTAAAAAGACTCTCCCTAAATTCACACCCAATTACATGAAAAGTGTCATTCAGGAAGAAAATGTAATCAGCCTGTAATCATAGCATTGTTAAATGCTCATCAATCTGTCTCAGGTAAAGCTATTAAAGGAGTTAAAATGTGATCCAAGGGGTGGAAACAATCAGGCTCTTTCCAGCTAATTGGGAAAGCAAGTTTCAGAATAATGAATTCTATCCTGAGAACTGCAGTTGAAGTGTTTCAGTTGGGAGAGCTCAATACAAACAGGTACATTCCAAACCATTCAGTATATAGGTTAATATTAACATTAGGCATTGGACATTTAACTCAACAGTCTAGGAAGCAATGATCTGGTATGCTTCCCTGCACACATGATTGAGCCTTGGGTTTGTGTACTGTGCTCAAACACACCATTATGTACTGGGACCCTGTTATGGAGGAGACAAAAAAGCCTGTTTACAGGCTGTCTTTGCAGCTCACACCTGAAACAAGCCCTGGTTCCCTGGCTGTCTGTAGGATATGGCCTGTGTCCCTCAGGAACATGTGAACTGTGACCACACTGTGGTGCTCTGGGAACAAATCTGGCATCCTACCAGACTCCACTACTGTCTGCAATTGGGAGTGAGCGTCACCTTGCCTCCCCAGCATTGGTGTCAGAATGCAGTTGCCCCAAGCATGGCAGAAGACCACACCAGCATCCTCCTCATAAGGTGATAAAGCCCAATAAATGATTCCAGAAGCTGTTACAAAAACACACTTCCTGCTCCTGCTATGGCTGCGTGTGCTGCCACTACTTCCTCAGCACATGATGTGAGCCCACCACAGCAAACCCCATCCACTGGGGTGCTGGCAAGGCCAGCTCAGACTAAGGCTATGGATGGCTACACACAGATGCCTGGTAGAGCTGGACTCAGCCAGATGGTGTTTGTTGCCCCTATTATGTTCCTGGCTCTGAACTGCCAGCCAAGCTGTGACATAGCAAGTTGTTACATGGAAGTGCTCACAGGGCCTGGATGTCATTGTTGGCAAACAGGGACAGGAGGCTGGTGTTGGAAAGGGCTGCTTGTGCGTGTTTGTGTGTGTACACATGTTAGTGGTATCCAAGGCACGGGGTAAGGTGAGTCTCTTTTGTCCTGGTCTCTGAGCTGCCCTTCTCTGCCTGAATCACACTGTGTATCTTTCCTAAGCACAGCACCTAAACATATCTTACTACTCTCATCTCTCCAGTAAGTATAACTCAAGCATGACGCCTACCAGAGCAAGGGGCAATGCCAGAGGTATGGGCTGATGCTTGGAGCTCCTCCACTTGTCCTGGGCATGGCAATGAAGATGGAAGGGGTAGATGAATGGCCCCAGAGAGTCTCACCTGTCTGAAGGTTTGTCAAGGTCCTCGACCTCTCAGACCCAGTGTGATGCTCAAGTCCCAGGTGACAGCGCAGCATGGAGCGTGCTGTTACAGCACATCAGTTCCAAACTGATGTAGCTTATCACGGAGGCCTCTGTGCCAAGCTGCTCCAGCATACTAATTGGCATCACAGCTCTTTGCATGCACAGCCTTTGTTTTGATGAATCTGAAGTCAAATTACTGTTGCAGGCCAAACCCACAGCATGAACTGGCCTCAGTTATGTGGTATGTGGAGATCCTGAAAGTGATCTAGTAAAAGAGATCTAGTAAAAATCCCAAGTGGGATGAGAGGATTGATACAGAATTCCCCAGGTTTTCATGCCAACTAGGATGCTGGTGAGCACAGGTGAGTGAAATTTGTGTGCATAAGACTATGGGAACCAGAGAACACTCTTGGGAGGAGGGAGTCCACGTGTCCAGGTCTGTATAGGTAGTGTCCATGGTGCGCAGATCCTTGAGCCCCACCCTCTCAAATGCATCCAAGTTCCTTAAGAGAGGTAGCTATTTAGCTTGCTAAACCCAGGTAGGAGCTGAGTTGATACAGTTTCATGTAGATGACTGAAAGACCAGGGCTAAGTACCAAATCTGACTACAGATGGATAGCATGGATGCACTCAAAGTCATGGATTGTGTTCACAAGGGATGAGAAGAAAAAGTACAATTTTCCAGGCTGTACTGTGCACAGCAGCAGTTTTGGCAACTGTATGCTTGCTCTTGCAACTCTACAGGTAGGGAGAGGACAGCAAAAAGGACCAACATGAAAAATTGACTATACTGTTAGGCATATATCATCCTCCAAAACAGTGAAAACCCCTTGGATTCACAGACACACAGAAAATCAGATATGTTGCCCAGACTCTTTACCAACCCTCATTTAAAATGCTGAGACAGCAGAGATGTTAGTTGTCAGAAAGATCACAGTGTTAAGAGGTAATGTTCCATGCCCACTGATTCGGCTCTTCCTTCCCTGAATTGAGTATATGGACATGGCTGAGTAGTGGGACAGATACCTTCTGTACAGTTTCCACAGGTCTTAAAGATGGCATCTGATACAGGGAAATGGCTGAAGAGTAAATGGAGTGCTCCTCAGGGACATGAGCCAAACCCATTCAAATTTGTGAAAGCATATCTAGCACACTTTTAGGGTGTCTGCTATTACTTTTGCCATGAGGCTGAAGTTTTTAATGAGATTAATCATCCATGGGTCACTGTGACCAGTGATTGATGAGGTTCTCAGCAAAATCAATTTATTGTTTCTTTCTACCAGGGATTGCTGCCACCCTTCTGCATCCCAAAATGGGTCACAGTTAAGACGATGTAGTTTGCTCTGGTTTTCCCTGACCAGACGCTTCAATTCAGCGCCTGCAGTTTGTTGAATGCAGTTTTCCTATAAGCTCAAGGGAGTCTGATGGTAGCAGTGCATTAACCCACCAATGCCGATTTGCAGGATTGGGTATCAGGATATGCAAATGAATTAAATTAGATCTTGTTTTCAAAGGGTATCATAAGCTGTCCTTTGAGCTTTATATGCTTTTGGACATGATTTGATACATTAACATTTAATTCTTGCCAGATGGGGTTCACTTTCCTCTGAGGTAAAGAGCTTAGTGTGACACCTCCCTCCTTCCTCTGCTAATAAGAAATACAAGATCCGGTTTCTCTCTCCTCTTCCTTCCCCCATTGCTTTCCTCCCACAGTGTTTTAAAAATTTGACAGTAATGTGAAAAATAGTGTTGTAGGGCTCTGTTTTTGCTCAGTGACTCCTGAATCATGTTTGCTACCTTGATGTGCCAGTGCTGTTGGGAACTGAGCAGCGAGGCTGGTTTTTCTGCTCTTCTTCAAGTCTATCCTGTCCTGGGACAGCTGCTTTACCTTGACCCAAATATAAGAACAACAGGAGATTTTTGCTAAAGTCCTTGACTTCTGCTGATCTCATCACCTGCTGGGATGGGATTTGGAGATAGTAGCCAGCCAAATGTGAACATTTGCCACATGCAGACCCTCAGGACAGTTCTCAGCTTTGCAGCTCACCACGCTATAAGATTTATGGAGTTCCAAGTGATGTGGGACATAACCACTGCCAACATTTAGGATCATAGATTTTTAAAGATCAGTAGGAACCACTAGTCCTCATTATAGCAGAAACCAAATAATTTAATCCAGTAAATCCTGCCTCAAATTCCTATCTCGTGGTTGAGCTGGTGCATGTATTTTCAGGAGCTGCTCCAAACTCAGTTTAGAGATGTTATTTTAATGAAGCATCCCACTGAGTTCTGTGTCCCTGTAACCCTCCTTGTGTGCAGCACCATGTGCCACGTACTCACATCTCCATTCTTACAGTCAAATTTTGCTTAAAACACGGCCAGTTTTGGTTAGAACCGCATTATTTACTGAGGGTTGCCAATGTGTTCTGCCTTGCTTAAGTCACAGTTTTATGATGTAAATTAGACAGATAATACTGTCTGTAAACCATACTGCATGATCAGATGGCAGACTAAGCTTAGTGAGATAAAGATTTCCTTTTTAATTAAAACTGCAACACTTCTGTGTGGTGGATTAACACTGAAAGGGTCACTGGAGGAAGTGAATTAAAGTAGGATTTGAACAATAAGAAAGTAGCCCTTTTTGAGCAATTTAACACCATAAAAACAGTGTCACTTCTCAATGCCTTCCTTGCATGACTACTAAGATTGTATTATGTTAACACTTAAAACTCCTTAAAAGTATTAAAATGTCATCCTCATTTTATTGGTATGAAAACTGGGATGTGGAAGGTTAAAATAATAATGAAATTATATCAGGTTTCTCTTTCACAATCTTCATCTTGACAATAAGACCTTGTTTTTGGAGGCCTCTGATATCGGAGGCTCACAGCAATTTCTCTGGGAGTCAAGAGATTTTTTTCAACAGCTCCAGAAATTAAGCTCCAGTAGTTCTTTTTAGGTAAATCATGTTTTTCCCTTAGAACATGTGCACTCAGCAGTTAAGCTGCCATATGAACATTTAATTCCTGCAATACCCAATCCTTCTGGCCAGCTTGTCCCAGAAGACTGTCAGTAACCAGTGTTGCCATAGATGTCACACTTGCACTGAAACATCCTGGCTTTTCAATGAAAAGAAAATTTCCTTTTTCCTAAATTCTCCCCAACTACAAGCTCTTGAATCTGACTGATGCAATCCTACCTTCACATAGGCCTGAAGATTAATTTCTCCTTATTAGACTGTCTCTGCTGTTCAGATGACATCTGCTAATAAAGCCAAGTATAATAGATGGTTAACTTCAAATCTAAAACTTGCACATGGATTCTTTTGCTAAATACTCTGCAATTAAACATAAGCTGAGTAAGGCAGAGACTGCAGTACTGTATCACTAGGAAACATGTAAGGAGAAGAAATCTGAGCCATCCTTGTTTCATTTTTAAAAAAAAGCAGCTGAGATAATGTACGTAAGAAATGCAAGGGGAAGTAAGAAATCCTGAATCAGCTGCTCACAAAGAACAAAATTATTATAATTAGATTTCCATATGCATATTTACAGATTAGAAATATGTAACAATTCTTAAGCAAATACCAGCTTTCTTCCAGAAGAAACCTGTTTGTTGAAAACAACAAATCCAAGGTGGATACAGACATTACAAAACAGAGCAGCTATTTGGTATTAAACCTCAATAAATAGTCAAATATTTCTGTGCTGACACAAAGGAAAAAAATAAAAGGAAAAAAGCATAACCCTGGAGATGGGATTGGTGGGAAAGAGGAAATGAACTTAATTAATCACCACAAGTTCCTCCAAAAGTGACTTCATCCTGCTCAGCCTTCTATATGAGAAAACCTATAGGAAAACCAGAAAGCCTCTAATACTCAAGCTGCCAGATCCTTGAAAGGAGGCTGAATTGAATTTGAATACTTCAACAGCACAACAGCATCCTCAACCTAAGAGACAGCCTCTAGGCAGAGGCAAGGTTAGTTTATAACAATAATAAATAAAATTATGCTTACCCCTTCAAATACCTCAAAGGAAATTAGTTTTTAGTTTTATAGAATAACTGTGAACAAAAACCACATTAAGCAGTATAGACCACATTTGAGACTAGTACAAGCAATGCCAGCTATCCAGGCATTTAGGAACTAGAAAGAGAGCCCTAAAAAGCATATTTTGCCCCCAGCCCTACTCGTATCCCATATTACAGAAATCCAGGAGATTGCAGATGCGAGCAGGCTGAGGAAGGACCCAAGTCTCCACCTGCGATTACCTACCCCCATCATTTTATGCCAGTAAACTCTGCAATGCAGCAGTGAGTACTCTGCACTTGGGTAAGTGTTTGCTTGTCTCCCGATGTCTGTGCCAGTGAACGTGTGCAGGCAGCAGGGAGCTTTAATAAAGCAAACTCCGCAGTAGACTGCAGAGCAGGCTGATTAACAGTTTCGGTGGTTCTGGAGAGCATGGCAGAGCACTCTGCCTCCCCTCCTCCACCCAGCCTTAAACCTGATAGATCAAAGCTTTGACCAGCATCAGGTGGTTAAAACATGTTCATTAACTCGTGGTGCTTTCTGCCTGCTCACCACAGAAAAGCTGCAGGAGTTGCTTACCATGATCACATACAAAATGTGTTTATTGCACTTCAAAAGAGCTTGTCTCCTTCATGCCAAGACCGCCCTTTAAAATTATATTAATTAAGCAAGTAGCTTTAATACAACAGGCAAATGGCATATAATCAGTGATTATAGCAGCAGGAAAGGACATGATTCCACAGAGATTCCCTGAGAAGGGGACAAATGCATGATCTTGTCTTCCCCACACATCGGCCGGGGCTTTGACCCACCCTGCTGCCTCTCCCTGCTCTCCCGGTCCCACAGGTGGCATCTGTCTCACACTGAGGTCTCTGAGGGAATCTGGGTCAGGGAGAGAAAAGCAGTTTCCCTCCTCTTTCTGTATCACAGCAGCTGGGAAAGGAGATGTGTTTCCCTAGCCCTGTTTTCAGACCGAAGGAAAACAGGGTGATGCAGTGACAGAAGGGTGCAGAGCCACAGTCATCCCAAGTGTCCTCATGGAGCAAAGCGGGGGAAGCTGGCTGGGCTCAGCACCTTGAGATGGGAGCAAGCAGAGCAAGCCCTGGCAGAGTGGAGGTGCTGGGGCAGGCAGGGCAATGAGAGGCAGGCTCCTGCATGGAGCAGGGACCGGAGCGCCAACACGGGGAAACACTCATCAGGCAGAGAGTGATCAACAAGCAGATTACCCAGCTATAAGTTGTTTATGAGAATGAGATGGAAACCAAATTAATAAATTGTCCCAACTCCTGTCCCCACACTCCCACTCAATCTATTTGCTTTTTTCCCTTCTGTCTTTGCTCCTGCCCTCCCACATGAAAAAATACAGTTATTTGGTTTTATTTCTTGCAGTCCATTATAATACCTTATAAAACCACTACCCAGGCTTCTGGGCCAAAACCCCATTTTGCAGATGTAGAAAATGCAGCTTGGAGAGGCAGAGTGACTCAGTTGGGATTTTATAGCCAGCCCACATCAGAACTGGCTTTCAGTACTCATCTGTTTTGGCTCCTAAAATGAACCTTCTTCTACCAGCACCAGAACTTTCCACTGGAGCTGAAGTTACCCGTTGCACTGAATTTGCTATCTTTAGCCCCTCAGTCGGGTATTTGTTCTTTGTTCTACAGAGTCCTGGATGTTGCAGGATGTAAAGCCGAGTGTGTACTATTGTTCACTTCAGCTTTGTGCTGATGAAAGAACAAGCACAAAAGAAGGAGAGAAGAGGAGAAAAGGGGGCACTTTCTTGTATAAAAGGCTCTGAAATCCCATATGGAAAAACTCTATAGAAGTGAATAAATGTGATTCTAAAAGCCTATTGAATTTAAGAGGGAATGATCTCCTTCGCACATGGTTTTCAAACACCGTATAGACTGGTGCAGTGTTTGAGCATCTAGAGAAAAGAGATCGGTCTCTTTTCAATGCTATGGATTTATCTATATGAAACTATTACTTGAATTTCCACTAGGTATCTTATGGAAAAGGCCTAGGGAAAAGGATGAAAAGACAACTAGGAAAACAATTTTAGTTGGTTTGTTTTGGATTTTGAAGTGTTTGCGAAATAGCAAGCGTCACTGTTGCTTTCTTCTCCTGATTTTCAGTGGTATTGTATTTGTTTATTTTGTTTGTATGGGTTTTTTGTGGCAATTGCCCCCACAGTGTCAGGCAGGGAGTTTTTAAAATAGTGTGAATGTTTTCCTAGACGTTTTTTGAGATGAGTGGTTTGCCCAAGTCTTTATCTTCACTACACATGGAGGAGGCTGTGGTCAGCGGAAGGCAAAGTGGGTCTTCATATTAATTTGTCTTGCCAGATGAAAAAGCAGGAGCAACTGAAACAGTGGCGTGTATTATATCATCTAAAGCCTCTTAGGGGAGAGGGCTGCAGAAGGCAGCATTGCAAACAGAAGGCCTTTTCCACATAGCTGCTGTGGAGTCACAGGCTGTCAGTCTGCCAGAGAGGGCCACAGCTGTGCCAGATGTGTGGTGATATGAGTGCAATGAAATTCAACATGGCGTTCAGGTAAATTAATTTCTCCACACAGAATCCAGTGAAACTGTTCCCAGATCCTCCTGCACATATGTGCATGTGTTTAGGTATGTTACATAAAAGCAGTGTTTATGCTGGATGCCCAGAGGAAACATTAAATGACTGCATGCGCTGCTGACAATGGACACTAGAGAGCCCAAAGGCAACTTTTCTGTCATAAATTTATGTTGGCTTTTATATGTTGCAACATCTAGGCCCAAAATTGGAGCTAAAAATCTAATAAGACAGCTTGGTTATGAGCAGTCACTCCAATATCTTGACCCTGATGATCTCCCTTTTTTAGATGATAAAAAGCTTGGCCTGCTCACTGACAGACTGTTCATTTCAGCTATGTCCATGTCATACGATCTCACTGGCAGGGGAGAAGCCAGCCCTGAGAGTCCTGGGTACCAGTCCACAAAAAATTCCCTGCTGATGTTGCGCAAATTATCTGTCAGTTGACATGTACTGTTTGCTCTGTCCTAGTGAGTGGCCCCTTTGCTGCTGGCACATGTGTGATGAGACACATCCCTCTTGGAAAGCCCTTGTGCCATGGTGACAGGCAGATACTCCAGAACTGCTGGGCTCTTTCCTGGGGGTGCAGCTGGGCTAGGAAAGGCCATATAAGAGGAAAGGAGAGGTTTTACGGCCCTTGCCTCTTGCCTTGCTCATTTGGACAAGGCTGGGAGCAATCAGCCTTTCATCTCCCCAGAACTTTGCTTATCCAGCCATGAAACTTGGATAGCAATCACTCTTACCTCCCAGTGGGGTTGGGAAGCTTTGTTTGGCAATGCTTATAAAATGCCATGACTGAAATGCGGGGTAGAAGGGCAATGTTTTAATTAATTATTGTTGGCCCTTGAAATGTGCTGGAGGGAAAGGGCTGTTGCAGGGAGCACAGTGGCATCTTGGTAGGTTACAGGACCATCCTGGGTTGCTTTATCCCATGTACACCACAACGTCTTTGCTTTCCTTGTATGTTGGAAAGGGTGCTCCTACACAATGTCACTGCATGGCAGCCGAACTCAGCAGGAAACGCTGAGTCAGATAATCTACTGAATCATTTGCAGCTTCTTACCCTTTGGACGGCATTTTTCCACATGATTTTATGTTGTTTCCATTTTATTCTGGGCCTCTGGGGTGATAGAGACCCAGGCTGCTGGACAGGGTTGAGTCCAGCCCCGAGCTGCAGGGTCAGGCTGGCATCACTGGTATGTATGACACCTAGAGCAATGGGTCCTGTCATGGGTTACCTCAACAGATGCAGCCATGAAGCAGAGAAGTGATGGCAATAACACTGTAACACAGGAGTTAGAACATATTTTGCTTTATGGGGCTATTTCTACAGATGTCACTGGGTTTCAGTCAGCTCCCAAGTGCAGGTCCTGCTTTCAGGCTGCCCCAGTGGTTTTTAGCTCTCAGGCAGCAGTGGCAAGCATGTCACTGGGTCCTGTTCCTGGGTTCATTTCTGTGCTGCCACCGAGGCTGCCCAGGTCCACATCATGTTCAATTAGGTGAGATTAGGGCTCTGTTTCAAGCATCATCATTCACACTGTGAGTGCCAGTATGCCTGGACTTCAATGAATCAGTGTCATTTTTAAATTAATGATGAATTTTCAAGGTTATTAATTAACCCTGTTAATTTTGCTGTTCCATTTCTTAGAGACAAAATCTGAGTGAAAGTCTCTGGACTCTTTCCTGCAGCAGTTTCCTGTCTGCAGCAATAAGCAGCTGCGCTCCCCCTGTGGAGAGGATTCATGGGCTTGTGCTCTGGCTCTTATCAAGGCAGGCATGGTGGTATCCATTGCTTTGGTATTCGCCTCTTTTCATATCTTAACAGTTTTTATGAAGGGCATTGACAAAGCCAGCTCCTTTCATGCACTCTGTCAGAGCCACTGTGTGTGACCTTCTCGTCCCACTTCTTTGCCTCTCTGATGCTATCTGTTTGCAAAGGCTGGTATTATATCCTGAGCATGGAAATTATTGTCTTATTCTTGGTAAACTCCAAAGGATGTCTGTGTATTTCACCATACAACCTGACACAGTATCCTTCACAGGTACTGTTCTGTTTCATTAATATGTTTCTCAGTACTGCCAGAGCCCAATAGAGTTGTAGGAACAGAGGCTAGAGAGTGCGAAAAGCAGTAATGAGATTTTTTTTATGTGCGACTTTATGGTATCGAAGAGCTCTATGTATCATCTCTCTGTGTATCGTTCCCTCTCAGGTTGCTGCTGGTGAACATGTTCTGTCTGACTCCTCCATCAGCCACACTGCGTCTTGATTTCTACTTAAATCGGTCTCCTACCATTTTAACCTGGGCAGCCTTTGAAATCAGGAGGCCACTGGAACAATAGGCAGAATTTATACTGCAGTTTTCATCTTCACAGCAATTTTCAAACAAGAATGAATCAATCTTTAATGGTCCCTTATGTGGGATGCAACAAAAGACTGCAAAGCTTATTTTACAGACTGGGCTCGGAAAACCTGAGGACTTGATGAAAACCACAGAAAAAATATGGCCCAAAGAGTAAAAAGAACAGATGAGATTGCCCTGTACCCTGTGCTACTGATTTTTTACATCAACATCATGTTCCCAGACAATACCTAGTAGGCAGTTTATTTTTTGGGTCCTACATTGCATCACTAACAGCAGAACCAGGACTTTCACTGCCGCCTCACTATGTCAGTGATATTCATTGATGTAACATAGTCTTTCTGAGGAAAGGGAAATTAATTATTGGAAGTTATAGGCTGCATGATGACCCAATGCCTGGCAATGTGGAATGCCTTGGTGGAGTGCAGGATGTACTCAAGGCTGTACACAGGGAAAGGTCTTTTTGTGGAAAATGATTTTTCAGGCATCAGAAACACACTCCCTCTCTCACCATTATAAAATGCTACCAAGTGGTTTTCTTGTGCTGCTGAACCTACTACTCCCAGTTCCTGTGTCTCTCTCCTTCTGTTAACATAGCTGAATAATTTGTGGTTTCATCACCACAACATATGTGAACCACAACACATCCTGATTTCAGTCTAATATCAGTGGATAGCTTTCTCATTTTGCATATCATGGTACATCTGCATCTTAGAGATTACTCTAGAGTTTGGATTATCCTTTCCAAACCCTGTCCACAGAATGCTTCTTTGTTGGATAATCATCTACATTGCTCTTTAGAAATGAGGATAGGTTGGGAATAATTTCATCACTGAAAGGGCTGTCAAACATTGGAACAGTCTGTCCAGAGAAGTGAGGAAGTCATCATCACTGGAGTATTTAAAAGACATGTAGATGTGGCACTTAGGGACATGGTTTATTGGTGGGCTTGGCAGAGCTGGGTTAATGGTTGGACTTGATCTTAGAGGTCTTTTCCAACCTAAATTATTCCATGATTCTGGGATATTGTATATTATTGAGATGGATCTACGGTGCTATGGCAGTGGGCAGTGAAAATTTGGTTATGCTACTAATGTGGTAATACAAGAAATCAGACTGACTAGAAATGGTTAACAAATGTGAAGGACAGCTGGATGTTCTGGAAGGTAAATATGGTTTAAAGTCTAGGAAAACACCAAGGGAACCTACTAACTGCAATCCCAGCTCTGACAACAATATGTTCCTTGAGCTTGGATAAAGCAGTTGTTTTGCTTTGTTGTAATAAGCTTCTGAAAAATTAGTTAATTTTTCTGTGGTTCAAAGGTGGGTTATGAAATGAAATTACTAACCATGTAGAGTATTCTTACCATGTAAAATGAAGAGCAGATGATTAAAAAAAGGAGTTAGTTTTCAGGTCATTGAGAATCCCTACGAAACCAAAAACATCTCTTCAAAGGAACCAGAGCAGGCCGAGGTCTGTAAGACAGCTTCTACCTGTAGTTTGCACTTGGGAGCAAAAAGGCTTCATATAGGAGAATGCAGTGGCCTCTCCCCAACCCTTTGAGTATTTCCTGAATACTTTCAAACAATGGGGAGCTCGGAAGAGCCAACAAGGTCCAGTAACAGCAGGTGCATCATGTTCTGGCACAAATGGAAATAGTCTGAAAGTGCAATACAGTTTTCCCTCAACAGATGTGACCCCGTATTTTCATCTGGGTAAAGGAAATAACTCTAGAGAAAGGCAGGGAATTTAACAAATACTCCGAGACCAAGCCACATAAATTGCTAGAAACTAATAAATCACATTCAGTCATGTTTCTCTTTCATTCTTTTTATTAATGTCCACACCCATGGTCCACCTCACTTCAGTTTATTAAAGATCAGAGACCAATTTTTAACTTCAAAGCCAGGGATATTAGGAAGACCCAAAGATCTCAGTAAATCCTAACAGAATGGTACTACTTTTCTCAGTCTAATTTTTTTCAATTTGCTTTTATTATTTTTCCTATTTCCCATCAAAGCCGTGGGAGGCAGTGATGCCTTTGGACTATTGCCCTATATCTTTTTATTCTGCCTTTCACCTTTCTCTCTGGCCCATTCTGGAACAGGAAAACAATGTGGGTGGCAGAAAGGCAGCTTCCACTACTTCATTAAAACAACACTCATTTTTTTAAAATTGAAATGTCTTGTGGAGTCTCTCATTATACCTATTAATATATGACCTCACACAATTCTTAACAGCATTTGGCTATTATTATTTTAGGTTCAAATCCATGCACTTTTGATTTAATACATTACACTCATCTATGCCTCATATATATGTATTGTTGCCAGCCAGTCGGTAGCTGAGTAATATATATCTACATCTATGATGTTTTAATGATGTATTGTTCTAATATATCACCTAAAAGATAGTGCTGGCATGATAGATTAATACTATACATCACTGCAGCGAGGTATTTTTTATGATCTATTACCCAAACAATATCATTGGAAAGGAAGAAGAGACACATAAGAAATGGTGGGGTTAATTTACTGTATTTTTGAAAACACTTCTAATATTCTTAACACAATAATAGCTGACCTAGTCTGAAGTGGAAGAGACATGATATGAAAAAAGAGGTCTGAAGCAGATATCTGAAGTGCAATCCAGTGAGTCAGAAGGCATCACACAGACTCTTGAGATGAGTTGTGTATCTATTTATGCCAGCAGACAGAAGGAAAGTAAAGGAAATGGAATGATTTTTTGTTTTCAAAATGGATATACATGACTAGAGAGGTGGAGCATCTTTGGCTCCAGGCAGGATGCCTTTGTGGTACAAAATCCATCTGATTCCAGATGTGTTGATCCATGAAATGCTTCCTCATTGGAGCTAGGGGTAAAAGGAGGTATTATCTAGTTTTTTGATTGGCTTTTTGTACTTTTTTTCCCCAGTCACGTAATGTTGATCCACCAGAAAATAAAAAAGTTCGACAGGAATATGGTCATGTTGATAAGTCATAATTTCAGGCTAAATATTGGCTAATTAAGAAAGGGTGATGTTTGGGTGTAAGGCTCTGGGCAAAATACAGCTGGCTTGATCCGACCCTATTGCTGTTTGGCTTGGCATGACCAGCTGTGCCCCGATGCACTGCTTGCTTTGTAGATATGGAGCTCCCAGCTATTCACCCTCTTTAGCTCACGGTTGTGATGCAAGACTCAAACCTACATGTTGGCAGCATGGATCATTGGTTTAAGCTTTGCTGGAGCAGAGGGACTTATGATTGCAAAACTGCACCCTTTATGTGCTTTTGCAGACACTGGACAGTTTCAGCGTGCACAGTTCATTGGTTGGACCAGCACGTAACCACCTGGAAGGGGTGGGATCTCAGTGCCTGCCAGGAGCTTTCATGAAGACAGTATTTCAACATGAATGTTGAAGGCTCTGATAACTAGTCACATATAGCAAGAGTGCATACTGGGACAGCAAAAAGATAAAGGTGAAAAAGGAAACAAAAATCCGAGCATCAAGCTGGCAAGGACAGCAGTGGAATGAGCCACCAGGTTGGATGAGGCCCTGAGCAACCTGGTATAGTGAAAGGTCTCCCTGCCCACAAGCAGAAGAGTTGAATCTAGGTGATCTTTAGGGTCCCTTCCAACCCAAGCCATTCTATGATTCTATATGTCAAGTAGGACTTGTGAAAACTGTCCTTACCAAACCATTTCTTTCATCCTACGGCTGCTAATACTCTAGTGCTCCAAATGAAGATGTTGCAAGACAAGAAATCCCTTAAACCACATAAAAACCAAAGCTGATGTGTAAAAAAGCACTAGTTTCTTCCAAAAAATAATACTACTCATGCATATGAAGTGCACTGAGTTGTTTCATGATGTTTTTCCTGTGTGTGTCCTTCCACTGACATCAGCTGGAACAGTGAGTGAATAATAAGGTAGAAAACCAGAATTATTTGTGTTAAAGAACAAAATTCCTCTTCACTTAATATCCAGTTATGTAGTTAACTTGTATCTAATGTAGAAAAAAAGACTAAGCAGATACTGTACTCCATGCAGAAAATATTATACTTTAATTAAATGAAATAAACATCTCATTAAATGTCTATTTTATAGACACTAATGAGCGTTATTGCCAAAGGGGCAAAAGAAATAAGACAGTGAATATGGTAAAATGTATTCCTTAACAATTTTCAGTAGTAAATCTTTCCTGTGATCTAACAAGGTATAATAAGAAATCCTTCTATATTAAAATATCTCTAAGGATGTAAGAAAACTGATCTCCAAGCAGCTCAGCTAGAAATTAGACCACACATTTCCGCTTGGCTTTTTAAAAACTCCTACTCTGATTATAATGCACCATTGGAGAAGATAGTGTTATTTATTTTAGGATATTTCCCTCTAGGAGAGCAGAAGCTCGCAACTGCAAGGCAACCTTGAAAAAGGTATAGAGACATCTGAGCAATAAAGACCTCAGCTTCAGAAGTTTTCTTTAACTTGCACTGGCTCTTTTCAGGCAGAGTATCCTACCTTTATTCCTATGTCTTCCTACAGGTTGCATGGTGAGATTTGTACTTATCGTGTTCCATTTTACCTGCAAAATTCAGGGCACACAGCATTTTTACCCAAAATCTGCCGCTACATTGCTGGGCCTTGCAAAGTGCTGTGTTTTCCCCATCCACTGCGGTATGGGGTTATCCATCCTTCATATCTGGTGCCTCCACCCCAACTTTGAGAAGGGCTGTGCTCCCCACCCAGGCTTTCTCCTGTCTCTTCCGCCTTTCCTAGTTCCCCTTTCCCACCCTTCTCTCTGCTTTCATGACATGCTGTCAGGCGAGGAAGGCCCCTGAAGCTGCCCAGGGCAAAGCACAGGTCTGGATCAGAAGAGAGCTCTTTCATGGCAGCTGGAACCTTCTCCTCTGCCCTATCTGCTTTCACCTTTACTCTGCACCTTGGCTGTAGAGGGAGCATGGCTTTTGCTCTCTGCATATTTTTCTCACATCATACCCAGCACTGTTCTCTGCTCATGGTTTTTGAGTTTCCAAGAAGTCAGTGAGCTGTCTGCAAGTCTGAAGAGCCCTGGGAAATGCGTTTATTCCAGTGCCTTGCTGCAAGGTAGTCAGCTCTCCTCTCCCCAAAGAGCTGCAGCACCACCAGCTTCAGCGCTGGGTTTTGGTCAGCCATAACACTTCTGCAGAGGACGGGGCTCATCTTTGTACACACATCCTTCATTGCTCATCCACCAGAGCTCACCTGTGCAGTCACTGGTTATGTGCAGGAGATCCTGCCTTTGTCTTGTGCCCAGTGTTGTTTTTCTCTGAAGTGCTGGATGTAAGGCATTGCTGGAGGCAAGATGCCCGGTGTGGGTGATCTAACCCTCTTCACTTCTGCCTTGGAAATCAAGATCAGTCATGGCTTATGGTCCTGTGAGCCAGATGGCTAGCAGGGCTGTTGAATTCATTTCTCGGTCTTTCTGTACATAAACACAACAAAATACTTTTACTTTCCTACAGCTGGCAAATGTGCCTAATGATTCGATCTTTTGCATTTTAAATATTTATTCAGTATTTAATTTAACCCCCTGAGACTAATCCTGGTGCTTTAACTTAGCCCTCAAGTAGTTTCACTGAATTGTCTCTATCACAATTCAGCGACCTTCAACAAATTGGCTTTGTATATTAGCAGGGCCCAATCCTTTCTTTACTGGCATTTTGGGGGTATTTTGGAAAGAGCTACTGGCGATTTTTTTAAGTATTACAAGACATTAAACTGTTGTTTCTGTCTTTTAAATTATAGATGGTCTCCATAGAGACACCAAAGTTCTACATTGCTCTCTTGAATTGCCTGAAGAAGTGGCACTTAGAATTACATTTGGAACAATGCTAATTAGCAAATGCTGAATTTTAAACAAGCTTCACAGCAAGGTTTTTGTCTGATAGGAGCAGCAAACCAGCAATCGGCTGACCAAACTGACAAAGCTGAATTACAGACAACATGCTATTTAATTATTCATTAGACATTTTACAGGGTTAACTACAATAGGCACCATTCTCTTTTTGAGGAATCACCGAGCCAAGTGTAAGTGCCTTAGAAATCCAGCATAATAAACAGTTGGAAAAAATCAGCAAAATGAAATCTGCTTATCAAATTGCAGATTTACTGAGGAGGGGAGAGGCATGAACAAACTTTTGCAGCCATTTGACGAGCATGCCCCAGTGCATAGACAGAATAGAAATTACTTGTCAGGAACCCAATCCTGCAGACAAAGCTGCTGCGAGAGAGTTTGGGTGAAGGACAAAACAGACATCCCCAGTCTAGAATTAGGCCTGGACAGTGCTAGGTGAAGGAAGATGGAGCAGAGCTCCCCACAGGTCCCTCAGTCTCTGCTTTCTGCCCAGAACCATGGGTTTCTTGGATTCACACATCTGTGAGGGCTCTTCAAGAACTGCCTGGGAGGTAAAACCAGGCACATATTTTGCTCATGGCAGAGGTCAGAAACTGCCCATAGCTGAATACAGAAGCCAGATGTTGTTGCCAGAACTCATTAACTTGGCAGGGTGCATTCTCCAAAAAAAGCTTTGGAGAAGGCTTTTATATTAGCTAAAACCTTGTCACCTGCAGAATAAGCCTTGGTCAAAGGAAATGATTAAAAGAAGTGGGAAGATGCATGGATCCATGCAGAAGCCACAAAGTGTAGGGAAAGATCTTGGATAGACACTGACCTAAGCTCAGATACACTTAGAAAATGGAGCCTGGAAATACACATTTATTCCACTATTTGGTTTGATCTATGCATTTCTTGTGCTAGCTAAAGCAAAGTCTGAGTCTGCTCCAGCAAAGCTGGTGAATGAGGACAATGTTCTGCCTCTCCCAAGCCAAAGGAAACTGAAGAGGAAATGCTGCTCACTGTGAGCACCACTGCCAGGACTGCCCCAGGCAGTACTCGGGCAGCTGTAGTTAACTGCAGTTAGATGCATCACAGACCAGGTGAATAATTTTGGGCTACACTTCGTGCCAAGATTTATACTTGGAGGAGGACAGGCGGACTGCTGGCAGGCTGTGTTCTTGTGTTCTTTCTCCGGAAGGCAGGGCAGCAGTGATTGCCGGCATCATGGGCAGGAAGCTCAGCCAGCACGATTATAAGAGTATGATGGTGTAACTGATGACTGCAGGGAGCGCTGATTTTTTTTTTTTTTATTTTTTTATTATTATTTTTAAGGAGTACCAGATTGATAGTTCAGTTTCAGTAGTAATGTAGTGCAATCTTTTACCATCCTGTTTCAACTTATGTTGTGATTTTGCTACTTAAGTGGAAAACAATGCAAAAACCTGGGATTACCTCTGATGGCCTTGACTTTTGGAGCTAAACCTTCTTCCCTTAAAGTGCTCGGTGCTTGTGTAACTCTCAAATGCCTCTCATGCATCAGACATGGCACTGCTTTTAATGATGGGTTCCGAAATGGAGAAATGAGCAAATCAGTAGACCAGATTGCACCTCATAAGTGTGTGTCTGTCAGCCCTCCATGCTGATGCTGTAGAGCACTGCAACAGGCATTTACCTACCACCTGCTCTGTGTGGGGAGAAACATGAGTGAAAACAGGACAACTTCAAAACAGTGCATGCTGCCTAGGCTGGGATGATGCATTATATCAGGTACTTGTATAGGGGGATTATGTTTTTTAAGTTGAGACAAATGAGCGAGTAGGATGAAATCTCCTGTCTCATCAAATGGAATAAAATGTGACTGGTAATGCCATTCTCAGCTATGGTGATACTTCATCATCCTTATTATAGTATAGCAACCTACATACAGGCTAAAACTCAGCATAAGAAAATCTATCTATCTAAAGTGGTTCACAATCTGTAGTCAGTTATTTTCCTGCTGCCACTTTTTCTTATCAGCAGTCACTGTATTTGCCATGAGCATTTGAATGATCTGTCACAGCAGAGAATTGCCCTGCAAACAGTCTCTGTACTCTGCAGTTCTGGCAAATAATGTCTGTCCTGAACCTGACTACAAAAATGATCTCATCCTGTGCATTGTTTTCTGTGTAGTGTCCACCATTATTCTGACTGCATGTCCTAAAACCCAGAGAGGGGCTCATGTAAGGAAACAATTACTTCCCTTTTCAGCACGCATATTTTATTCCTGCTAGTTTTGTCAGCAGCGTACAAAAGCTGGGTGCTGAAGCCTGCAGATTTCTTGTTCTCTCCTGACACCAAATCCCACACACATCTCAGTCAGAGAGCAATTGGTCTCCTTTCATGTGTCCACTGTAGGTGTATACATAAGGGAAAACCTGAAATAGGACCTTTTAATTTGACAAATGGGAAGTACAAAGATTCAGGGTTGCCACTGTTGCTGGTTAAGACAGCCAGTCTCAGTTGCATCCAGGCTGAGCTCAGCACATTTATATAGGTTTGAGTGAGAATGCAGTTTCTCCTAGTCACCAAAGGGTTCACAAATGATCATGCAAAGAGATGAAAAAAAGAACTCAGTGTTTAACTGTATCTTTCTCTCTCCATTTGTTTGGCATCAGCTATATAAATACCAGCTTTTCCATTATGTGACTGCTGTCTAACCTAGGGTAAGGTCCTGTCTTGGGGATGGCATCCCTGAGTGGATTTGCCCTGCTTTCAAGAAAAGATAGTCAGACACTTTATAATCACCCCAAGACTCCCACCACTATTTTCAAGTCTGAGATACTCACTGAGAAAAAGAAAAGGCCATGTGGAGGAAGAATTCGAATGCTGATCTGAGACTACTTGCTGAGCCTGCACTGTACTCACTTTAAAGCAGCTTTGTTTGAGGTTGTGCAGCCTTAGGACAGACATCAGCAAAGCAGCCCTGGTCCACAGGAGGCCAGGGAGGAGCAGGGAATGGAGGAAAGGGTCCCAGGAGGCTGAGAGAGCAAGCACAGGTGGGGTGTGCCACGGTGGGTTCTCATAAGCTCTGAGGATTTTAAAGAACTGAGACTCAGATCCCTCCTCCAATATTTCCCACATTAGGAAAGGAGAGAGATGGAGCTGGACCACTTGGTTGAGTGAAATCAATAGAAATGAGAATGAAATGTTTATTGAATAGTTGTATTCACTTTAAAGCGTTTTCCTGTAACCTAGGAACAAATTAGCAGTTACTTCAGATCTGATACCCAAAGAACGCACCTTGGGAACTGACCTGACTGCATGGGTTCTGGCTGCACCTTGGCCTGCATGTGGGTTTGAGAAGTTTGGTCTGCACCCAAAAGTAATCTGAATCCAAACAGGTCTTGTTGTTTTATAAGCGGGGCTCTAATTACCGAATTAAACAGAAATAATAAAAAAAAAATTTACAGCAAGCAAAGGAATTTTTAACTGTAATACAATGTATTCAGTATTTCCATACTTAGTATTGTAGTGACCTTGAACTCATCATTTCGATCTACTTTGGTCCAAGAACTATGAAACAACAGTATTTTTTACCAAAAGCTGTACTACAACACACTAGCAAAAGAGCTCACTCTCTTAGAGCTGAAGATGTCTCCTCGGACTAATGTTCAGCTTCTGTATTTTCTGGCTTTTGGTTGATTTATCCATGCAGCCATAATATCATTTTATGTTTCATTTCCTAGCTTTCTAAAGGAAACAAGAAAAATAAAAAGGCAATTTAATGCACTCTACAATGACTTTTTAAGCATTACATCATCAGAAAGGCTGTCACTAACTAGCAAGTGGTCCCAATGACAAGACAGCATTACCTAGCAACTGTAGAGAAGTCATTAACCCTTTTGTGAGGATTATATCCACCAGTGAAGCTGGAAATACGTTGTAGCAAGCAAATGCATATGTCCAAGTACCAAATTTCTTCCATGTTGTGATTATGGTGTGAACATTTTCCTCCGTAATTCTGAAAAGATGCCCAGTTCAGTTCTGCAAAAGGCCATATGAGGACCAAATGGCTGTTCAGGCAGCTTCTGAGAAAGAAGGGAAGAGTGATGAATCATACTAGTGCTATGTGTGCAGACATAGGGTGATACAGTTTTTTTCTCTAGCGTGAAGAAGGATGACTGGTTAAAATATTACCAGGACTCTCAGGAGGTTTACAGTTATTATTTGTAGAGCTCATTGGATTTTGCAGCCCTCCAGATCATCACCCAATGTTGTAGGGAACATGTTATGTTCATCCTGTATTCAGAAAGAGGTAGAGTTAGCTATAAGCTTTAAATTATAGTAAAATTTATGTGAAGAAAGCAAAATTAAATCTGATTTACGTGGGAATGGGCAGATCCTGAGTGATGAAGCACCTGGGGGGCACCTCCCAGGTTCATGTCCCTTCCTGACAAACACTACCAGCCCCTCAGTTTGTGCAACTTCCAGAAAACTCCCGGGATTGCTTTTGCTACAGGATTGAAATCTGAAATCCACACTGAGAAACAGAGCAAGGACCTCCACTGCAGCTGCAGCTCATACCACTGCATGCCAGGAAACTGGCTGCAGGAGCGAGTGCTGCAGACAGGAGGAATGTGGAAGAGTCACCGAGATCCAGGTCTGCACACTGAGGACTAGACTGGCTGCCAGCAGAGGAGCATCTCCAAGGATTTAAGACCTGTCTTCAGATTCAAGAGCATGCCATCTTTTCATGTTATGGTCTTGCACACAATGTTCATGTCCAGAAAGAGATTGCCAGACACAGACAGAACTTGAACCATCATGTGTAAGTAAAGAGTGGAGAAAAAAGTGTGTGTCCTCCTGTTTCCCCCACCTCATTAGACAGGTTTCTAGGCCCTCAGAAAGACCTCCATGGTCATCAGACTCTGTCCATTTTCAAACACTTCCTTCCTTTCTTTTTTTTTTTAAATTTTTTAAAATACATATGCATAGTAACAAACACAACAGCCCAATTTGTAGGCCTTTTCTTAAATTGCATGTTTTGCAGTAGCCATGACAGAAAGCAAGTCAGGAGATTAAGGAAGCGTGAGGAGAGCAAGAAAAACCCAGAGAAGAACAGCAAGAAGAGCACAGTAATTTCTTTACAAGTCTAACAAAGATGATCTGGACAAACATCTCTCTAATTGGAGGAATTCTTCAGTATTTTATTCCAAATAAATAAGCCGTCCGACTCTATTATATATGATGTTGCATGTTTGTTCCAATGATCTTTAACTGGGTACTGGGACTGCACTGCTTTGTGTGTTTTCATTCCAAATGACTAAAACAAGCTCTGTAAAATCTCCCCAGAAAAATATGATGTCCTGTTAAATCACTACTCCAATATGATTATAAAAAACCCTGACTTTTATTACTCTGTTAGTTTGTCATAAGCTATAATAAAGCAGAGCAATAACCAGCCAGCACGAAAGAGCAACTGTTTTCAGCAAAAGTGCGAAGAAGCAGATAGGACCTAATTTGTGTTCTGCAAAGCCTCAAGCTAGCCAGAGGCTGACACTCAAGTCATCAATGAAGGCATCATATCAGTGCCATGCAGATCAAACCATGTGAAATGATTTTGCACTATTTCCATATCATAAAATATGTACATACATTAAATCCACCAATCTTGTTGCCTACAAATACTGCTGATGCCTAGAAATTTACTAAGCCATCCACAGAGCTTTGTGAACTGTCCTTAGGACCTGAGCCAAACCTCAGACCCTGAGCCTTCTTCATTGTTATGAATGCTTTTATAGTACCCAATTACAGTTGTTTTTCTTAGTTTGATTAATCAGTTTCTTAATAGCAACAAAACACTTGCAGACACACACATGCATTTCATTGTGAGGAGATTGTTGTACAGGAAATATATTAAATTCATTGGTCTGTGACCTTGCATCCTCTAACATCATCAAAGTGGGCACTGGATTTACAGAATAGCACTGTATTGCCTGCAGCACCCAGACACCTATGCCCTTGCACCTCATACAGAGAAACTCATTAGAAAACTGGCCTGAAGGAGCAGAAATAAAATTAAAACAAAACATGGAAACTGTGGATGCAAAGTAAAAAGTGGCCCAAAAGAGGGTCATTCCACTAGCACATTTGTTAACATAAGGCAAAATTGCAACTCTTATGGAAACTTTCAGCAGAAATCATAAATGAGCAATGAAGATACTGGTCTTTTCAAGTGCCACATGGTTCAGTAGAGAACTCACAACCACTCAATGAACAATTTGTTAAAGAAAAGAGAAGTAGAGAGTTTTTTCCTCAATTAAACTCAATGGGATTGCATGTATAAGTCAACTGTAACTCAAAGTGACATCCTGGTAATATTAAATATTCATCAAAATTTTGTATTAATACATGTATTGTCCTAATGGATCATTTTATTCTTTGTGAGTGCACAATTCCCTTTTTTCAGCACAGCGCTGTAAATTACCTAATCACATCAAGAAAATTTTGAAAACTCCAACTGCACAACCAATGCCATCTAAGCAACCCTACTCAGAGGGGCAAATGGGGGGGAGAGTGATACCTCCTCTAGTCATCAGGGGAAGCCTTGAATTCCTAAGAAAGAGGTCGGATTTTTTTTTCCAAAATAGTTGCCATTCCGTGGTTTATGTTCTCTTTTGAACTGAGATATTGTTGACTTTGAAAACCTGGACCCTGGATACTCTGCAAGGTATGAGTTAAACTAGAGAAAATATTTGATTTAACTTTATATTAACCCTAGTGTTAGACAATGAGGCGATTAGAAACTTCCCTTTCGCATATCCTGGCATTTGTCCACTTGAACACTTTCCATTTAATTTCTTTGTTTATTTTCTTTTTAAAGGAAAAAAAAGCCGCTTATGGGTGAAGGCGTAAAGGTGATAGTCAAATTTCCCCTAAATATTAATCTTGGAGTGACCAAACCAAATATATGTGCTTCAAAGTTGCTGTTTCTATTTTTATTTTATTTTCTAAGTTAGAAAAGTGTAAGAAAAGGAGAGTGTAATGGAAGTGGAGTTTCATTCTTGACCACAGCAAGCACTAGAAAGATCTCACAATGATTTATGTGCATACATCTTATATTTCATTTCCTTATCTTTTTAAATGAGTTGTGAATAATTCAGAGAATGTCTGTCTGGATAACAGAGTTTGTGCACCCCTGAAGATCGAAATCTTCTAATTACCCAGTAACAGATACAGCCTGGAAGTCGTAACACCGGGTTTCCTTATCCCATCTATCCATGGCCCAGGGCTCATCCCTATGCATGAGCACTTTGCTATCCAACTCCCAATTAGTTCTCAGCTTGTCCTTCAAGGCATCCAACAAGGCTGACAGTGAAGATAACGTTCATAAGAGGCCACTTGCCCTGGGGGAAGTCAACTGTCACTATCAAACTTGTTCCAGAAAAAATTAAATATTTGGCGTATGATAATAACATACCTGTCACTATTGCCTCAGATCACTTTTCACCTCACCAGAGAGAGACTCATAAATCCTTATTGAGCTCTTCTTATTATTTCCCAGTAAGTCCTCCTCTTTGAGCATTAGCTCTTCAGCTCATTGACCTGAGTACACACTTAAGAAACTCTGTTAGTTATCTAAAAAAAGATAAAACGAAGACAGGCAGAAGCTGAGTTAATCACTTGGACATATGGAAATAATGTGGCATTGCTGTTCATATGCAGGCAGGAAGTTCCCTAATAGTATCATGCAAAACACTCAGGGGTTTTTAATTTGGGGAAAAAAAAAATACAAGGGAGCTGCATAAGATAGCCAGAATTGGATGGATTTGATTGAAAGCTCCTCTTCTGCTTTTTTTGCTGTGGGCATAATGAGCAGGATCTATAGTTGCTAAACAGTATTTAAAAACCACAGCCAAATTCGAACCAAAGAACAAGGGAACTTTTCAGTTAGGAACAGGGACACTGGTTGGACAATGGGAAAACACCAATTTTGCCATAAAACTCTTCTTGAAATATACTAAAATACACAGTCCTGGCTATTTAACCCCACTGCAAGTGCCATTATGAAAACAGGAGATAGGCTTGAGTTTGGTGTTTGGAAATTCAGGTCATCACATTGCCTATTCCCTTTGGTAAGACTTGCACAAAAATTAGCCATTTTTTTCCTCCTGTGGCTGCTCGCGGAGTGGTGGCTCCAGAGCTGTGCTCTTCTGATGAAATGACCCCTTCCCAAGGCAGGTTTGCCCTGAGACTCTCCTACCCGTCTGTGCTTCTAGAATCGTCCCCTGATTTAAATGACCTTTCTTTTCTGCTATTTGTTTTCCTGATAATATTTATAGATACCAATCATAAAAGTGTTAAAGACGTGCACATTGATCCAGAAAGGAAAAATCCAGGAACAGCATGACTGATAACAATATAAACAGCTGGGGGTGTAGAGGTTTAAAGGTGTGAAATTTCTCTCTGCGTTTGAATATCAAACATACTGTGCTTGGGGGTGAGAGGGGAATGGGGGTGTTTCATTTGATTAACGAGAGGCCACTAACGAAGTTTAAACCTGAATTTGCCAAATGTTTTGGGTGGTTCAGCTGCCAATGTTTCATTCAGCTAGCTGCATATAACCAGCATCCATTTGTAAGATGTTCCCTTCCCTAGGTTTATTTCCCAGGTGGCAACATTGGGAACCACTGAGCTGAGACCAGTTTCCTCCAGTCCCTCTCACCTGCCAACATACAAATGTCCCATCCCATTCCCCTGGGCCAGGCAGCCAAGTGTCGTGGGCTGGTGAGCTGCAAGTGCTGAGCTCAGGGCAGCTCTCAGCTGGCCACAGGATCTGGACCAGTGGCTGCTCTGCTCTTGTGGGCACAGGAAGGTTTTGGCTGGGGAGGAACGAATCAGCTCCATGGCTGACTTCCTTGTGAAGGACAATAAAATCAGAGAGTGGGGAGCTCATACAGTCTGTTTGCTAGAATAATGATATCAACAATAAAAACAAATCCCTTTTTCCAGCCCTGCCCTGTGGAGCTGCCAGAACGGACTGTAGGGATGTAAATTCCCAGCAGCTGGACCATTGTGTGGGGCTCTCATGGCTAGTTTAGGCCGGGCCCATCAGCTGCCAGCGCTGCAGGAGCAGCAGAACGCTTGGCATGGGCTGCAAAACCTGCCCAGAAAGGGGAGGGCACCCGGCAGGTACCTGAGCCTGAGTCTCTGGCAGGCTGGCACATGTGCCACCACAGCAGAGTCCCTGGCCCTCTGCAAGGGGTGACAATGAGGACACTTGGCCAGCCCTCCCTGGTTGGTCACTGCTGCAACACACTGAGCCTTGGACTCCCCTTGAAGGGTGGCCTTCAGAGGCATGACCTTAAACTTCACAGGTCTGTGTCCTCAGCCAGTTGAAAATGAGAACACCTCTTTAGCAGCTGGAGTATCGCTGGACTGGGAGATTGAGTAGGTCCCCTGCCATAGCAGCAGGGAAATCAGCAACCATAGGTAAGGTAACATTATAAGGATGTCTCCTCTGCAGACAGTGGTGGCAATAACTCCTGTTAACTTCTTGCTGATTACATCTAAACTGATGAACTTGGGCTGTACCATATTCCTTTTTCTAAACCATTTCCTAAACTATTCAAAATGAGGAAAGTGTTTGAATTTGATTCTGCCACTAAGTGTTAATTTGGGACTTGCTATACCTTCTCTGTAGTCTCTATTTCAGTAATTTTAAAACTGGTGGGATGATATAAAAAAATAGGGCTAGAGGTTAAAGAAAGGAGCTAGAAAATACAGTACCGTCTTTTAAACCATTCACAAGTGTTCCATATACATTTTAAGCTCTCATCTGACAGTTTTCAATCAACTAGTTCACACTCAAGCTTAGCCCCTTGTAAGGTTTCAGTCCTAAACTGTGGTCTGCTAGTATTTTAAAAGTTGAAGAGAACTGCACGTGGGCAACAACTGGAGATGGAGAAAACACCCTAAAAAAACCCCAGTTTGGTAACATGGATTGCAGAACAGGAGAGAAAGTCAGCTTTGAAGACCAGGCAGAAAGCCAAGACACCCCTAGTCACAGCTGTGATGGATTGTGTCCCACACTTCCCAAGTCACAGTTCCCCAAACCCTTGCTCAGCTGTTACATATGGCACTGAAAATTGTTTTCAGAGTTCTTGCAAACACCTGTAAGCTCCTTGGCTTCAACATTTACACCCAATATAGCCCCAGATCAGATTCCAAGTCTGTTTCCTGGTGGAGGGGGTGCTCAGGGCAGGGCACCAGCCTTCAGTCCCCTCACAACTTCACCATCATGAAACCAGCATTGCTGGGATTTAGCTTCTCACTCTCCAGGAAGAGTAAGAGATGAGAGATGTGCTTGCTCAGGTAAGTTGTTTTCCTCAGCACTGACTAGTGGTTACTCATTCTATGCAGGGATGGAGAGAAGTTGTCCCCTGTACCACAAAGGACAGCCGTCCAAGATGGTCCCTGCCTGCACAGCCCTTGCTCCAGGCAGGCTTGGAGTATTGACCTCCCTCGCAATGGAGGTGCCTTTCAGCATCCCAGGATGAAGTAGTTAAAGCTTGGAGACTTCAGGGTGTAAGACATGATCCCAGGGCTGACCACAGTGATGTCTGGTGACAATGATCATGTTGTCCTCAGCTGCTTGTCTTCCAGAGAAGTGAGAATGGGAATGTCACCAGACAAAGCTTGTCCAGGGGAACAGCCTACGAACAGCAAGCCTGGTTGTCACCTCTTCATAGTTTTTTCCCAATGTCCACATTAAATAGGTCCCTGTTAAACACTCCCTGAATCTTCTTCTGTGCTTTGGTTCTTTCCCTCTAACCTGTGCAGGGAGTCTGGGAGCTTAATGCAGGCTGTGGCAGCTTTGCTTCTGCAGCTTGGCTGCTATAATTTGTACTAGGTTGCATTTCCAAGGCCATTTGCATGTTTTACCTTTTTTCATCTATTTTAGATCTTCCCTCACACACTTCGCCCCCCACTTGCCTCTCTTCTCTGCAGGGATTCTCCCAGAGCTTGCTCTACAGAAATCTCTCATCATGCTTAGCTGAGCTCTTCTGTGTGAGTGCTTTGCCAAACACAGTTATCTTTTATTCCTCCCTAAGTCCATCAGTCCTGCTTTTCTGCCTTCTGTTTATATCAGTAACACCTTTTTCCTTTTAAACCTTTTTTCTCTTTTTATAGAGGGTATAATAAAAAATTAAATTAAACCACAAACCCTCATTTTGTAAGACTTTGTCTGACCTAGATTGCCAGAATCAAAGAAATTCTGAGCTAATGATGAATCTGCCTTGTTCAGCTAATCATGCCTAATTGCCAGAGTTCATGGGCACTGAGCTGTCAGTGCAGGAACAGAACAAAATGATCGCAGAGTGGTGCTTTTGCTGGCTTTTGCTGAAAAGAGTGATGCAGTTTTCTTATTTGGAAACATAAAATTGGGATAAAATTTGCTGTAAGGTGATAAATTTGCAAAATGGGTCAAATGCCAGACTGAAATATTTAACAGCAACCTATTCACTCAGCAGGAGGTATACTCAATTTCATTAGAAAATCTGCAGGTAAAAGGGCTTTGCCAATCTAATAGAGTAAAACTGAAGATATTAAATTAATTCCCCATCCAGTAGTCAACAGTGTGCAGCCAGCAATAGCCCTAAAAAATTGGTTCAATTTTCTCACCAATTCAGCTACATGACCTTAATGCCTGTTCCAATTGTTATTGTATTAATTTCGTCTGGAGTTTGGTCAAGAAAATACCTTACAAGTTGTAAATCACTAAAAATACCTACATTGCCATACAAGCACATTCCATGACCTAAGCTACGGTAATAGCTCAGGATCTAAAGCTGCATGTGAGATTCAGTATTGCTTTAGTAATTAACAGCCTGCAAACAGATTAGTTTCATACTTCATCCTTGAAATAATAGCATCATTTGACTGAGAGTATGAAGTCACTTACATGTGATGGACATTATTGTGAATAAGAATCTGAATTCTTCCCTATCCTATTAAAACGAGAAACACTAAACTACATTCCATTATTTCACAGTAAGCAATGTACTGCAAAAGTCTGGAAAAGGCACCTAGCTATATATACTTTATTAGATATTACTTTTTAATTTATACATACTCACTAATGGCAATATCCTCGATATGAAGAAGCTTTTTGCCACATCAGGGAAGGAAGGTTATTTTTCCCCAAATAGTAACTACCTACTGTATGGAATTAGGTCTAATGTGTCTAAGTACAGGGTACTAAAATGACATTATTATAAATACTGCTTCATAAAAATTCAGATTACCATAATTTAATATCAGTGCAATCAAACTTTATGTGACTTTTTGTGCAGACATACTGCTGCAAGTTGAGAGCTTCCTACTTATACTTTTTCTGTGTGGGTACTCCTGCAGTAGTTTAGCAAATAGTAACTGACCTCCTAATCTAAAGCAGCCTATTAACAGAATTAGGCTCAGTGAGGTGCTCTTTGTAGAATAGGTAAATTGTGGCTCATGAAGTTTAAGAAGAGATGAAGATAAGGAGGAGGTAAGGATGGAGTTAAGAAGGGAAGAGAAAGGAGGAGGCGAAGTGTTGTTAGAAGAAGGCTGGGAGGCTTCTCAGTGTCTTGTGAGAGTCTGTTCCTGATACCACTTTCCTGCCCATCTCAGGCTTACAGATACTCTGCACCGAATAAAGGCCCTAAGTTCAAAACAGTGCATTGATCTCTGCTGGAAACAAACCATGGGTAAAGACTACCCCTTAAATCTGCCATATTTTAGGCTTAAGATGGCTGGATGTCAGCAGTGGATGAAGTGACTGCTAAAGCTGGCATCTAGTATGATTCTGGGCAGAAATGGACAGCAAAGTTCTTCTTGAATGCAAGAAGGTACGAGACTGGTGCACTTCGTGTTTACAAAAATAATAACTCTTGCAGTATGAGAGCAGGATTTCAGAAAAGTGGTGAGGCAGAGCCATGTACCCTCAAGCCAGCACTCACAGCCAAGGTAGACTTCCAACAACTCACCTTCCCCCAGACCAAGTACCCCCAGCTTGAAGCTCAGGGCAACCTGCGCTGTATCTTTTTTTTTGCAACCACGCTTCTCTGCTGCTGCAAGCCAGGCAAAGCTCAGATCCACATCTGCAACCTGGGGCCTGAGCAGAGCACAGGAAGATTTTCTTCTGTACCCTGACCTGAGGGATTGCCGTGTCTTAGGCAACACAGAGGAGAAAGTGGCTTGGTGAGAAATCAGCAAGTTAGGACAAAAAGTCTGTGCTTGTGGGAATGGAGATCTGGAAGATATATCATTGGCAGCCCTTGTTAGAGAATGAAATAGATGGGCTGGTTTGGGCTGGGGTAGAGTTTATTTTCTTCATAGTTGTTTGTGCATAGTGCTGGGTTTTGGTTTGTGACACAAAAAGTGTTGATAGCACAGGGATGTTTTAGCTGTCGCTGAGCAGTGCTTGCACAACATCAAGACCTTTTCTGCCTCCCATCCCACTCCACCAGCAAGCAGGCTGGGGGTGCACAAGAGACAGCCAGGACAGCTGACTTCAGCTTTCCAAAGGGAACTGCCCAGAGAATTTGTGGATGCCTCATCCCTGGCAGTGTTCAAGGCCAAGTTGGATGGGACCATTGAGGAACCTGGTCTAGCAGGAGGTATCCCTTCCCATGATAAGGGGCTTGGAACTAGACAATCTTTTAGGTCCCTTTCAACCCAAACCATTCTATGATTCTGTGATATTCCATACCATATGGCACCATGCTCAGCAATAAAAGCTGGGGAAAGAAGAAGGACGGAGGGATGTTTGGAGTTATGGTGTTTGTCTTCCCAAATAATCATTATGTGGGATGGAGCCCTGCATTCCTGGGGATGGCTGAACACCTGCCTGCCCATGGGGAGTTGTGTTTTGCTTTGTTTGTGCATGTGGCTTTTACTTTCCTGATTTAATTCTCTTTATCTCAACCCACGAGTTTTCTCACTTTTATCCTTCTGATTCTCTCCCCCATCTCACTGGAGAGGGGAGAGAGCAAGAGGCTGGTGGGGCTGAGCTGCCCATTGGGGTCAATTCACAACAGTGGAGGTGAAAAAGGGGCAAGCACTGTGGAACAATGAAACCTAGAAAGGCCTCAGAGATACAAGCTGGGCCTGATATGGGTAGAGAATAAAATGGAGAGCAAGGGAGTGGGCAGGACAGGCAGAGGACAGGAGGCATGGAGGTATGGTTACAACGGATGGGTGGAAAAGCATATGGCCATTAAAGCCTCCTGTAGAGCCCTGAGCTGCTCCCACAGTCCCAAATCCACCTTTCCTCAGCAAACCTATGGGCAAAGCACTCTCTCCCTATTTTAGGTTGGCTGAGGAAGCAGAATAGCTTTGCTTGCTGTCCTTCTGTTACCTCACGAGGTCACAGAGGCCTGTGCTGGACCCAATGGCAGCAGCTCAGATGATGACTCACTGGGGTGACTGATGATGCCAGACAAGAGAGTTTCCTGTGATGGGGGTGTAGTTCTGCTTTCACTCAGCAGTAAATTACAGGATTGAAACTTCGAGCAACGAAAGCTCAAAGTTATGCCTCTAAGTTAGGAAGTGCTGCAATTGGGATTTGTTGCCACTTTTATTCCCCTACTTTCCTTTTATCCCCATATTTTGTGGTCTTAGGACAAAATAACCCTGTTTATTTCAGTTCCTTCTCTTGCCTGCTGCTCTGGGCATGAATTGGTGGGGTGCAATGAAAGAAATGCTGCATAGTTAGTGGATTTTCTCTTTTTGCATAAACCAGGCAACACGTAGCGAGAGTTACAGGGGCTGAAAGAAGAAAGCTGACCTGCCAGACACAGCAGGCCATTGCTGCCCTGGAGAACAAGCGCTTGTGGTCTCTGCATGGAGTCCTTGTGTGAGGTGGGGTCGACCGCTCAGACTCCGTTGTCTACAGGCAGTCACATCCTTCAAGCACGCTGGACAACAACAGCCTGACCCAGAGGCTTAGACTGATGTTCAGACTTGAAGGACGCTGTTACTGATGAGGTGTCTTTGTACCGCACATAAGACACGATTATGATTCTGACAAATGAAAATGCCTCAGACTGAGCTCTCAGAAACACTGCTTTGGACTCCAGTGACTGCACCTCAGCTCCTTCTGTTCGATGAGGATAAAGTATGTCCTTAATGCCCTGTGTGTCCTTAAAAGAAAGCAGTATTTGTGAAGCACTCAGATACCTCAGCATCCTAAGAAAACTTGGAGAAACTAGTAATCCTGACTTTGCAACAAGAGATGGGTAGGAGGTAGTGACTAGAGTATGGAATAATGCATTCAAAAAGAAAGTTGCAATGACATATTTAATACACTGATGCAAAGATGCTGTGGGCAGTATAGACAGTGTCATAGGGTTTTGCAATCACATTTGCAAAGGCCAAACTGGGCTTTCACGGGTAATATTATCTCTTTGGTTTTGGTTTTTTTTTTTTCATTTTGAGTACTTAGGTTTGTAGCCCTAAGACCATTTTTTTGCCACAGTATTTTCCATGTGTGCAAATGTTTAATATAGAAAGGAATAATAACCTGAGCTACTTAAGAAGTTACCTTCCTCTACAAATTAATTTGATGGAAAATAAATCAGCAAGGCAATTTTCACACTTTAGCTATGCTTTTGTAACTACAAGGTGTCTTCTTTGGTAGGTATATATAGTTAGCACAGAGCAGGAGGGATCTATGGGGGTTTGGGAAAACTGGACAAATTGAGTAACAGCACCACTTCTAGAAAAACTTAATGCCCAGGGAGCTCACAATCAAATATTTACACCTTTATGGGCAACAAATACTCTTTACAAAGAAGTTCCATGCACTAGTATTCACTTCTCTCACCATACCCTTTTTTGAATACTTATTACACTGTCAGCATTGCTATTGGCAATCTCATTGCAAACTAGTAAAATGGGGAATGCTGTTTAATGCCTTTTTGTGGATTTCTCAGTTGATTCTGTTCATTCCTATTCAAATATTGTGTTCATTTTAAATGCTCGCAAATGCAAGAATGACTTTTGCTCAAGGATCTGTTTTTCAAATACATCATATTTAGAGATCTACAAATAAAAAAAATTCAGAAATAATGTTGATTAATTTTAGGGGCTAGCACAGTTTTCATATTGTATTTCAACCACTATCTTAGGAGTTGTTTCTGTCAGGAAAAGATTGCACTATGAATAATTCTTTTGGTATTTCTGTGGATGCCGACTTCTAAGGCAACTGAAACAAAAGCAGCTCTTCAGAGGAGGTCTGTCCAAGATTTCCCAGTCAATGAAGCTTCTATGAAAGATCAGACAGAACAAGAAGACACCACAAATGAGGCTGCAGTACTCAGTGCCAGGTAGGGCCAGCCTTGTCCAACATCTGCAGGAATGCTGGAAAGGAGAACTTGCAACCTCTTTATTGAGGTCAGTGGTGGCAATGCTGGGAGACCTCCTCAACTTTGTTTCTGTAGCATTTCTATATGGTGCTGGTGTCACTCAGCATCTCAGACTCCACAGGGATGTGGGAGAAATTTAATCCCCTGCTGCAATACACTGGGTTTGGTATCAAATTTTTTTTTGTTTCTCCTGGAGTTCAGTAGTTTGATGGCTGGAAGGGCTGTGCTGTAAAGTGTGCTTTGCTCCTGTTTACAGTCACCAGTAGGATGGAGAGCAACACACTCATTTACTGCTAGGTAATAACCGTGCTTAATCATCCATGGGACTGTAAGAGGTCCTCTCAGTGTCTACCTAATCAGTAGCTCTGCCATTTAATGGGATATTTGGCCACTTCAGTTTGAAACCTGATTTATTTTTCAAAAAAATTACCAACTCTTTCAAACATCCTTTGGATGCTTCCCTAGGATGCTCACTGATGGGGTTCTTCGAATGTATAAAATCTGTTAAGTACTTGAGCCTTCATACAAATTTTCTATACCAAAAAACATCAAGAATCTTTGGAACTCCAGTTCTTCACACAATTCATCATCTAATTCATTAGTTCAAAATCTCATATTTGGATTTTTAAAAAAACCCATCATCATTTTGGAATTGCAATCCCGTTATGTAAAAATCCCCACACATCTTTATATGTGTTTGTCCTATTGATTTTAAAGATCCACCTGCAAGTATCCTATTTGGTTTCCTAAATGTCAGTCAAGAAAAACATATCATCAGCCTTCATTGCCTCTCTTCACTTGACAGATATATGTCTGTGCATTAAAAGAACATGCTGTGGTTCTGCCACAGTCCTATCTGTCCCGTTCCACTTAGTCACTAAATTGAAAAAAAAACCAACCAAAAAACTCAAAACCAACCAACCAATCAGAAAGAAACCCATTGATTTCCCCGCCTCTCCCCCACCTCCCGCCCCCCCCCCCGCAAAAAAGAAACCACAAACAAAAAAACCCACCATCAAACAAAAAAACCCCAAACCGTAATTGGATTGCAGGAAGACAAGTGTGTTAGTTTCACAGCAGGGGAAAAGTAAGCTGTATTAACTTCAATATTTCTAAACCCAAAGACTGTGGGTTTAGCTTAGGATGGATCCTGGGAACAAGGATCTGCTTTCACACATGTGCTGCAATACAGGGACCAAGATACGTCCTGATCCTGCACTGCACTCACCTGGGCGGGGTGCAGGGGCTGGCAGCGTCAGCACTGCACTGCCCACGATCAGACACACACCCACACGTGCATTTAATGCATCAATAAATTTCTTGAAGATTTTTTATGTCTGTGCTTCTGGAGCTGTGAAAGTGTGACAAATGGTTGGGGGGGGTAAGAATTTTCTTCATCAGTAACCCTCCCCACCCCTTGCTCCACCCCACCCCAGCAAACAGATGCCCCGTACCTGGAGACGTTTCAATGCCTAAATTATTAATAAAATAAGCATGATAATGAATAATCTATGTTAAGCATTTTCTTACCCTTTATTTTTTCATTATGATCAGAAGAGGAATATGATTAACAGCATTTTAAACTTTAGCAGTACAATTTCAGTATTAAATATAAAACTACACTGCAAGTTGATGTGTTTTAAAAATGGTTATGTATACTCTAACCTTAAATTTATGTATCAAATACAAGTAACTCATTTGTTTCTTGCCTTGACAATTAACATATCTAACAGGTTTCAACAAGCCAGACATCCATCTTTTCCATTAAAAAAAATAAGCAAGCACACCAACTCTTATCCACAGCAAGGGAGTGTAAAGATTCAACACTTTCCTGAGTGTTGTGCAAAGTATAACAGGTTCAAGAAAGTCAGTTAGATAAATGTAATGATAAACCTAAAGCTAAGCTGGAGGACCTTTTGATTAACTTCATATTTCATATATTACTTGCATCAGTTGAGAGCAACATGAGTTACAGAACTTCCATGAAAACAAGCCACTTACAAGCAGGTGTTTAAGCTTGATCAGTTTATTAAAAGGATTATATGACACGGTTGCCTGCAATAGCAGGGGACTGGATCTGATGACCCAGGAAGTTCTTTCCAGTCCCATGTTTCTAAGCCATGCACCAAGTGTATCCAGCCCACACTTTCACATTTGGAAAAAGCCAAAGCCACACACACACACTCACAGGAAAAAAAAGTAAAAAAGAAAATAAAAAAGACCTCGATGACACCATTTCATTTTCTAGATATTCACTATGCAGAAGGGAACAGAGCTAAAGTCCTGTACAGAGGATACATTTACTCGAGGTTGATGTGGTACTGAAGTCAGTTAATAATTAGATACCTCCAGGCAGATTCAGTTACAGGGCATACCAACACTGCACACTGCCAGACAATTTCTAATCAAGCCAAGAACCTCTTGCAGGATGAGGTCGCTTTGCTAGCAAGCACAGGGCACACTGAATAAGCTAAAAGCAGCTGTTCTTAAATGAACTACCCTACCAACCGTGAGTGAATGATAGATAGATGGTAAGAAGCATTTACCTACTAGACAAGATCTCTGCACACTCAGGCAGAAGTAATTAGTTCAGAGCTGCAACCATTGCTCCTACCTTGCCTGTCTCTTGAGCATGTTCTCTTTAAAAGCTGGTCTACAGAATCAGTGCAGCCATTCTCAAGCACTACTGAAGTAGCAGTTTGCAGCTGCTTCGCAAAACTCCACTTTCAAATGGTAGTCAGACATTCCCATCATTGTGGCCAGTTTGCTAGGACAGCAGCCGCGGCCACAGCAATAAGCCTTTGGACAAATGATATCTAAACAATTGCCTACATTCAACCCATCTAACCTTTAGGCACTTGGTTAAGGTGTCTGGGTCCCTAGTCACCCAGGTCTCCCCCCACCCCCCCAGGAAAATAAAAATATCACTGAAGGCAGACAGTCTCAATTGCCTTCTTGAGGTGTCTCTTGACCCCCCACCAAGCAAAGCTGTATTTCAAGCAAACAAAGTTCTTAACACAGGCACCTCAGTTAGACAGGATGAATGGAGACCTGCATCTCTTCCAAGAGATAGTATCAATACTCTCCAAAACCAAAGGCAATTAAGCAATTAAGGTTTGCAACCCTAGTTACACTTGGAAACAAACGTAGTCAAGTGAATATGCAGTAGTCCCTCCCTCCCAAGCATAAAAGCCTTCCACATGGAGGCTCTACTGTTAAAGAAAAAAAAAAAAAGAAAGAGAGAAAAAGCATTCTTCTTTCAGACAAAGAAGAGTGCACACGGCTGCTTTGCCACTCATTCATGGGGAAGCTGAAGGATCAGAGAACACTTATTCAGAGAACTGGAATGACTAAGCACCGCTAGTGCATGCAAAGCAGAAGTTACAAGATCGTTTTTTAAATTAACCCTAGTCCTCTTCTCCACCCCACAAAATTCATGCAAGTGTTTGAGAAGATAAGTCAAGACATAATAGCCCCAGTTTCCAAAAAGGCTTAGTTTGGTTTTTTTAATACATATTGTAAAATGTCCTTTTGTTTTCTTTCTGCGGGTAGATAAATGCATTTTTGGCATGTTTGAGAATCATAGATATCTATGAAGTCCATGCTGTTTAAGTTCTCCAACTAGTTCCTATAACCTGTCAAAAAAACATTAGCAACCTATACATGTTTCCCCAATACTGACATGCATGCTCAGAGCTCTCCACTGTAGTGAAATGAGGTGTTACTTCTGTGCTGATAGTTGACGAGTCAGCATTACACGACTTTGAGACCAACTAAATTAACATTGTCGTAATATGAAAGGCAAGCACAAGTTCATTTATTTATAGCAAAGGTCTTGGGTTACAGGAGGTCAGTTCTTGCCATCTTGAAAAGATAGGGGATAACTTATTGCATACATGTGCATTATAATTTAGCAGCAAGTCATTCATAGAAACACTTCCCTCCTACTGCTTTTTTGGTTTATTATCTCAATTATATATATATATTTTAACTTTACAAAGCATTTAACACCACCTTTAAGTTAATGGTCTTTTATTGGAAAAAAAAGACTAGCATTTACAACTTGGAATGGACATAAATTGTAATATCTTGAACAGCGATGTTGATAGTTGTGCTGAAGTCCACAGGCTACTCCGCCAGCTCCAAGTCATGGTACAGAAGGTTTTAAAAACATGAGAGTCCAAAGATGCTCCCTTGGTGAAGGTTTCTTTTAAAAATTTTGTGAACGGTAACAGCCTGACACCCGTTTCACTATAGTGCAATGCAGACAATGTTAAACCAGTATTTTAACACAGACATGCCATCCATAGTTAAGATCATCGTATTTTTGGAGCACACTGCTACGTACAGGAGAACCATTCAACCTTTTGGGCATTTTCTCTAAGTTTTGCATCCTTCAACCATTTTGCTGCATACCATCCTGAGGTATAAACCAATTTTGAAGTAAACCAGCTATGACAATTTATACTACAAATTGAACTCGAATCCACTGTTGAACAAGACAGTGGATCCTTTAGGTTGTTTTTTTCCTTTTAATACACATGTCTGACTGTGCTCAATTGTCAAGCTGCATGCATGAAAAACTGGCCAGCCCAAACAGTGTAATAGTCATTAGCAAATGGAACTTTTGAGTTCACTAAGTGCTTCCTTTTTTTTTTTATTTTCAAGGTAGTACAATTATTTATATTGTAAAACTGATGTTTAACTTTATCTTTTGGGGACAGGACCACCAACCATTACATGCAGTTTGTGGACAGAAGGTAATTTGACATTCAGTTTTGCTATACAGAAACAGAATGAATAAATGAACATTTTTTTTGCAAGAGGTAAGTAAAAGATTCAATTTGATTCTTCTAGAGGAAAAAAGGTGTAAAGGAGGTCTCTTCACTTTGCAGTCATCATCTGTACGAATTCTGAAAAGATAAAAAAAGTCACTGTGATTTACTGTCTCCAGAGTCCTTCAACTCAAAAATGTCTTAAATACAGTTGGCGTAAAAAAGCGCCTTTCACTGCATCCAAGGTTTTGTCCACAGTAATGGACAAGCAAATAGACCTGTGTCTCAAACATTAAAAACTAATGCCCTATGCAACAGGTCTTTCTCAGTCTGAGTAATGGTTTTGAGTCAAGACAAGCATCTTTTTACCTTCATAGTTGACTTGCCCATCCCCATCAATGTCTGCTTCTCTGATCATTTCGTCTACTTCTTCATCTGTTAGCTTTTCTCCTAAGTTTGTCATAACATGACGTAGTTCTGCTGCACTGATATAGCCATTGCCATCCTATGAGAGAAGAGTTGCAAAAGACCATGAACAACAATCCCGACGTCGATCAACTTGGAAACTACATCTAAGTTTCCAGTAACTGCTTCTCAATTAGCCTCATGGCACTCGGGACAGATGTGCAGACCTGGCACGTTGTACAAACTGCAGTATGTACGAGTCCCACTGCCTTATGAAGCATGCATGACACCATATCCTTCCATACAATTACTGTGCTGTAATAACAACTGCATGCCTGACTTGTCCTTGTGATAAGGTACTTTTAATGCTTTTAAAGAGCTTTCATAAATAAACACAGAAACAAAAAGAAACAAAGTTTTTGTTTAGTCTCTGCTGCCTAAGCAAGGCCAAAGAGAGAGACCCATTTCGCCACCAGGAATCAAATCAGCTTTCTCTTCTGTGTTAACACTATCTCTACAACCTGACTCCAGGTGGTATTGTCAGGCTTCTTGATTAGGATAATATAGAATGCAATAAAAGAGTATTTAAACTCTATTCATAAGGAGTTGTGCAAAATTTTGTGGGTAAAACAAAAAAAGGGGAATGACACTTCTAAGCTAGTGTCCCCACTAGTAATGCCTAAACCTAATCTCATCCTCTGCCACTTCAGAAATCCCATATACTGGAAGAATACATTATCTGAGAGCAGGACATGGCCATCACCAGTAGATAACCTACCTCTGTGGCTTTAAACACTAATCTAGTCTGCAGCAAGAACCCCACAGGGGAGATGAAGTACTAACCAAATAACTTCTAGCACATTTTCAGCAAAGTACTAGAAACTAACACTTTTTTCTACAAAAAGTAGTAGCAAGGCCTTCTTTCCACACATGCGTGTGCATCAGCTTCGCAGCTGCACCAGCCGCTACTCAACACAATTCTCTCATAACATCTCATATCCAAACAATCCAAAGAGGGGAACTCCTGCTCTAGAAAATTGACATATGCTCAGGTACCCTTAAACAAGGTGCAGGAAGCTGACCTTTTTAGTTTTCATGAAAGCAACCTCAAAGTTCACATGCTGAAAGCAAAACACACAGCACTTCATGTCTCTCTAAATACTGATGACATCATCTTGACTTTAAAAGCTTCCACAACGTAGCATAAAACCTTATGCATCCATGCAAATGTTTCCCCATTCCCCCCTAAAGTTCAAAAGTAGAGAAAAATCCTCCACTCCCCCCATAACCCTCAAAAAACCCCCAACACTCCCCAGACATTAAATTCTGCTAATCTCTATTCCTAAGAAAAGGCCAGAAAGTTTTCCTCATGGATGAGCCTTAAGCTTAGATCTGTGTTGTGTAAAGCAGGTAGAACCAGCCTGAACAGTCCTGGTTCTACTTTCAGAACAGTCCCTACTCTGTTTCTGATTCCTCTGCTTCTATTAGAGGACTCGTTTTTCTCCTCCTAGACAAGAAGAGAGAAAACACTGAGGAAAATATAAACATTATTGCTTCTAAGGATTAGTTGTACTTGTATTAATACCTTGTCAAACACTCGGAATGCCTCACGGATTTCTTCCTCGCTGTCTGTGTCCTTCATTTTTCTGGCCATCATGGTTAAAAATTCAGGGAAGTCGATAGTGCCATTGCCTTAATAAAAAGAAACTTCCAAAAATTAAACTTCCATGCTTTTCTTTATTAAAAAAAAAAAACCTGGCATTTTACTTAGCCAAAATTGACAGATCCTCTGTTAACTATTCTTATAGAGGAACTGGTTCTTCTCTCTAAATTGCTACCACTGCCTTTTTTGGTATTACAATGTGCAGTAGCCACAGCAGCCGCTGTTTCAGCACAACAAAAATCAACTGTTGCCTTCTCTCCAGGTCAAGCCATACCATTTGCCACCCAGGCTGCAAGTAAAATGTCAGTCTGATGTTTCAGTCTTAAAAGATAAGACTCATCTTTACTTCAAATCACTCCCACAAAAACGAATCTTTTAGTTTCTTTAGAACGTCTCAATTGCTGTGGGATACTCCAGAAGGAAATGGATAATAAAGCTGGAACTACACATCCAGGGTATCTAAAATTTTGGAGAATTACACTTCACTAAACTGCTCATAAACACTTGTTTCTTTCTAGAAATCAACTGCCTTATCAACCCAAATTGTACACCATAAAAGCAATGCACCATTTTAAGAGGTTAACAAGGATCTGCAAATTCCAATGACAAGAGAAGAGCTGGCACTACAGGTTATTACCAATAATCTTAGCTATAGGTGTTCTTATAGGTATTTGACTGCGAAACTGAAAATCCTTGTTTAACGTCCAGGCCTCACCTCTACGATTTTTAAGCTTTGAATGAAAAGTAACAACGTAAATGTCAAGCTGCTCAAAGCTAGGAGAAAATCAGTATGGTGAAAAAACTAGATTTGCATAGTCAGGATTCAGCTCTCTAGGCCAAAAAGGCAAATTAAATAGTTCACAAAACTGCATTAAATACATTACTGTGCAAACTAAGAGCTACCCATCACTTGAAAGAAGCGTTCAAACTCATTGTGTAAACACAGCAAAGAAGCTAAATAAATGCAGTTTAAGAAAACTCTTGCATCCTAAGGATTCCAGCCTGAGACACACAGAGCTACTTAGTATCATGGCCAGCTTTGTTTAGCAGTTAAATACAAATACATCTCATACTCAGCTTTGAAAAATCCTCAATGAACATGTAGAATAACAGCAAAGCATTCTGCCATAAACCAAATTTAAACAGGTGGGCAGGCATACATGTCTAAAGTCCTCAGTCTTCTTTTGTTTTAAATCTACCAGAACAGTCTTGTGCTCTGCAGCCTAGGGAAGTTGCTATACACAAACTATGTACCACTGCAAACTCAATAATTTATACTCTTGCCAATACACTTTCACTCTTCTTTTACAAAGATGTTAGAGAAAAATCACTATCACAACCAACACAAGACCAAAGCCTTGACATCAGTGAAAAAGCATTTTTCCTCTTTGTAACTGTTAGCCCACGTGGAGTTTCAGAAACAAAATGTATAGTGACCCTTTCGGCACGCATTTAAAATAATTCTGTTAGTCTTGGTATGGGAAGGGTTTTCTCCCCCTATATCCCCATCTATTAGGGGTCTAATACATTATATATACTATATATATACTATATAGTCTCTTCCTGTTGGGCTCTCTTCCAAGAATTGAAAACACTATGCCACTCCTACCACGTTTTTTGCCTTAGACAAAAACCACAAATATTGGTAAAGCTATTAAGAGCAACATGGGCTAAAAAAACACATACAGAAAAGCTGGAAAGACAGGTTAATGTCAGGTCAGGACAAGCCAGATAGCAATAGGAAGCCTGCGACCCATAAAATATTAAAGACAAATAGCATAACTTTGCCCATCCCCCTTTTTGCAGTCTCACAAATACTGCTAGCACCTTCGACTACCTTCTGAGTTTAGATTCTATTAAGCATTTTGGAACTGCTTTAAGTGATCAACATCACAGTCTTCCCTATGCAGTCTAAGCCCAGGTGTGGCGGTCATACGTATTCAAGATGATCACAGCACCTTTGCAACACTTACCGTCAGCATCTACCTCGTTGATCATATCCTGCAATTCAGCTTCTGTTGGATTTTGACCCAGTGACCTCATGACAGTTCCCAGTTCTTTTGTTGTGATAGTACCATCACCATCTTTGTCAAATAGGGAAAAGGCTTCCTTGAATTCTAGAGGCAGAAACAGTCCCAGTGTTTAATAACGTCACAAGCATAAGAAAAATCACATAGTAAAAACACACTCCACTGACAAGACCTGGTAAAATTCTAAGAAATATTTTCTCATTTTATCTAACTGTTCAGGTATTGAGAGAATGAACACACTCAAATACCAATAAAAAAATTACTTACAGTACCAACACAATTTGCACCGTATATTCAGACTTATTTCATGTGGCTATTATCTGCATTACAACTCTATAATACATTTCCATGCATCTGCATCTTGCCCAGGGCACAGTTGCTCCATAAACAGCAGCTGTTTGGAGTAAGTGAAAGGACCCGCTGGTCCTTTACTTATTCCCTTTACCATTAACAGACTTACAGGAACAAAAGTGTTGTCATTTACCACCTATTTTTAAGGCAGCAGACAAAAGGAATTAGTGTCAGCCACAAGTGGGTGACTGGTCTACAAAAGGTCAAATAACGCTCCTTCTCCCTAACCAGTCTGAATTACAGGCAGTCTATTAAAAGTTTTAAATAAAAGACACTGGCTTATAATAATGTGCTATAAAGCCATCTGAGGTTTATTTATTGCCATTTCACTCCTGGTTTATCTTCACTTTAATAAAAGAGTACCTAGGTCTACTTTGGCTCCAAGTAGTGCATTTGAGCCTAGCAATTATTTCTGTTTGCAAGAAATCTAGAAGTACTTGGCTCAAGTTTGAAAGTCTTAAAAAAAAAAACCAAAACACGTTATCTGTAGTCCAAGGAACAAGCAGTCTAAATTAAGAGGCAATGAACCAGTAATCTTCCAGAACATTTTTGTTTGCTTTTTCTAGTTTGGTTTCAAGTGAGTGCTTTTCAGAACAGTGTTAGTAACAGACTTAAAATTGTCAAAAATGTTTTTTTTCCATTATGTTTGAGATAATTTATTTTCTTTTAGTCACAAGAATTAGCAAAAACAAAAAAATTCTCATCAAAACACTTACCAGCAATCTGTTCTTCAGTCAGTTGATCAGCCTACACGAAGAACAGAATATTTTAGAATACTGTTCATCTCTAGCTATGTCAAGCCATGAGGCACTTCCTTTAAATTTCAGAAGTGATTTATCATTACCTTCACAAGCCACTTTCAAACCCTGGAATTCTGCCTCTGCAAGGAGGCTCCGCTCACCTACACCATGCAGCTGTTTCCAAAAGCATATAAACTAACTTGTCTTGGAACTGCACATGAAGAAGCGGACATGCCATCCTGCAACTTGGCGAATCCATTTTGGTCCAGTGAAGGACACAGACAGGCTCCTCGCAATTGGTCAGAGAGGCATGAAATCCTCAATGACATGTGTTTGGGGTTTCGCATCACACGTCACTCCTGGCGGTACAGTGCCCCAGCAGTGCGTGGGGGGATCTGCACACGCGTGGGCTGATGTGCCGCCCACTGCTCCAGCCCTGCCCACCCTCCCCGCCTCACCGCAGCAACTACCAGCCCCGGTGAGCTCCACAGAAAAGGCTCTGCTGGAATATTAGGAGGAACTACAGCTCAGTATTATGGAGATTTTTGCCACCTCTGACAAAGAAAATTACAGTTTTCATGCACCATATTTTTCCCCTCAGCCGAGCAGTTTAAGGTGCCTCACCCTAATAAACGGGTTGTTTTATACATAGTTTTAGGTGGTAAGTTTTCAAATACCTGCTTATGACCTTCTTACATCAAGAGGCCACTGCGGCATCCAAAGGTATACAGCCCTGTGGGCAATCAAACAGGCTTTCCAGAGCTTTAACTGTGCTAGCCACATCCTTCCAGAAGCCTCTCCCTTATCTATCGATAGAGCATCACAAAAAGCTCCCGTTTGAACTCAAAGGACCAAACAAGTTCTTTATTAATTACTAGGAAAAGGCATATTTTTCCATAAAGGAAGGAAAAAGGGGTTTTACACACATGATCACAGATACTGGAGAATACAAGGCACTAACTCCTCTTAAACTTGTTTTATTGGACCTCTTACTAACAAAACAGAGAATTTTGTACATCAGAGAAAGCAGGCACCTTTATTGCCCTAAAATACTATTATTTAAGTATAAAAGCAGTTAACTGCAATAAAGAGCAACAAATCCAACAGAGAATCAGCTATACAATCTGTTAAGCTCACACACAGGAGAATAGGGCAGGGTTGAAAATCTGCTCTCTATGTTAAGAGGAATACACAGATTTCACCTGTAATTAGGTGTTGTGGGGGGTGGTGGTGGTGTTTGTTTTTATGTCTGTATGTAATGATTAAATAATTCCCTATATGCACAGTGTGTTGAGTGAGGGAGAAAAGGGTAGAAACGGTAACAGCTAAAGACAGAGTTCAAATTTAACAAATCTTCTTTAATAACAGCAGAAGGCTTGTGTTCAAAATCCAGTTTGACTTCCTACACTCTTTGCGATTTTCCAGAAAATGCGAGGTTTTACTTAAAGATTATCTAAGGAATTTACATAACAGACTCAGTGCCCTGCAGAACAGGAAACAGAGCCACACCTCGGCAAAAAACCTTCAGCCCACAGCACCAGCTCACTGCCCCATTATTCAGAGCTCGCTGAACGCTTCTAAAAATCGTATTTCAAATTTAAAAAACAAATACACAAAAAGCCCAAACAAGAAACCCCAAAACCTTCGCACACCCGGCGATGCCCAAGGCATACAACCCGATTCTACACCGCCAAGGGTTCACCTTCCCGAGCAACAGGCACAGCCACTGCCGCTCGCCCCAGCTACAGGACAAAGGTACCCAGGGCTGGAGCCATCACCCCACCCAGCCAAGTCATCAGATCCTGTCCTGGTGATGTCAGCCTTCTCCTACGGGAAGGGGAGATGCAGAGACAGAGCCGAGGAACACCCAGATTGCCAAAATGCGATTAGAGGTCAGCCTGCAACTGTATCGCCGCTCTCATCGGAAGCGAAGTCACCGGGAAAACCCCAGCCCTTCCTCTGGCTCTCTCCTGCGAGGAGCGCGGGCTGGCCCCGCAGCGCCGGGAGGATGCGCTGAGCTGCGCTCCGGCGGCACCGCCGGCCCGGCGGGGCGGAAGGCTCGCAGCCCGCCGGCGCAACAGGCGCCCTTCCCGGCCAGCAGCCACCCACTGCTGCAGTGCGTCCCCGATTCCCCTCCCTCTCCAGCCGGCGGCCACACCACGTCCTCATCCTTCAGCCGCGAGGGCGCCTGGGTTTCGCAGCCATCCTTCCCTCCCCCGGCTGGCTGAGGCACCGGCTCTTCCCCCGCAGCCCCCGGGGAGAGGGGAGGCTGCACCCCCTCCTTCGAGCCCCCCGTGCGGGCGCTGGGCCGCTTCCAACCGAGCAACGCGCACTGCGCCCCGGTCCCCCGCGGCCAGGGGGTGCGCGGGGGCCGGGAGGAAGAGGAGGAGACATGATGTAATGCAGACAGCGATGGGCTTCGCCGCCGCCGTTGCGTTTTTTTGGGGGATGGGGGGGCGCAGTAGCTGCAGCGCGGTGCCCTCCCCCGGCCGCCCCCCCGCTCCCTGCGCAGTGCAGCTGGTGCCGGGAGCCGAGCGGGATCCTCGCCCGCAGACCCGCGCCCCGCCCCGCAACGCGCCCTGCCCGCGCTGGGGCCGCGGCCCCGGGGAGACGCGCCCGGCCCTTTCCGCAGGGGAGGGAGGCGAGGCGAGGCGGGGCGGGAGGGCGCGGGGCGCCCACACGGCAGGCCCGGGGAAACGGGAAGGAAGCGGCGGAAGAATAAGGGCCGCAGCTCCGCGGCGATCCCGCGAAACGCGGCGGGGAGCTGGAAGGGAGGCGTCCGCAACTACCACCAGCCCGCTCACCCCGCTGGGACCCGGGCGGGAAAGGCCCCCGCGGACCTCCCCCCACCCCATCCCCCGCTCCTCCCGGGGGACAGCCCGGCTCCTCCGACCGACCGTCCCCGGCTCCGCAGCGAGCCCGCTGCGCGCCCACCCGGCTGCCCCGTGCCGCGCCCAGCGAAGCGAGCCCCTACCATGGCGGGCCCGGCGGCGGCTCCACGAACTGCGCGACCACGAGCGGCGGCGGCGGCTGCTGCTGCCTCCTCCCGGCGCGGCTCGCAGAGTGCTGGGGCTGTGAGCCTGCGCCGCCCCGCTATATACGTGGGGCCGTATCCCTCCGCCGGAGCGGGGCCCTTTTCCCTCCTCCCGGCGCGGTGTGTGCGAGGTGACTGCGGCGGGCGGCCCTGCCCCCTCCGCGGCCCGGCCCCGCCCCGCCCCTCTCCCGGCGGGGCCGCTCCCGCAGCCGGCGGCCGAGCGCGCCCGGAGGGGCGAGGGCAGCCTGGCCCCGCTGGTGCCGTTTGCCGCCGGGCGCTGGTGCCGGCGCAGCCGGCGGGGAGCTCCCTCACCGCCGGGTCTCCGCCGCTCTCTGGGCTGGGACCCCCGGCGTGAGGGCATCTCGGCCGAGCCGGTGCTGTCTTTATTCTCTAGACAGCATCCCCGCCGGCGGTGCGGGCCCGCGCTCCCCGGGGGAGCCCGGACCGGCACCTGGAAAGGGTGATGACCCGGGGACGGGGAGAAACGTTAATAAAGCACTTTTTTCTTCCGCTGCTGCAGCGACTGCAGGGCTGAAATGTTGAAGCGAGCACAGCTGCCTTTTTATTAATCATAGGGCTTTTGTCAAGCACCAAAATGCAGATGACGGTAAAATTCAACCCAGAATCGGACAGTCTTACAACTGAGGTGTCGTTTCAGTCAGTCCCTTCTTATCGGAACGGCAGGAGCCTGCGAGAGGCAGCAAAAGCATGTTCTGATGTCAAGTGTTTTCCTCATTTCTTCTCTCTCTGCTTTGGTTTTGAGGATTTTGTCCACCAACTGGTAACAACCCAAGTAAATACTGTAGCGTTCAAAATGTACTGCCTTTAATAGGTATGGAAGCACAAACATGGACCTACATTGGAATCTAGGATTTTGGTTCCATTCAAGACAAATTCCCCTAGATTTTGAGATTCCTTGTAGTTCAAGATATTTTTAGCTGAAGGTTTTAGTTTGGGCCTCTCTCTGGACTGGGAGGCTAGCAGTATTTTCAATAAGGTCATAATTCTAATAAACCTGCTTGCAGTATAGCACTAAATCTAAAATTCATTTGTCTGCTTTTCTGTTTTTGAAAAATAGTGCATACCTTCAGTGTTTGAAATAAGGCCAAAATCAGTTTGGTTCTGTTTGTTTAACAATTTCAATAGCTCTGCCACTGAAGTTAAAATTTATTTGCTTGCCTTTCTGGAAAGCAGTGATAGGTTGGCAAACTCAACAGTTACCTGTTTGCAATCTAGAAGGATTTCTCATAGCAAACAAAATAGCATATTTCATGTGTCATAGATTAGTCCCTCAATCATTCTAACATCTGTATAGAACTAGTATATGAAATGGTGTCAGAAAACCGATTTGCAGCTGGCTGGTCTACAAATGATAGGTTTACAGACAGCTTCCATTTTAGATGCAGAACGCCTGGCCTCCTATTTTTAATATGCTTAATATTATTTTTTTAACTATTAAGTAGTGATACTGTTTGTTTGGGGTTTTTTTGCTATGCAAGAACATGCAAATTGATCTTCTTTTTTTTTTTTTTCCAAATCCGACAAACAATTTTAAGCCCTTATTTTCCTTGCTTAATTTCTTTCTGGAAAACATGGCACAATGTTTGATTGGTGTGAGCATTTGCTTGGGTAAGTGAGTCTTGGAACTCCCTGAGTCTCACAGGGATGTGTAAAGAACAGTGTTCATGTCCAAATTGCTCACCTCATTGTGCTGGTTTTAAACGTGAAGATCTTATTATTAAAACACTGAATTCTACATAAATATTGGGCAAATAAATTTGTACAATTATCTCGCAAAGATAAGTAGCGAAGGCAGTCTCATGCTCTTTGGCCAAAATGTTTTTAACATGGAAGGTTGAAGGTATTATCAGGAGAATAATCTCATCAACATTTAAATGTGACAGTTTAGAATGTGGGTGCCTTATTTCAGTTTCTTTAAAGTTAATTTTAAGCGCATGTAATATGTTCTTCCATTGATCCAAACCTTCACTTGTTAAAAAGCGAAGGGATTAAATTTATCTATTGAGAAGAGACTATGAGACAAGTAATTAAAATTTACATAGATTCTCTTATAAACTATCAGTGTTTGGACATACGTGATGGAACTTAGAAATGTGAAGTAGAAAGGCACTCAGTTGCATTCAGTGAATGTTGCCAAAGATTAACCTTTGAGTAGGATTGCTGTGCATTTATTTCTATTTCTTTTTTCTTTAACGTTTTGTGTCTACTTTTCCTAACTCTTTATGGTTCTTTATTAAAAATGGAAATTGAAAAAAAGTTACTTTTAGTTTGGAATATAGTTATCTTGCTTTATTTAAGAAAAATTTCAAGATCAATTAAGGTGCTACAGTTAGGTTCTATAGTAGTTTCTGTTAAATTGCATCATTCTGTATTTGAAAATATTTCACAGCTCATGTTCCAAAATACCATTCTGACTAAGGGGAATTTTTTCCCTAATTTGACATATGGCAGTGATAAATGTAAACAAAGCAGAATATTAATGTTTTGCTGCTTATTTAATGTAAAAAATAAAATCATCTCAACTGGCATCTGCCTGCTGCTTGTAAATTTGCTTTCACTCAATTATACAGCTAGATCTTGATCAGTATTCTTTGTTCCCTTAAATTTACATTCAGTTGTGGGCAGACAAGAAATGCCCCTGTCATTCCAATGACATACAATGTCAAATGATTTGCCAGGATCTTCTACAGTCTCATTCAAAATCTCCTGAATCTCAGTGGGAGCTGGAATTACTGGGCCGTGGAATGAGCTGGGCCATGGAATTACTCAGTAGTTGTGCCTGACACCATACAACTTGGCCATCTCATTGCTACAGAGATTTCTGTGAACAGAGGGCTATGCAATAGCTATTAAGATGAATTTTGACTGGATAGATTTACTGTTCTAAATTACTTTTCTTTATAAGCATGGTCTTGTTGACTTGCATTTGAGTTGTAATAGTAAGAATATACTATTATATAAATTTATTAGTTGCAGGTATTATTCTACCTAGTATTACTAAGTTTTGCCTTAAAATGAGAGTAAGTTTATACTGTTGGTCTTCGTTTCAGCAGAGATTTAACATGTCCATTCTTTGGGAGTAGCATAAGATATAAGGAAGGTTTCTGTTGAGAACACAAAAAAATAATAACCCTTTCTACTTACATACAAGGTGTGCTTTTCTGCTTTGGCTTTGTTAACATAAGCACTGAAGAACATGGTGACACATGTATCAATTGTTTTCTCATATTAAATATACACAAGTTAAAGAAAAAAACAACAAAATAAATTAGACCATTTCACAGATGTCTGTCCTGAGAGCATGGATGCGAAAACAGATGAACAGAAGCTTGTCATATCATTTAATGCATGGCTGGGAGGCTGATATTATGGTGATAAGCACAGATAACCATTTTATAGTAAGTTAGATGTACAAGAAGCCAAAATCAAGTATATATATGCATGCATCATCTGTGCAACTGCACAAAAATTAATTATTAGTTTTCATAGTTATAAAATTGCCAGTTATATATGTGAACTACCCAAACTAGGCTTAAGTTTGTTATACTGCTTTTCAAGTCAACTGGAATTCTGATTGTATATCAGAAAATAGGTTTTTTACACTCTATAACATTCTCTTCACATAGGCAATGTTTCTTTGGGAGACTGTTTTCCACAAAAAATAATGTTTCTAAATGCCATGGGCAGCTGTGGAAATCTAAGCGCGTATTCTTACAAAATGCTCTGTGAGCTTCACTGAGATTGCAAGTAAGTAGGTGGAACCCCACTGAAACAAAAAACTAGAACAGAATTGATTTTGACCACATTTATATAAAATGTGAAAATAAAAATTGCTTTCATCTTAACATTCAAAGTTCCAGACCTTGGAGCATTTTTAAATGGGTAAATACACGTTCCTGTAGATAACTGTTCCTTTTATGAGAGAGGGAAAAAAAACCAACCGAACTCCCCAATCTTTTACATGCTTGTGATTTCTTTACATTTGTCTCACTCCAACTGCTGTACATCAGAATCACATATAATTATGGATTTTCACTGAGCATGTAGTGGTAGAAGGCCATCTATGTAATTGAATAATTAGTGCTTGTTACCTATATTGAGAGTCTGTTGCCTTGTAAAGTTTTAGATGGTGACATAAATCTGATTTAACCATTAGTTAGAACTAAATTATTTATACATTGCAATTAAATCAGTGAAACCTTTTCCATGTAGCTATGTAAATTGGCATCCTTGAGGCCCAATAATTTGAAAAGTTTCATGTTTTAGAGTACTTGGAATTGGAAACTTTAAAGATTCTATCTTAAAAAGACTTGGAAAGATGGGCATTACAGACCTGCTCCCCCACATATCCTCAATCACACATCTTGCAGATTAAACATCATAAAACAATTCTTTTAAATCAAAGTGCCTTTTCCTACTCTTTTTTTTTAACACTTCAAATGTAAAATAAATGAAAAAAGAACAAAACTTTTCCACACAGTCTTAAAACCCCCCAACCTTTCTTCATAGTCCTATGAAGAGTTCTCTAGAAACACTGGAGTATGTGAAAACAGGATTTTCCTTCCCAGTTTTTGTAAGTGCCAGTTTCACAGAAAGGTAAACATTGGATGATTCATGATATAAACAAGTTACTCGTTCCATTTTTCTATGTTTTGTTACCGTTAGTGTTATTACAGATAAAAGCCAAACTATATCCACTATTTTTCAATAATCAAATGCAGAAAAGGATATTTATGTATGTGTTTCCTAAGTATTTAATATTTTTACGTAACACTATCAAGCATACTTAGGTCTTGCTTCTTCACTGATAGATACACGCACATGAACAATATTCCCTGATGATGATTCCAACTAAAAATCTGTCAAAGAAAAGTCATGTATTTTTACCATAAATATATTTGAAAATATTCTGTATAGAAAGATGCATATGGGAACAGTCATTCTAATGATAGGAAAAATTCTGCTTCTAATTTCAGTAGATGGATTCCTCTAAATTTTAAGTGATATAATGTAAGAAACAAACCAATTTTTTTATCAGATTCACCTTATTAGAAATGGCTTGAGTTTGCATTTTATTTCTTTAGAATATGCTAGAAAAATGAGTGGGCCAAAAACTGGTTTACTTTATGGGTTCAAATTTCTGCATTAGAACTGATAAAAGCTGAACAGCTGTTGCTGTTAGCTACAGATTTTGAACCAATATATAGCTTACAATGGTATAATAAACAATGTTAAACAAATAGCTTTCAGAATTTAAGCTCTGAAAAAAAGCTGAGAATCAGTTTGTTCAACTCCAGTAACATTGTTTCTCCTTTCAGTTTGTCCTATTTAACATAGGAAAAAAAAATCTTCAAAGACACTCAGGATTGCTTTTTTAAATAACAGAAATTATTAAATAAGCCGTTTGCATTGTTTTTTACACCTCTCCTTTGCCCATGAGTAACTCATTTTCATCTGAATACTCCCATGGGGCAAAGTAGGACATTAATTTTGCAATAAAAGTCACACATAAATTTAATGAATAAACATATTATATATATTATATCTATATATTTTATATATATATATATAATAAATATTAATAATATATGTGATATATGCAGACAGGTATGTAAAATCTACAGATATATCTTCTAATGGACAAAGCATAATTTCGTAGTAGGTCTATGTTAAATAAAATTTCTTTGGTTCAGGTAGAGCTTTTGTAAGTCTTCAAGTCTACAGCTAACAGTAAAAAATTCAACAACTCCACATACACAGTTCAAGGGTGATCATAATTTTAAATCAGAATCATAGTTTCTGGAACAGATTTTCAGCAACAGTAAACATGCCCTCAAGTCAATAAATCCATGTTAATTTGCATCAGTTAGGGATTTATCCTTCCCTTCCTTTCTCTCACACTCAAATCAAGGAGGTTCCATCAGTTTGGGATAAGAATCTTATCTTAGGATAAAAAGCTATTAAGATCAAAACCACCTGAGTTAAATGGATGTCAAATACTGGCATCCAAGAGACATCCACTATTCTAATCCACTATACTGGCCTGAGATGGCATGTATTATACATACATCCCAAACTACAGATGCTGGAAGCCAGCATCATTGCCAGGAGCTGCTCTTCTTCATTTGCTTTATGTACAGGAAGAAAACTATGGAACCATTACACTTCTTCGGACAACGACTTTATGGTTGTTTGTGCATGCATGAGTACTAAACCCACCTCATAATGAAATAACTGCCTCCTCACCATTTTTGGGGAGAAAAAAATGCTGTTCTTTAACAACCTTGAAGAGAAGATGCATTTCTAGTATCAGTTCCCAGAAACTGTAAAAATAAATGCCAATCTCCGTAGCTAATTGTCAGAGCCAGTGGACTGCCTCTCCCCTGGGAACCTTCCATGGCAGTACCTAGGAAGTCCTCTTCTGAGGCTCATCTCCTAAAGTCTTTTAGTGAACAAAATATTTTAAACAGGAACATCTGATGCCTCCAGTATATAAGTTCTGATATCCCCCTTAAGGTTTCTCTTTGATGCAGTTCTTTGTCTAAAACTGTAGGTTTTAGTTTTGGGGTCATTAGCGTACGTGAAGTTCAGCCTCCTAAAATGTCTGACCTCAGAGTATGCATGTGTCTCCATCCTAAAGCACCTTCCATCATTGTTGAAATTCCAGAAATGGTACCAAGTCTTTCTTTGTAAACCTGAAAAGTAGAGCTGTCCCATGGGGCCTGATATTCTTCCCCTCGTGTTTGGGAGGGTACAGTTCACATCAGCTACCTAATTAAACCTCTGTTCTGCCTGCCCTATTCTGGGGCAATCAGCTTCTGTGGAATAAGAACATGCCTAAAACCCAGCCTGTCCTAGGCATGTAGCACTTCGTGCACACCTTTCCTGGCAAGCACCATTGACCTTCCCCACAGTATGGCTATTTGTTGTTATTTTTGCGGTAACAGAAGTATGCTAGATGCTAATGAAATACTTATATTTAGTAAGTGCACTGTTATGTGCTGGCTGTGAAGCTGTCAGCAGCACTGTTATTAAAGAGCACAAGCCTAGCATAAAGGTGCACTGCACAGAGAATGGGTTCTTTATGCTATATAGAAGCACATTTAATGAGTTTATTTTGGTTAGCCTTTGGTTTAGTTTCGGGTCCGCCAATACTGACATCATTTTTCCAAGCAGGGAGCACCATGTAAGACTTCTCTGCATCACTGTCCTCAGGGTGGGCCAGTGTGTGGGCTGATGCAGTGCTCAGCACTCAGCACTCCAGATCATTTCACTTTGGCAACCATTCTGCTTCTGCTGTCTCTATCTCCATATTCTATTTTAGGGGCTTACAGAGCACCAATCTTCTCAACTAAAATATAACTGAAACAAGATATTCAGCATCAAATAAGCAAAAAGCAAAACACTCAAAATAGACTATTTTGTTATTATCATTATGGAGTTAAATCACTTAAACATAGATATCTTCCTACTCCTCCTCCCCCTTCTTTCTTTAGTTTGTCTCATCTTGTTCTCTCCTCAGGGACGTACTGCTGGCCCACAAGCTTGTGCAAAAAACCGAAAAAAACCCCAAAACCTGAACTCTGTTTCATGACGGGTCCATGGGTACCAAGTAGTCATCTAGCTTAATTCTTGGGAAAAAAATGTTATTGGTAGAATTTCGTCTGTCCAGATATCCTTGCACCAATCCCCCAGCCTGCAGTGGGGGCCAGGGAGCATCCTTTGGAGAGCGATCTCGCACGGCAGCTTTGCGTTGGCATGAAAACACAGCTACACCCGAACCTGCGCTTTTAAGTGAAGTGTATTTTTTCTCGGTCTGTGGGCCTGGGGAAGGAGGTGGATTTTTAGCCAGGTACCCCAGAGGCGCATATAGAGGAGTAACTGTCGATATGCCGGGGGCATCAGTTTGCCACAGAAGACCTAGGTTATTTGGCAAGACCTCGCTGGGGCTGCACCTCTCCCCGCCGAGCACTGCGGGTCCTGCCGGCACTCCCAAAGGCTGTGGCGACATTCGCAATTAAGAGAGAGCCACTGCCGGGCTCGCAGCTGTGCCTCCCGCAGATGCCATTTGCCGGCTTGGCACAGGCAGCTCTGCAGCTCCTCTGGAGGCACTTCAGGGTTCGCCTGAGCTGAGGCTTTGGCTCGGCTCGGCGCTGGTGACTCTGCCGCTCCCCGCGCAGGAACTGCTGGTGGCGATTACTGTTACAGCCCCCAGCGGGGCCCGGGCGGCACAGCACAGAACGCTCCGCTTTCCCGGAGCCCCCGAGGGACACTGATTCCCCCCCCCGCCCTTCCCCGCGGGCAGCGGGGCCGCAGCGGGAGGGCTCTGTGCCCGGCTCGGGGGAAGGCGGCTGCACCCCGCGCCCTGACAGGTCCTGCAACGCCAGCGAGGGAGAGGCAGCGCTGAGGCGTCCGGTCCGATCCCATCCCATCCCATCCCATCCCAGCTCCCTCCCTCTCTGCCTCGGCGGGCAGCTCCCACCAGCGAGCCGCTGGCGGGCGGCGGGACCTATATCCTCTCGCGGAAGGTTACCGCTCGGTGGCACGGCAGCGCCCCACGGAAGCGGTGCTGAGGCATCTGAGGCAGCACTTTGTGAAGGCGCGCCTGATTGGCTGACGGGACTCCGCAATGGTTATCTGGTAAGAGTCGCGGCCGCTGATTGGCCGCTCGGTACCTGCAATGCGTCAAGTGGGGATGCTGGGGTGCGCGTGCCAGCGCGCGGCCGGGGGGCGGCCGCGGCCCCGCCGGGAAGGGCCGGGAACGGCCGGGAATGGCCGGGAATGGCCGCGCTCCGCCGGGCCTGCTCGCACGGCCCGCGGGGACTGGCGAGCTCCGCAGGGCTTCTGGCCCTTCCCGGCAGCATCGGCAGGCCCAGCGCCTCCTCGTGCCGCTGCAGCTAGCAATTGCTTGGCTCGTGAGCCGGTGCTGGCAGGAAGAAGCTGTTCCGCGGTCAGTGACCTCTTTAGAGCCGCGTGTCTATATCAAAAAGCGGCAGAAAGTCAAAAGCCTCTTTTCTCATTCCTTTTCCACAACACAGGGCGCCAGAGGTGCAAAACGTGGCAGTACAAACCTCCTTATTGTGCTTGTGCCCCTGGCGGTGTGAGGAGCGTCTCTTGGACCGCTGCTCCAAGTGACAGCTTGAGTGGCAGCTGGGGGAGGATGTGCTCGGCGGAGTGATGACTGAGCGCTGAAATATCTTGCTGAAACGCTGCAAAATCTTCCAACACAAAGAGATGTTTCTGCAAAATTAGCCCCGAACCGCCAAGGTTCTCCTGCATCCAACCGGGACTTCTGGTCCCCTTGGGCCTGGCCAGAACCTCCTCCAGCCCGGTTCCATAGGGAGCTGCAGAGATACCATAACCACTTGTATGGGGGTTTTTTAGATAAAGCACAGGTAAACCAGAAGCAAAGAAATAAAACCACCAGTAAGAAGCTTACAGGACTGCTTTAAAAACCATGGGGTTTTCAAACCAGCAAGAACTTCCTGGCACATCTGTGAACTTTGATACAGTAACTGTCTAAAGGTAGAAGTAGGTTACAGACACTCATTATCTAAATTCTTTAGTATTTCTGCTGCTGGAGTGTTTTCATTGCTCTTTTTCAAAATTCCATTCTTGAATGAGTCAGCAAGAAGCCTGTGAATGTGTCAGGGAGCAGTGTTTTAAATAAGGTTTCACAGCTAAGCAGTCATTAAAGAGCATGTTTATATATGAAAAAAATTGCAAATTTGCATGTGAACATAACAGCCCGATTTCTTGATTCTCGTGAAAGTTCTCTTCCTAAATACAGTTTTCAGGATAACATTCCTGATGTGGTAGTGGAGGGATTTTGAGTCCTTGGTAGTGTGTTTTCCTTATTCCATTTGCTTACTAGGAAGTAGAACCGTTTTTATTTTTAAATTATTGTGATTTCCTTTTCACAGCCTTACTGAGTACAAACTGTTTTCCTGCTGGCATGAACGCTTCTGTCTTTTTTCCAAAGAACTATTTCAAAATATTAAAAACAATCTAGCCTCTTTTTCTTGTAATCCTAGCCAAGTAGAACAAGTTCAATGAACCCTTTATGGGAAAATTATATGCCTCTGTAATTATAATGGTAATGAGTGCAACTTTGCTGAAGTGAAACATAAAAGTGAGATTGCAAAGATCATTCCATTTCTTACCTGGTGATTTAAAGTGTGATAACAGTTTTGAAAAAAATCATGTTTGAAAACCTTAGATCTAAAACAGCTTGAGGTCTTAACAAATGGAAAGTAAATTGGTACAAAGCACTGGTAAAGGCATCACCTTATTCTGGACCAGTCTCCAGAATTCTCCAGAGTATTCTCCAGAACAACCTTATATGACTCATAAAACAAATTTGTTGTATTAATTTACTGTCATGACTGTACACATAATAGAACTACATGAATATCAGAGAACCTGAAAAAAGCTTTTAGAATTGACATCATCATTCAATGGGAAATAAATATATCAATTTCAGGGTTCACAAGAAAATCATTGTTACCCCAGACAGTCTGCTGTAAAGCAGCCTGTTAAAAAGATAGCCTCAAGAGCTCTGGTGTGTTCAGGGGAGCAATAATATTCTAAGAATTAGCTTACTTTGACCAAATGTTCTAGAATGACTCAATGGAAATAAATACCAATTACATGTTTATTAGAAAGAGTGGCACTGATCAAGTTACAGTACTTCCCAATCAATCAGCTCGCAGTGATGATGCTACATTTTATTTTTTTATGGATGCTCTGCTTAGGCCATGTCCAAAGCCATCAGGGAGCACGTCAAAGGCAATGTGGAGTAGTAAGCAGAGTTCCTTACCGTTCTAAATATATCACATTCAAAACATTCTGACTGAAAACATGCCCCATCCACTTAAAGCAACCATTTTAAAAGCAGTGTATTTACAGCTATGTCATTACACCAACATCTGGTAAATGTATGCAGGTCTGCCATCTTATGGAGCATGAATGGTACTGCCAAATAACAGAATGTGGAACTATATGTTCATATTAGGTGAACAGTTTGAATTCCTTCTTTACAGGTAATGCTGTAAAGGAGCATTTTCTTTTAAAACTCACACCATTTGGATGCATTGGTTCTATTTGATTTATGTATTTGTTGCATTTATGGGTGCGTGCAGGTGTACACATGTAAACACACAGTCAAATAAAGGCATTACATTGCAACTTCAAGCATATAAAAGCTGGGAACAGTTGAAGTTGATTGTTTACATTATATGACAGCCTTGAGCAACATCATCATGTGCTATTTTTTGGGGGGACCACTGTCTGATCTGTCTGATTAAGTTTTCAGGTTAGATGGTGTTATTAGTGAGTAGCTGTTCAGAATCTTGCTTTAGTCTCTTTGTGTGGAGTGTGACTGTGCTGTATTTGCTGCAAGCTAGTCAAGCCCTATTCCAAAGACAAAATTATTAATTCCTTTAAGAGCTTTTCTGTAGCTGTTATTATTAGAGTATGATTATGAACAATTTTGAATTAAGTTTGTACAGGCCAAGGCAGACAATTATCATGGAAATGTTCAACCCAAGTGATTAAAGTTTGGCGAAGCTATTAAAGTTGCTAAAATGATGCTCTTTTGTTTGTTTGTTTTTATTTTCTATTTTTATAAAAGCTCATGTCAGATAAACTGATAAGTGACTTTTGGGTCAGCCAAGAACAAATGCACAAGAACAAATGCACAAGAACACGAGAGTGTTATAATTAGTACATCAAGTATTATCATACATTATTTTCTCTTTAACTGGTGCAAATTTATTTTTAGGTGAAAAGGATTCCTCAGGAAGACCTTATTACTTTGCTTTTGAAAAGTTTGAGGTGAGTGAGGAAAGTAGTGAATCTAAGTGCTTGTGATGCTGTCAGACATTGTAGTGGAACACTTAAAATAAGCAAGTTGTCCAGCATTCAGTAAAGTTTTGTAGAGTTTTACCAGCTGCTGGAAAATCTAGTAGTGCCTGGAATCTAAACACCTAGCAGGATGTCTGATTCTACCAAGCTGTACCTGTACAGAAAATACTTCACATTATACTTTCTCCATTTAGTGCCCTTTGCAAATATTCACATCTAACCTGATACTTTTGCTGGGAAAAGAAGCTGAGCACAAACTGCCATTTAGGTTACTGTCAACTGAATTTGATGATGTGAAGTACTACTTACCACCACAATAAAAGTCTTAGCATAATTGGTGTTCGCTCCTTGAATCACTCCAGTATTGTCATATAACAATTTTTATTTGTCTTTCATCTAAAGATTTTCCAATTTCAGACAAATGTTGGGCAACCTTGGCATTTTGTTTGAGAAAGTCATCTTGTGTCTCAAAGGTCAGGCCACGTGTGACTGCATCTTAAACAGTACAAAATAAGACATCTTTTTTCAGCCAACAAGAAGTTAACCTGTATTTGGTCATTTGGTCCAGAATATATGTCACATGAAAGCAGCAAATGCTTCCAGGTCCAGAATTTACATTATCTTCAAAGTGGGCAGTTTTGAAGGTGGATGCAAACACACATTCAAACCCATTGCCATATAGATGTCTCACTGTAGGCATGATGCCAGATGCAGATACCAGAGGAGCGCTTCATACTGCGTAATTCTGGAGCTCTAGGCATGGTAGGACAGGTGCATCCTCAGTGTAGTAGCCAGTAAGCGTACTGTTTACTAAGTTCATTGATGTCTTTCTATTACAATGAAAACAATCTCCTATTACTATAGCTATTCACATTTTTTTATTAAAGACTTTAGGAATGACAGGATATTGGCATAAGGGTATGATTTTTATATGAGTGGCACTCATCTGACAAATTCCTAACTAACAATTGGAATATTAACTCCTTTGGAGCTGCCTTATATAACCCTCAGTATTATATTAAATAGTTTTAAGCCATCCTCCGTTGAATTTGCCTCTCACCGAGTCAGGAGAACATTGGTCTAAGCTTTGTCTTTGACTGTTTTCAATGGCTACCCAATTTGATCAATATATATACTAGTTAATTGAAGTAGATGGCAAGATAAAGCACAGCTGGCTTCTTGTGGTATGGTTTTGGAGATTAGTAATGGGGACCACAGCAATACATTACTGTGTCCCTGAAGGTGCCAGGTACCTTGCCAGTCTCATATGGAAGTTTTTTAAGCAGTTGGTAGCTAGCTTGCAGTCTTTCTGGGACTTGGTCCCTGCCATTTAGAGTCAAGAACATTAATAATTAATTCTAGGAAATGCTAAGCAATAGCATTCATACTTTAGTGAACCATTTCCTCATCGTGTCCTCCAACTACAGGATGATCTTGATGATCTTGGAGGTTTTTTCCAACCCAGTTGATTCTATGATTCTATGATCTGTGTACTGTAAAATTGTTACTTTGGATGGGAGGATGATTGATTCTTAGCTCTTTAGCTAACATGGCACAGGCAAAGGTGGAACTATGGCTAAAACCTTGGGGTGGGCAATAAAAGGTGTATTGCCTTCCACCCAAAGTAAATGAAGACTGTGGTTTATCTTGCTCTTGTATCAGCATGGTGAAGACCACAGCTTGTGTAGCAAACACACCCACCCACAGAAGGGCATGTTTGTATCTACTCTGCTGGGAACCAGGGGCTGTTAAAGGACCAGCTGCTTTATGGAAAGCCCTATAGTCAATAGTCATGTGCCATATCCTGTCTGGTTTCTTAAAAGGCCATACTTGGCTGTTACAGAGTGAGTTTTTTCTGTTGCTCTAATTGTTTGACTTAATTCTGTCACGGGTTTTATGGCAGGAGGTTATGGCTTTGAGCCTTCTTCCATTGTGGTGGTTGTTTGATCAGTCACAGCATGTGATTAACTTCCTGGGTGTAAAATTTAACTCGTTTGTTATCCATCCTAGCATAGATTCCATGACAACAAAACAGACTGGTAAGAGAGCAGGCGTTCCCAGAATGAATCCATTGTATAGGGGCAAGCCTTTGGTGCAACTGGTAGCATCAGACTTCGTTCCCAGACTGGTCTGAATGGATGTGCAGGAAGATGCACGCTTCCACACCTGCCCTCTTATGCCACTTTTGTACCTGTGTGCATGTGTCACATACTGAAACCCCAAATTTTAGCTTACTTCCCCTATCTCTACAAAAAGAAGCCAGCTTTATGCCCTTATCTACCTACACTCATGTCAGATTTGCTAACTTGTCTTGCTCCCAGAGTCTTGGAAAAGGTGGCTCTGGCTAGGCTTCTACAGTGAGGGCAATGACGGTGGAGAGCCAAGAGCTGCTAACACAGACAGCAGCAAGTCACTGCTCATCAGCTGGCTGGGGTTAGCTGCTGATAGTACACAACTCCAGGGGTAGAGGAGCTTCCAGGTTTCAGAGAAACTGCTCTGTGCCGGAGCATACTGGAGATGCAGGGAGATTGGGCAGTGTGAATGGTTAGTGACTGCTTGAAACTATTTTTGTGGTGGTGATTGCTCCACAGCTTGTGTATATTCATTTGTGTTCTTCTTTGCAATTTGAAGAGTGTTAAAAAGGCAAAAATAACTTCTCTAATTAACAGGATTATTGATCTTGTCTGAATCGGAGACCACTTTAGTGCTTAAACTGTCACTGCGTTTCCCTGCTTAAATTGGTCAAAAGCTGTCTCCAAACACTCGTGAAAGCAGAACGTGGACCAAGTTTTTGTGCAAAACTGCATTAAAAAAAAAAAAAAAAGACTGCAGAGATTAAAGCATAGTTGAGTTGCTATGTTGAGAAAAAAATTTATAAAGTGGTATCATTATTTATGTGCCTTAGCCTTAAAATGGTTTTTACCGATAAAGCAAAATGGCAAAAAAGCAACTGAGATTGGCATCCACTCTGCTTTCTGCACCTCCTGAACAGCAGGAGATCACAGGAAGCTCAGAGGTTGCTGTGTAGAAAATACTGTTCTGCATCAAAGTGGAGATCAGACTGGGTCAGCATCTTTCTACAGGTATGGCAAGATCAGCTCCTCGGTGAAATACTTGTTACTGGTAAGAGGAAACAGTCTGTCCCCATAAAAGATTGTATTCTAAACTGTTAAAGTAAGAAATTTTCTTAATTTTGAAGCATGAAATGTAAAAAGGCTTCCAGAATTATTGTGAACAACTACAGCTCCAGGTAGTTTGTTATTCATGTAAATTTTTAGAATTTACTCAGTTCTTGACCTCAGTGGGTTTCTGCAGCAATATGTTTCACCATGCAATTACTCATTGATTTGGCAAACAGTAATCAAGTACATTGTTTCTTGTACAAAAAGGATGCAAGATTTTATGTACCATTACAAAAGAGGAAACATTTCAGCTCTCATGTTTTGTCTGAGAAATCAACACACAGCAGACTGCCTTCAGCTGGCTGTATCTTTTAGCTGAATATTTCATATTGGGATTCTGGAGTTAATTTGCAGTGTTAACATGTCTTAAGGTGGGTGCTTAATGTTTTACTCAAACACAATGTTTTCTGGGTGTTCTAATAATGCAAATCACCTTTTTGTAGTTATTTTCAGCTTTTCTAATTATGTGTATTTTTTTTACCTTAACACGTTATATCAATGAGTGTCATTTAGTCCAGCATTTGTTGTACTCCTGTTTCAAAATAAAAGCCTGCACAGATGGCTGCAAAACAGAACCTTCAGACACAGTTAGATTTGTACATTTGTGCTGATTTTTTGCTTAAGGGAAATCAGTTCAAAATGCTGTACTGCCAAATCCATCCCTGCAGTAAATCTCTTGGCTTCACTGGATGGCCACATGGGATTGCCTGTGTTATCTGGCTAAGCTATGAGATTCTGTGCAATTCCAAAGGGATCTGTTTGACAATATGAAAAAATGAAGTCTGAAGAGCATGCTAATTGTGTTGGGCGTTGAACAGTTCAACCATTTTGTTCAAAGTGGTGGCCATGAGAGCCACTTTCCATTCAGAGACCACAAGAAACAATTACAAATTACTTTGATTTAGATAATGGGCAGTAGAAAATGTTATAGTGAGTCACATGCAGGTGCAAACAATAGTAGGGTCAAAGAGTTCAGCTGATTTTCTGAGGACTTAGAAATAGTTTCATAACTAAGGAAGTGTTCAGAAAGCTGCTCTAATTCTGTCTGTGTTGTACCAGAAAGGCTGGAAGGAAGACTTTTAGAATACAGCTGCCTACAGAGAGTCTGGGAACTACAGGTAAATAAATTGTTCCTATTCATGTGAATTTCTTTGTGCTCCATAAATCAGGATGTAATATTATTCCAAGAAAAAGCAGGAATCATACCAAATTTCATCAATTTCTTTTCCTAATAGAAGCAACCTTAAGGATGTGGAAATCTGGGTGACTCTTTGGGCCAAAGAGAATTGGCACTTTTAGAGAATAAAATATTGCACAAGATTGCAATGTAGGAAGAGGCCAACAGCCTGTTTGGCTTTATTGGTTTTGCTTATATAGGGCAGGCAAAACACACAGAACTGCAAGTCATGAACCTAGCTCAGTTTAATGAAGTTGTGGACCTTATCTGACTATTTGCAAGGAATGAAAATAGTTGTGAATTTTTGATGATCTGTTAAAGACCAAGTGACAACCATTACATTGGAGTAAAAATACTTGCTCTCACTTGTAAGTTGCTATGTTTTTCTGTGGCAAACTATGTTCGTTTAAATAATCCAAAATCATAAGCACATTTATGGTGCAATACAAATAATACAGCTATAAAGCTACTATGTAGCACTAAAATGTACTTCCAGACTGAGAGGTGATTGTTTTATCACAGTTTGTAGGAAACAACTGTGCTCGTAAGCAGTGTTAGCACTGTAACAGACAACCAAGAAAGAGTTGCCTTGTAACGTTAGCTGGATCCTCTGTGTCATCCAGCTCAATCAGGCTGGAGCTGAGCCAAAGATGGAATGCTTCTCAACATCCTACTTCTAATTGTAATGTTTCCTGTTTTCTTCTGCAAGTAATACTTTCTAGTGTAAATGTCTCACTGGTGGTGTCACCTACGACATTTTGGCCTTTCCATTCTGCTCCCATACTTTCCTCCAGAAACTGGCCAGGATTCTTGCTTCTGATGTTTCAGTGCTATCTCCCTAGTTCCCTGTGGGAGAGTTTGTTGGGTCAGATATCCAAACTGGATCCATGCATATGTATCGTATTCACCTGACCTAAAAGGCCTCCCATAATCCTGCCTGCTGGGGATCATTTCAGCAGTCTCCCCATGAAGGCGGCTGCAACTGGCCTGAAGCCCAGCTAGGTTTGAGCTGTTCTGAGGGAAAGTGGTGAGGTGTGACTGCAGCATGCTGTCTGTCACTCCTGGTTCTGGGAGCATGGTGAGGAAAAGCTTCAGCTGTTTCTTCACAGAGGCAACTTTGGTTTGACAGAATTTATGATCTCTGTGTGAAAGTGTATGTGTTGTTTCCAAGCTAGACACAGTTTTGCAAGAGACATTTGTACAGTGATGGGCCTCAGCTGATACCTATGCCGGATGCAGGGTGATTGGTTTTTAATCTCTGAAACACTAGATTGCTTCACTGAGCTCTATACCACTGAGCACTTCATGGCTTGTTGGGAATGAAAAACAATAGAGCCTTGGGTTTGCCAGGTATCATTTTCACCAACTTCAATGAAGAAAAGGCTACAGGTAAAGTGGCCATGGGGGCCCTCTGCCCCACAGGTCTGGTGTGACAGGGCCAGAAACTGCAGAGAAGAATTCTTGTGTGCAGAAAACATCATTGAAAAGGAGAAATCCAAACAAAGCGAATTAATAGAGAGCAGGCACTTTGCCAAGGAGCAAACAGATTCCCTTTCGACAAGCAACAAAACTGATGTCTGTCAAGCTCTTTTCTTCACAGGAAAAAAAGATGTCAGAATCTGCTGCTGGAGAAATTTCCCACATAATCTTGCTATCAAAACATAGCTGGCAACCCCAGGGAAGGAGATCCCTGATCAACAAAAATCACCTGTAAATACTCTATTTCTCTTGACTTGAGAAAGACAAATTCTATCACCAGGAAATTCTATTAATTTACATTATTAGCATTTTCTAACTCCATCTTTTCTTCCTGCTTTCCTCCCTCCCTTTCCTCTTTAGTCTCTCCATGCACCCCTCCCCATCTAATCTATGTTCCTGAGAACTCACTAAACACACTGTCCTGATTATCTGTGTCCTTCTCTCTGGGCTCATTTGTGACTGCTAGTCCTACTAATTTACCTGTTTCAAATAGTTATTTACTGAATAGCAATAAAAAGTAATTACTTCTAGCAGCCAGAGAAAAACCCTGATCTTAGCATTTTAAAATAGGATACTTCACAGACAAGGTCTTAAAGTCTTCAGGGTTCATATTTCAGTACTGCTACTCTAGTACAGGTCCTCCATTATGGCTGTTAAAGCACTTCTATAATGTCAACATGTGAGGGTTTTTTCCTTTCTAGTATAGTGTTGCTGGTTTTTTTGCTAACAAATATGGAATACCAACTCACACACGCAAGGTAGAGTGTTCTATAAATGAACTTGGATGAGCCTAGCAGAGCCTGCTTTATGCAGCTCTTCCTAAATGAAGGCTGCTTTGACAGTGTTAAGAGATTCCACAGTTCATATGAGGCTGCTGGATCCTCCTGCCAAAGGCCGTAAAATAGTTTGAGGTGGAGTGCAGCTTCCCCTTTCAGTGTGAAGGTGCCAGAAGTTTTTGATACAAGCATATGGTGTGCTTTCTTCATTAAAACAGCAATATACTTAGCTCAAGAAAAGGACTAAATTCTAAAACTCACTGGCACCATTTTGATAGCAGAGGTGGTAGAATACCATTTCAGTGTTATTTGCATTTTAGGACTTTGAACAGTCCTAAATATCAGGAATCAATGATTATGATTCCTGGGGAATACAGCTGCAATGTTTTATTTCTTCCAGTACAAGATTGTCTACCATGGTTGGCTATACTTTAGTGAAGTTGATCTGGATATACTGATGAATACTAGTAATAATTTCTTAGTCATTGATTAATCATGTAAATATGATCAGATATGTATTTTTGTGTTATCTGCCTATTTACTTCTATATGGATTTTCTGTATTTTTTATATATATTTGATATCTAGTTTGGAATAGCAACCTAATGTGTTTGCTAGGCTAAATTATACAAAGAACAACTCATACCTAATGTGGGTAATAATGAACAGACTGGAGAAGAACCGTTTATCAGAGCAAAGTGTATACAATAATAAACTGTCTCTAAAGCATTTTAGAGATTTTCTGTATTTACATGACACTTCCACTTGTACAAGAAATTTTTGACAAATAATACTAAATTATACCAATTCAGTAGATTTTTACATTTTTCTGTCTCTTAACCCTTTTTTGTCATGTAATTATTTTTCAGATTACCTCATGTAGCTCTAGAGAAATACTTTTTTTATTTTCACAGTCTTTCTCTAGTGACTTTTGATCCAGAGAACTAATGCATTAGGAGTACTGAGATTTTATTGGGTAATTTTCCCAATACTTTTACCTCAGTAAAGCTTTTACCTCAATAAAAAACTTTTCACTTGTTTGAAGAGGAAAGGAGACAATACTAAATTGAACTTTTAATTCTTTTTCTGGTCTAGTGTTTTAAATCATGAGCAACCTTAGTCCTATCAAGTTCTGGGTTTCATGCCTCATAGGTTTCCAGAAGTATTTAACCTTTAGTAGGATAAAGGTTAATGTTTCCTGCCTTTTGTATTTTAACATGTCCCCCTCACAAGATCTTAAATAGCAAAACAAAATTTTATTCAAATCTATAGTCAGAAGCAAGATGATTTATGAAAACAAGATCCATCGGGTGCATGTGAGGAATTCATCTGTTTGAATGGAGATGCAGAGAAGCTCATGTTAATTTCAATGGAATGGGAACTGGGGCTTCATTCTTTAGAAATACAACCAGACCCCACATTGCATCAATAATCTATCAGATGGCTAAGCAGCTGTTAAGAGATGTTGAGATGAGTGGTAAATGCCACTGCTCTCCTTTTAGTCTAACAGAAGTGCTCTCTGTATTCAGAAGTTCAGCAACAAAATACGGTGAGAGGTATCTACAGTGTCCTCTACGGATCTGTTTCTGGACTTGTGCTGCGGGTCAGATATGCCTAATTTTTGCTTTGAGCTAGATACATCAGCTTATGTTTTCTGATACTTAATCTCTCAGAAGCTTCTAGCAAAGTTTTAGTGTGGTTTGGACTAATAGATAAGATTATTTTTTTCCTCTGCAAATTTCTTCTAGGAGTGGTCAGTGGCAAAGAATCCGATGGTGGTTGAAAGTTGGAAATGCTTCTTTGGGAAATGGGAAAGTCAACAATGCAAAATTGATAAAATAATATGAACTGTGTGCCTAAGATTTGTTCTCTAAATATTGTTTTCCATGAGCAATTAATATTTTAGTGGAAACAATTGTTATGCCCTGTTGTCTTAGTTTAAACCAACCTGGACCACAGCTAGAGCAGTAGTTCTCTAAGGCCTTGAGCCATGTCAGAGAGTCTCGTAGGGAATGTGCTACATGCAAGAAATGTGCTGAGGGAAAACTACAGCAGATCACACTAGACACGGCATTGGGCCTTATAGAAGAAAAGCTGTTTCTATATTTTGTATGTTAATAAAACAAATAAATGTAAATGAGAAATGGGGGGTTGAAAGATATATAGTGTTTTCATGTACAGTGAAAAATAAATTCTAGAACAACTCCAGTACCTCAAAAACATAACTGGGATTGTGTTATTAGACAGGGGTCATCAGACTGCTTGATATATTGACTTAGAAGACTTTGAGGAAGAGTATTTCCAGATTATTTCAGTCATAACATAAACCATTTTTTAAAGAAGCAATACTGATTAGAGAAATCAGTCTTTGGCCTTCTTCATTCATGGAGTCACTCATTACAAGCTCTGTGACACTTCTTTTTATTTGTTGGCGTTGGACTTTGGTTTCCACTGCTTGACCTCTCATGAATGATTAGATAATTAGAGAGGTCCTATCCATCAAGGTTACTATGGCTACCTCCCTCCTTGCTGTTTTGCAGAGATGCACACAGTATTTGAGAAGCAGAGCACAATCCCAGACAGACTGGTAGATATTAATGAATAAGGAGAAGGTAATCTTTCACACTCCATGTATTTATCAAATTTTCTTGCCCATCTGAACCACACATAATGCATCTTTTGAACGCTGTTGAGGTCTAGCCTGGACTGGTATGGAGGTTGTTTTCCCTTTGTTTTAGTGATGCCTTGGTTCCCTCCCAGTGATATGTCCAATATGAAGTAATGAAAATAGGTAAAATGTCCTCTGACCAAAAGAAACCTTATAGCCAGATGGGTAGAAATTATTTCAGATAATGGCTGCAGTTGTGGAAATGAGCTCAGGGTTCATGAAAGCCCAACAGCTTTGAATAAAATTGATGATCTAAGAGAAGGTGATGAAGTATCTGTGGGAAATTAAAAAAAAAAGTAACATTTATTAAGGGAGGAAAGAATATTTGGGATGGATAGGGACATAAATGATTGTGGTGCAATACTGAGAGACTGGAAAAAGAATAATGCATGCCTGTCCATTTGTGAGCAGATGGTCATGTGTGGTGATGATCACCCTGAGTTTGGGTACCAAAAAGGGAGTAAGTATATATGGGAGACAGATCTATGCTGCAAGCTTTTTGACAAAGGGTTCTGTGCGTGTCTGTGTGTGGAATAGTGGTTGTGAAAAAGAGAATTCTAGGGAGAGGCAGAATTTATACGGGAGCATAGCATGGGTCAGCTTGGAAGGGCCTTCAGATCTTCTACTCCCCTTCTACTGACATGAGAATGAAGATTTTTGCAAACATTTTGATGACATTGTGCATGTTCATGTTTGTGGTACAGACTGAGTAGCAGATTTTTTAAATACTCAATTTTATTGGAAATTTGTAAATTTCAAACTGCTCCACTCCTGTGTGTGTGTATAAAATAAGCTATGGAATATAGAATTGTATAGACACACAGAGTTTTATTTATTTGTTTTCACTCTTACATGGGCATTTCAATCATTCTGGCTTATGCCATTCTTTTTCTTGCACTAAGAACTAGGTTTGAATTGCCATCATCCTTACTTTTTCTGCTAATACATTTAATAGATGTGCAACTGTTTTTTTTCCAGCCTTCTGAGACAAAACATCTGCTTTTATAGAATTTAATGGGTGTAGCAGAATACTGAGGGACAAGTAAGGTGAAAAAGAAGTGCACGGAAGAATCATGGTCATACCTTTGAGGAAGGACCATAAAAATAAAATTAATGTCCTTTCCTTTCTACATGAAAATTAAATTTCATAATGCTGTTACAGAGCTTACAAAATGTACTTATCTATGCATTCTCCTCTTTTCAAGGTTGTGCAGCATACTGTTGCTTTTTGGATCAAAAATAACAGCACTTCAGCAGAATAATTTCAGTCTGTATAAAAGGACTTTCACTGCTAGTAACATAGAGGATTTGATTTTAATAAATATATAATTGATTAGTCCTGGTTAATACAGTATTGTGACTTAGTGATGCTATCCCTAATTTGGGTATATTAGGTTGGGTTTTTTATAGGCATAATAATCTTCAGTGTGCTGTAAGCACAGTGTAATAGTTGAGGACGGCAGGATTCCAGGTCATTATATTGTAGGAGGTTTTTTTAACTGTGTGTTTATCAACTGTTTTCAATGCCTGTCATATTAGTTATCTAGTGACAGCAGTCAGCATTCTGTCAGAGAGGTGACACTGCATACAACTCATGCATTATACAAATTGTCTGGTAATACAACTTTTCAATAGCAATAATGGATACCTATGTGGTACTATTTACAAATTGAAATTTTCTAAAATACTGGAGGCAAGTGTATGGTCTTGCTGGCAGCTGAATTAATGTAATTTTGTAGGAGAAATGGAGATTGGAGAAAGGAAAACCTACCAGCATTGCAGCTCAGTTGTTGGTGAAACATGGGGATGAGGGCGAATTCTGACAAAGTTGAAGAGAAATTAAAAAATGCAGCTGCACACGGGAAAACATGGGCTGCTAATGCCACTACAGTGCAGATACTTGTCCGAGTGACAAACGAAGGGTTGGTTGGTTGTTTGTTTTTCTGAGCACAAACGGATGCTATTTTAGACTAATTTTATGTAGGTAGTAATGATGGGGAGAAAGGTGGTTGTGTTTAAAGTAAAAACAGAGCAGTCCCCTCTCCATCCCCACCTGGTTGAAAAATCCAAATGAAATGGAAGAATAAACAAAGCTGTTTCAACAATTAAAGTTTTAGAGGGCTTTTTTATTACTATAAGAACAACTGTTGATAAATTAGACATAGTAATTGTGGTATTTGAATGAACTGAATAAATCAGAGGCTTAAACATGACAGAGATCTGGAATTTATCTAACTCAGACACAAAAACTGCCTGGAATTCACATTCCAAGTATGGAAGCAGGATGAGTAACCACCCCCAACACTCAGAGTTAAAACACGGAAAAGGTCTGTATAGAACGGAGAAGGGAAATGAATGAATGAAGAAAATTATAATTTGGAGACTTGGAGGTGCAGGCCTGGAGGAGATTTGCCAAACCTAACCCAGAGCTAGATTTTGAAAAAGAGTGAAACAAAAAACAAGACTATTTAGTGACATAAGTAGCACTTTGCAACTAGCACATAAAGAAGCGGGAGCCCTAAAGGTTTTGTATAATCTAGCTGCATTCCCCAACCCAGTGAGTAATTTTTGCACCTTTCAGAACAAAGATCTAGACAGTAAAGTCAAAGCCAGAAGAGAATATACACAAACTAACAAGAACCGTGGCATGGAAGCTAAACTAGGAGAGCTCAACATGCTCAAAGGGGGAAGCATTACTGACTACTGAAAGAACAAAGTTTTATGGCTTGTGGTAGAGATTTTAATCCATCTGTGCTATTGTGATGCTATATAGCAAGCTTCACTTTTATTTTTATAAACATTTGATATATTTGCATTTATTCTGTTACTCTACAACAACACACAAAGCTTTAAAACAAAATTTGAAAATAATGAACACTATGGATATAAATGGAAGGTGGGATAAAATGCAGTTCAAATTTACTAAGGGTAAACCATGTATTTTAATGGAAGCAGAATTTTATGGATGGAAACCTGTTGGATCCAGTTGATATTTACCTCAGTAAAGCATTTGACAATGTAGTACTTGTGAGATTATGAAGTGAAATGGGAAATAGCATAAGAAATGTAAGTTAGATAAAAAAGCGGCTAAAAGAGGGATGACAATAGATCTGTGCTGGAAAGGTGACTATGAGACCAGAGAGAGAATTTGACTTGGGCTCCTTATACCAACATTTGGCCAGTATCATTGAACAAAGGCAATGGCACAAAAACAAGAGTGGGCTAATTAACCTTGCTGATGACAAAAACAAAGGCCTTGCTCACAAGAAGACATATCAAAAATTTCACTTCTATAAAACAGGTGACCTAGCAGCCTGCAGAAATGGAAGTAAAGTTAAATTTGATACAGAATACAAGGCCATGTCCTTAGGGATTAATAACAAGATTTTTTGGTATAATAGAGGGAAACAGTTGATTGTAAATGCCCAATTGTAATTACTGATCATGTTGTCATGAGCCACTAGTATAATTCATCCAACTAAATGATAAGTTCAGGGCTGTAGAATATTACCAGTAGAGAATGAGAAGTACCACTGTGTCTGGAATATTGTGTGCAATTCCAATTCAGAATATGAACTGAGAAAAGTGCAAAAAATCAGTGGACTGAGCAAGCAAAATTTTAAAATTGCTTAATGGCAGAAAGGCTGAGTGGCATATGTTTACTTCTTATGCATAGATTACATCCAGGTTAGCACCCTCATGAAGCAGGGAGTTATTTTAAGCCACAGGAAAATGCTGGCCCAGAAACAGATGGATATAAACATGAATGTAATTAAGGAGGAAGTCAGGATGCTTCTAAGCATTGGAACATCATGGTTCTGGACCTGTCTCTCAACAGGAGTTCTGGGTAGAAAAGCCCAACAAATATCAAAATTGAATTTATGAATAGACTTATGTTGGTAAGGTTTTCTGCAGAGAAGGCTAAACTCAGTGACTCAGACCATCCGTTCCAGACATATGTTCACAAGAGGTTAGAGACTAGGCATAAATTATGAGATAAACTTTATTTGGGGGGGAAAAGTCTAATGAGAAATTAGCATGGATTTTACATAAGAATTATGAAATCCAGGGAAAATGCAGAAGAATTACTACATACAACAGAAAATGTAGAAGAAAAATTGCTTAATACAATAGCAGATGGAAAATCCTGGTTATTAGTGTAGTATATTTTTTAAATACTGTCTGTTTAAGCATGCTGTTTCAGAGGCTGCATTTTGAAAAGTTCATTAGTGTCTCAGTTTAAATGAGACACAGGTAAGATTGAATTATGTCCAGGAAGGAATAACAGCCCTTTATTAAAAGTATA
>JAWMRA010000161.1:47035750-47051139 GCA_035584735.1 Pseudotriccus pelzelni | reverse complement strand
AGTTACTTAATTCCCCTTCCCCCACACACACACTGAGGCAGGGGGAAGGTAAAATTCCAAGAACCAAACCATGACAATTAGGAATCCTACTCCTCCCTCAAATTAAAACATCTGATCCTACGATCCTAAGGCACCAAAAAAACCACCTCATTACAGTAACTGGAAGCTTGTGGCTGCACAATGAAGCCACAAAGTTACCTCAAAATGTCGCTGTAAGTTGAATGTTTTCTTTTGATTTGAGAAAATAAGAAGTATGTCAAATGAACTTTTCTTATAGGAGGATCTATTCCCATGTTGTTTTAAAAAGAAAGATGGTGGAACTACAGGATACAAAATATAAAAATAAGGGTGGGTGTAGGGTGGGGTTTTTTACTTTGATTTGGTTTGTGGTTTTTTCAGGACTAAAACTCCTTGCCTCTGTTCCTCTGCAAAAAGAAACTTGATAAAATTGTATGGGTCTGGATATATGTCATAAATTCTGATCATTCTGAATTTCTTAAAATTCACTAGTCTTCATCCTGAGAAGGGTTGTATAAAATGATAGTGGGCCTTTCCAGCAAACAGAATGCTCTGTTTATGTCTGCAAAATAGCTCCTTCCTCTTCTGGGTGTAGTTTTAGTCACTGCCAAATTCCCAGTAAATGTACTGGGAACAATATCAAGGCCCTAATTTTTTTGGAATCTATACAGAAATACAGATCTATATTCACATATGCATACATGCTTGTATAGCAGAAGTTTTAATACTTCACAAGTCTGAGGTTTATGTCTAAACACCTAATAGGCCTGTCTAGAGTATGGCTTTGAAACAGATTTTTCACATTAATTTTGTTGCTGTTTCTGTTTTGTATAATGGAACAGTGTATACATATTTCATACTTTCCTACTGGGCCAGTCTGACCATGGCTTTGGTTTGAAGTTCAAGGCCAGCACTGCCATGCAGCTTGAAAAATCAAGTGCAAAAATCTCCTTTGGATTTTTGAAGTGTAACATCAGAGTGTATATCTGAACTAAACCAGTTGTCTTTATTACATATGTCCATCACAAACATACCTGCAATAACTGATCTACCCAGCCAGCCTTTGATAACCCAGAAAGCTTTTCATAAGTAAAGATTTTACAGATAGAGCTTGGATCAGTAAATAAACCACCAGGTTTATTAAAGCATTAGAAAGATGGCCTGACAGCATTGGTAAAAATATTAACAGTAATGCATCTCTGAATAAGATCAACTCATACGTGTTTATTTTCTGTTTAATTTTATCTGTTGAAGGAAAAAATGTTTGCACCTCTTCCATGTAATTTTATATTCCTGATCTATTAAAAATTTAAACTGCCAAGATTTTACTCAGGTATTGTTTATTACATTGTGAGAAGAAGGTGGTAGAATTGCATTTTTTATAAAGTAATTTTCAAAATCTCTGTATAAAATACTCTAGAAAGCATATACATACTGACCTGCAAAATAGGTACTTTGAGGGTAAAATATGATACATCAAATATAATTACAGTATTCTACAATATAATTACCTAGAATACTTACTGCACCTGTAATACAATATATAATTAAAAACTGAAGAGAAAGTTAGTAATTTGAATTTGATGCTAAATATGAGTTATTTCCCTTTAAAAATACAACAGAAGCACTTTTGAAAGACATGTAAAATTATTATACCTTTGCATCAAACTGTGTTCAGTTTTGATTTGTCAGTTTTGAGGATTGGAAGAATAATATTAAACATTTAAGAAGAACTTCTCATAAAGTGTCTTCTTGAGCTGCCTCTCTCAAACAACTGCAAAGATGAGGTAATAGAGAGCTCTACATGAGCCCTGTGAAATGTCCCAGCCATGTCATGCCTTATGCTAACAGCATAAATCTGGTTACTTGGGAAAGAGAGCAGGCAGAGAGGAGAGCCAGTGGGGTACATCCAGACTCGGGAGACCAGTCCAGAGGTGGGAAGGGTGAAGGGGTGGGAAATATAACAGCAGCTTTGAAGGGAAAGGGAGCAGAGCCAATCTCCAGCTCCCTTCAGCCCTGCACTTCCCAGCCACGGGCCCTGCCAGGCTGGGTCCCTCTCCCCAGGATAGTGCCTGATTCCAGGGCTAGGGCTGCCCCTGGTGCTCCCAGTGCCCTGCTCCTGACTGGGGAGCTTCTGTCCTGGCTCCCACAGCTCCTGGTCCCCCAGGAGCTGCCACCCCACACAGCACCTTGTCAGCAGGGTAGAAAGAGAAAATAAAATAGCTACAGGTGCTTATCAAGCACCATTAAAGTCCCAAACGTGCAATGCTCCTGCAGGAGATAATTTCTTCTGTGCTGTTCTCCTGGCAAGGCTGGCCGTGGGATGGTGCTGAGCTTATAGCCTGGCAGCCACTTGGCAGAGCTGAAACCATTCTTGCATTTCTGCCTGCCAAGTGGGTCTCAATAAAAAATTAGCCCTTGGTAAAATTACAGAGTAGATCTCAATACATCTGAGTAGTGCTGGCATAGACAAAAGGATTTCTTAGTGAAGGAAACCTGAGGAGGGGCTGGGAAAAGGTAGAGGAAGGCTGGAAACTTGGCACGCCGTTTGAACAGGAACCCGTGTTACTGGAAACCCGGTTGTAGTCCATAGGTCTCACTGCAGGGACATACAGCTGTGGTCCCCTCCTTTTACACTCATCCAGTTTCACTCTTGGAACATGCTAAATGCGTCGTATTAAAGCCACATATTTTCTTATTGAGTAAGCTGCATAAGCATTCTAATCATGATACAAGTGCATCATCACGTAATGCTGGCGGCACTGGGTGTATCAATGAGGCTTGAAAAGGCCAGTGGAGCACAGAGGTGGAAGCCTGCGAGTCCATCCCATAAGGGTTGTTCAGGAGAGCCAAAGGCAGCGCGTTTCTGCTAATGTTAAATAGGAACTACTTGTGCAAATAAATGCAGTAACCCCAAAGCAACATTCACACAGGTTTAACTTCACTTGTGATAATGGGAAATATTGCTTGCAATTATGTGGTAGTGTTAAATATGTTGGGGGTTTTTTTTAATGTCACAGTAATATATGTGTGCAACAATAATAAATCCCTTTGTTAATTCATCCTTCTCTTTATCCATAATTGGCTCTAATTTCCAGGGATGCAGGGCATAAATCTGTACTTAGGATTCTTAATAGACTCTCCCTTTGGTCATTTGCTTCAGTCTCAAAAAGCACCTTTTCTGTATTCTCTTTGTTGAGAAGCCATTAACTGCCATCACTGTGAGCAGCTGAGAGACAATGTGAATAATGGCATTCAGCAAATAAACTGAATGCTTTTGTTATTAAGTCCTTTTAGTTTGTTTTGCACCTCGAGCACCAATAGTTTTGAAAGGGGTGTGAGTCTCATTTGTAAGAGACTAGGGAAATAATTATTTTTCTGTAGATGGGTGGTAGTTTTCCCAATGCTGAGGTACACAGAATAAACACGTTTACAGATTTCAGTAACTATCCAAATAAGATTATGACATATATTTCCATGAACAGGAGAGTTGTGACTCAACTTTCCCAGTAAGTCAGACTCCCAATATGAACTGCACGCACACACTTCTGCTCCCACTGAAAGTTCTGCACTGCCACCTGTTTTGATCTGATTTGCAGTAATGTAATAACCTGTAACCTTCTGTTAAATTTGGTTGAAATTGGTCACAAGTTCTAAAACTACCTGGAGAAATTATGCCAGGCAGACAGAAAGACAACTGCTTGTTCAGGTTGCATAATTACATAGGTTTTCTCTTTGCAGGAAAAAAAGTTTAAAAAGTGTATGTAGTAAGGTATTTTTTCTTTAATTTTCTCTTCAGAATTTGGTTACAAATTAGTAATGTGCTTCTTTTAAACTTCTTTCCTATCTTCTGTATCTGTTCTAGGCAGGTACATATTTCTATATCTTATATACTACATTTTCCACATTCTCTTGTCCTACTACAAAACTCCATAGTTAACAGCCTTGAACTAAAACTTGGCTGCACACCAGTATGTGAGCATGCTTTTAAAGCCAAACTTTCCAAGTTGGCAATCAGGCCCCACTCATTTGAGGACTTCCAGACTACCAGTGTCCATGATCACTATTTTGTTCTGAATCCTCTTCTCTCTGTACTTATATTCTTCTCTACTGTCGATTAATAGCATTTATGGACTAATAATAAGCTAACGGTAGGAAACAAGGATTAAGAAATAGTTTTATAGTTTATAAAGGATGAAGTCAACAACATCTACAAAAAGGCTGCAAACAGCAGCGAATGTAGGGTTGACAGAGTATGCAAACAGTGCAAAAGTATTCCCAGCAATCAGCTGGAAATCTTACTGAGAAAGGTCACTGAAGTATTTCAGAAATAAATTATAAAATGACCAAAAAAAATCAGTTTGGTAAATGTGAAGTGGTGTGTATAGGGAAGCTAATCCTAATATCTATACGCAGAATTTTAATATTTTGCCACACAGGAACGGGTTCTTGACAGACACGGTAGCTCAGGAATGATCAAAAGGTATTGGAAAAAGAATACAAACCAAACCAATCATCATAATTCCATATAATCCCTAATCCCATTGTACATATAGTTTAATCATTACATGAAATTCTGGACATGCAGTAGTATTACAGCAGGAATTAGAATTAAAGAATTCAACAAGGAGGCTATCATGGAGTAGCTTTAATATACAAAGAAAAAAGGGACTGAATTTTTCAGACCACAAAGGAGAATATTGAATTATATAACAGTGTATTTTTTTGCAGAAAAATGAATAGGGCATTTATTTTTTCCTCACCATGAGAATGGAGCACTGGGCTTGAGAAAAAAAGAAAACACTGTTTCAGACAATACATAATTAAAAGTGGAACATCCTGCCCTAGAAGGTGCAGTGTAAAGGCGCACAAAATTAATTTTCCAATTCCTTTGGGGAGGGCAGGCCCCTGGGCGCTCTCAGACCCCAGGGGTGACCGCCCGGTCAGGGGAGCGATGGAGCTCCGGCAGCAGGAGGTTGGTTGTCCCGGGTCTTCCCTGCCGGTGTTGACCCAGGCTGTGTGGATATACGGGCCTCCAGGCACACAGTGGCCGCCAGCAGAAAGCACGCACGGCCTCTTAGAGCATTATCCTTTCCACAACTGAGCATTCCAGTCCCGAGGCGTCCCGTCTCAGTGAACGCCATATGGGACGAGAGTGGCGGGAAGGAAGGGCTGACTCTGGAAACTCTATCCCTCCTCTTCCCCGAGCAGCTCCCTCCTTCAGCGCCAGTGACGGCGGCGGATGCACGACCCCGGAGACCCGCAGAGGGCACAGCGCCCGCAGCACTCCTAATGTCCAGCCCAGCTTCCCTCAGCAGCCGCGGCCCCGCCACCATTTTGGGGCCGGGCGGAAGAACTACGTGTCCCAGCGCGCTCTGCGCCGCGGCGCCATCTTGGCGGTGAGCAGTCGGGGCGGGGGTGGCGGCGGCCGGCCCGGCCATGGCGCTGTTCCCGGCCTTCGCCGGGGCCGCGCAGCCCGGGGAGCCCCCCGCCGGCAGCGCCGAGGGCTCCAGGAAAGGTAAAGTCCTGGGAGAACCCTCTTTCCCCTAACAGCCCTCCAGCGGCCCTCGGCGCACGCCGCCAGGCCCGCTCTGGCCTCCGTGCTGGGCCGCGCTCCGCCCCCGCCATGGAGGCGGTGCTGCCGCTGGGCCTGGGACCCTCGGCCCGGGTCCATCCTCCACGGAGGCGGCGGAGCGCGGCACAGGGGCTTTTGATTTGTTGCTGTTTTCTTCGAGTTTGGTTGTTTGTTTATTTTCCGCTATCTTTGGATAAAAGATAGCATTTTCTGAGTTCCTTGCTTATTAGTTGTGAGCGACATTTTTTGCGACAGTCTCACGAGTGAGATGATAACGAGTGTCTCACTTTGATTGTTACGGTTGCTGTCTAACAAGTTACACTTTTATGAAATAAGTAAAGAACCCTTTCTGGTGTATTGCCAAGCAGTGAAGTGGTTATTAGGTTTATTAATTCTATTGGGAGAGGATTCGAACTAAGCCTTTCGCTTGCCAGCTTCCACCACCCTTGAAATCTGCCCATTCTCTAGATACCACAGCAGGGGGAAACACGAAGGGAATTCTTTAATTAGGCTAAATTTCTTGCGTATTTTGTTCAATCTGTATAGTGAATTTTTGATGCTTTTAGCAGTTCAGGCTGGGATTAACTTCTTGTTCTAACCAGTTCTGCATTACCACCTCATGGTATTACAGTTGTTCATACTCAGTCTGCCGGTACAGGGGTCTTCTGGCCACATTTAGAAATCTTTCTAGTAATGACACTCCTTGTAGGAGTAGTGGACATAATAAGATCCCAAATCGCATCTTCTAGGAATAGAGGAGTTGCTATGCCAGGCAGAGGTACAGAAAAATTCTCTGGTAATAAGACCTTGGTTGTATTTTGAAACATGGAATTTAGCCTTTACGTTTGTTACATGTGGTCTGTGTCACTGCAGGCCACCTGTCTGGAAGATCAAATTATACAGAAAAAGATGTAAGACTGACTTTTGAATCCAGATTTCAGTTGTTAGCCCTGTTTATGACTTACATTTTGGTATACTGGAAGTTTTTTGTGTAAGAATTATTGACAAAATGTCTTTAGTTTATATTTTAGTCAACGTTTTACTTTGTTGTCGATGGCATTTTAGTGTAAGTTAATAAAAATTAAGTATTAACTCAGAACCACATTTATGGTGGCATATATCAAATATCACACGTTCAGCTTATGAGAACTTGAGAACTTGACAGGCAACTTTGGTATCTCTCTGATAGATGGTTCTCTTTGCTCAGAGCTGATGTGAAGCCAAAGTCCATCATAATGCTCAAATCTCAGAGCATTGATTTTAACATGTTATACAAAACTGAGGTGCCTTTAGCAGACACTTAGGACTGCTTCATAGCTTTATTGTGGAAGTTGAAGTAATAATATGAATTTATTGGCCATGTTTCATTGTGCCAACCACCTCTGTCTCATACTCTTACAAACCTTCCTAACTTTTTAGATATTGCACAAGAAAAAAACCTCAAAGAAGTAAAGAGATAGTGTTTTGAAGTTTGGAATGCATTGTGATGTTTGAAATGGTTGTATCCAGCTAATTGATTCACTTGAGATTATTTACAAGCTGTTTGGACTTGAATATTGTCTTGTGGAAAAAATTGTTCAATTCTGTCTGAGTATTAGGTCGGTTCAATTAAATTGTTCAGGAAATGCTGAACAATTTGGAGAATTCGGAACATTTCCCTGCTGTATCCACAGAGGTGCATTGACTGTGCTGCAGGAGTTGATTGTTGCAGTGTGATTCTTCAGTTCTTTAAAGATGCAATTAGATCTTATCGGCTCATGTAGAACCAAGCTACAGCCACAGGCAGGGGATTAATGTTTATCACTCCATTGTTCCAGCTGAGTTTAGGACCTTGGAGGCCCTAAAACAATAATTTAAAATATAAAAAACCCCAACCCTTATTCTGCTTCTGCTAACTGTTGTAATCATATTGCACCAAGTTAGTAAATGACTTCACGTCTGTAAGGGAAAACCAGATTCTTTCAGGTAAAATTAAGTAAAAATGACATCTTGGAGGTTTGTTTCTAACAGTTAGTTTTGCTGTATTTGAGGCAAATTTCATGTGGAAAGGAATCTCATGCATGCTTGCTGTGCATCTGTCTGCCAGCCTACTTCCTCAGTATCTCTCTCTCCTTCAGTATAGAACTACCTTACAATAAATTTATTTCTGTCAAAAAACAATACTAGTAAGTTATTTATTACCCATTACATTTTATTAAAAAGAAGAGAAACTCAAAGGCTATGGAGAATATTTTTGTGCCCTAAAGTAAGTTATCAGATATGTGGCCAAAGACAAATTAGGTAAGTTTTGTGTATATTTGAAACAGATAAAATAGTTTTAAGGAGGTCTATCTAGCTTATAAGTTACAGTTTTGTGTGGTTATGTGATACACCTTTACATCAGAGACTGTGCCAAACAGTACATATTTCTGCTTTGTTAGGTCAGGAAATTAAATTTGTTTTTTATTTCTTTTAACAAACAAACAAATAAAATTTTTTTTGCACAGATTAGTGGCATTTACTGAAATCTGGAGTGCTCTCAACCATTGTACTTTCTCTGAATTTGAGTGTGTTTAGTAAAGACCAGAGAGTTACCAGTGGAAAAATATTGTAGGGTTGTAGTTTACTGTTGTGTTTCTGCATTACTGAAACTAGCAGAAATAATTTAATGTAAGGAAGATAATTTTTCAAATAAATATGATGTTTAATAAATATATCTCAAAAACCTCAGGTATAAAGTGGTAACCAGTATGCTGCATGACATATATAGTGAATAGCATCTCTAATTTGCTTATGCAGTTATCAGATGTATGAACTATTTTAACTCCTGTGTGTTTTAAGAATATAATGGTTACAGATTTGTCCATGAGAAACATTTTGGTATTTCATGGAAAATGCTAAATACGATTCTTCTAAGAAGTAATTCTGATTTTAGGTTAGTTCTTAATACATCTCTTACAGGATTGAAAAAAGAAATTAACTTATTGTTGCATGACACTTTGTTCCCCAGCAGAGGGAATAATTATTTTGATAGGCAAGTGAAATGTTGTTTGGATATTATCCAGCATAAATCTTTCTCTTTTAAGCTTGCCATGGTTTTGGAAGGATGCTTTGTGGTAGATGTACAGTTTTAAAATCAGATATATCAAAAATAAAGGCATTTGTGCTAGAGTGGATTAATTGAAATTAAATAGTAGATTTTTATCATATTTTAAATAGGCAGGCAAGGATTGCAGTTTTGAGGTTTCAGTTTTTATTCTAATTTTAAATTTATATATCTGAAGTATTTTCCTGAAAGGGGAAAAAAATTCATCATGTTGATTTGCAACAAAGTATGGTAGTGTGTTTGCCTTAGGTTTGGTGATTCTGATTGGCAGGCAGAAAGTCACAATAATACGGATATTTCTCATATAGCTGAATTTTATTTTTCAGTCTCTATCCTATGTTTTGGTGAGCTGGGAAATGGTGCATGGTGGTTTTCTGCAGCCTGTTGGTTGAGGTGGTCATGGGAAGTGTATTTTGGTCCTGACAGTGCCATGAATTTTAGGTTCTACTGTGCACAGAAGTGGAGGTTCAAGATGAGCCAGGGAAGGTGACCCTCTCCATGGGGCCTTTGGTAACAGGGGCAATCTCTTGGGAAACACAGACTGAAGCTTTGCTTTACTGAATGTACTTCTTGATGAGTTTAATGTAGGTTAACAAACTGTTTTGCAGTCTTCTCTATTTTAAATCCTTTTGTGCACAACAGTTCAGGGACCCGAGACAGAAGAAAGAATTTTGGTATGAAGGGCTATTAGTGAAAGAAATACTTTAGGAGAAGGAGAGATATATGGCTTGGCAGACAATGAGTTCATACTGTTTAAGGAGTAGAGGTCAATGTAGTCAAGAGCACAAAGAGTGACAGGAAGAACACCGAGGCAAAAATGATCGTAAAGAGCATAGAGAAGAGGCAGGGAGACCCAATTAGTTCCTTTTGTTGTTACCTCCAGTAGTCTGGCTCTGGAGAGGCTGCTGTTAAATTCTGTACTTACATGAAATAACTTTTGTTGTTTAATGTGTTAGGAAATTTCACCTACTCAAAAGAATTCTAGAAATGAAATCTCTATGAAAATTGTTATAGAACTTGTAATATCAGCAGAATTATGACAAAAAATTCCCCCTCTGCTTCCTGTCAGTATCTGATCTTATCTGATGACTGAAATGGCTGAGATCTAGATGCAGAATGCTTAATACTGGCTAATATATAAAAATATAATGGTATTTCAGTGGTTAGATAATTGACCTGTTTTGACCTTGTATAAAACACTTGGGTATTCTTATCAGTGATGGGTGTCCCTATCAATAAAATCATGGTAAGAATATTTCCTGTACTGTGGGTAAAGTAACTTTTGTTAGTTTATGGAATTGTATTGCATTCATTAACTACACCTTTAACTTAATTATGCCTTTCTGTAGTTTCTTTAATTTCAGTCTTTATGTAAATATTTCTATACTATATTGTATATAGTATATTAAAAGTAATGTATAAGTAACATATAATATTAAATGTATTATACAGTAGACAGTCTTATTATACATAATATAAATTTATACAGTATATAAATAAAGTTTGTATTTTTAAGTGGTAAAAATTAATATTGAACAGATTATTTTTTTAAAGTGTAGAGCTGTGTATAAAATATACGAAATGGAAATTTCATGAGCTGCTTTCCAATATGTGCAATTATCACACATGACTTAGTGACATTTGCTGTGAATTGAGCTGTCTGCTGACTATATTAAACCCCAACTTAAAAAAAAAGAGTAGCAAGCTAATATGTATCGATCTCACACTTTTCTTTACCTGCAGAATTAGACTGGTTGAGTAACCCGAGCTTCTCTACAGAAGATGCACTATTACTGCACCAGCGCACTACAGAAGTTGCCAATCTCATTCCAGAAAAGTCACCACTAAAAAGGTAAACTGTACTTTGGTGTCTTTAAAATAGCCTCTTTCTTTTGTCCTGCTTATCTTGTGTTATATGAGACCAAAATCAGGAGCTAAAAGCTGCTTTTCATTCTACTGTTCACTATTTAAAAAGGCCTGAACTGAGTCATGTATAAAAGTATGAATAATGCTTCCATGTCCTTTAACTTAAAATAATGAGAAATTGTACTTAGGCAATTACATTCCAATTATCTTTTTCTCAGAGCTACATTTAAATCATTGTTATTTCAGAATTGAAAGGGAACCGAGCAGTCATGATTCTTCATTAGCTTTTGAATGTCGTAAGTGACCCTTGAAATAATGTAAAGATTAAGCATCATCTTTGTGATTTCTCTGTGGAAACCAGAGAAATCAACCATTTCAGAGTTGAGTTTTTACTTTTTAAAAAACAGTTGAAGATGTGAACTGATGAAATACTACATGTATAAGGTTGTGTGGCTGTAGAACATGCTGATCACTGAAGTGGCTGATTATATTCTTTTACGAAAATGATCTTTTAGCAACCACATTTGCTGAAGAACTAGTTTTAATACATTCACTAGACTAGTTGCTATACTTGGCTTATTTACACTGTAACTAGCACTTAATAGTAAATGGAATCAAGTTGTAGTTGTCAGGTTCAAAACCTTAGTCACTTTTAATTTGATACAGGCTCCCATGTTTACAATCATTTTTGGTGGTCATGGTAGAGAATATAATCCCAAGCACAGCTGAATACATTTTTTTGTATATGTATTCTTGCATTTACATGTATTGTGTGTTTGAAATGCAATCAGTGTTCTGTTTATCGGTCCTACATTCTGCATATATTTCTTCAAATCTTTTCAGGACTTCAGTGTCATAAAACAAAGGATTTTGCAAGTTACCATTCAGATAGAATGACATAATAAACACACCATATTCATTTTATCTTTGAAAAAGACTTTGTTAAATGTGCAGAGAAATTTTTTATTTTCTTGCCTATTGCTAGGGTACTTGGATTGATAAAAACTAATCAGTTTTATCTCAGTTCCATAAAAACTAATTGCTCCAACCTAGTTGGTGGTTTTAGGGGGATTTGTTTTTGTTTTTTGTTTTGCAGGAGTGTGTGTGTGTTTCTTTTAAAGGCCTGCTAATGGTTCTTCATTGGCTGCTTTTTTCTTAGTGTCTGTTAAAGAAATTGTGCAAAGGCTGTTACTTGAGATGCCTTACTTCTGAACCGCTGCAGTTTCTTTTATTGATATATTAGGAATACTGAGACTTGACACTCCTTTCTTGCATTAGAAGATTGCAGAAAAAAAAGTGTAAAAAGGGGTTTTGCATTAATGAAGGGATAGAGGAGACCTCCATTATTCATTTGATTATTAACTATAGGAGTGTACATGGCATATACAGTGGTATACCTGGGGTTTGCCAAAACTGTGTCCTTTTTTGTGATCTCTCACTCGGTTGCCTGTTGCATGTAGCGTTATTGTATTATATGATAACATTAGTTCAGTAGTCATAAAAAATTGTACTTTTATTGATGAGATTTGGATTTCTAATCTGGAATTATTTTAATAGTGTGGTTTTGATATTTCTTAGGTAAGTCATAAAGAAACAGCTCACCTGAAAGATTTCTCAGTCTTTTAGTTTGACCTAAGTTGTTTAGTGAAGTTAGGGAATTTTATCAGCTCAGTCATTTTCTTTAATTTGGCAACGTTAACAGGTGGGTGTTTATACAGATCGCACATCAAAATGCCTTGGCAATTAAAATATTAAGACTGGTCGTCAGTAATTCCAGCAGCTGAAAAGTATAGTTGTTATTTAATATAGATTTATATCACTTTCATTGTATTTGTTACCGCTACTTTCTCTAAAAAATACACGGAAAGTAAAGGTAAAAGGTTCTGAACTTTTTTATGGTGCTGTTTCTTAACCATTTTACTACTTGGATATATAGGTATTTAAAGACATATGTACTTTTTTCCCAGCAGGACTTCTTCAAGATCTGTGTTGTCAGGAGAAAGTGATACAGATGAGAGTCTGAAACAGGGAAGTAAGAAAAGGAAAAAAAAAAAGAAAAAGCATCACCACTATAAGAAGACAAAAAGGAAAACCAAAGGGGACTCCAGTAGCAGTGAATCAGATGTGGACAGTAAGCACATCAAAAACAAAGGAAGTGGCAGAAATGGTGAAAAGGAAGCAGCAGCAAAGTAAATATATATCTATTTATTACCCCTGTGCAAGATATAGATTCCTGTACTTGTCTCTTCAGCTGAAATTCTTAACACTAGTTGACCATTTTTTTCTAAGCTGTATATGACTAAGCCTGCATTCAGAGCAATGAAAATTGATTTAGAACCGCTTGTTTAATCATATTGAAAAATTGTGACTAAAATAATCAGTTAAGTACTGTTGTGCAGATCAAAGCATGATATGGTGGTAATGAAATAAATTTTTTAGGACACATAGAGGCATATGTTAAGTTTTTATAAGCATCTTGTTTCCTTTCATGGATCTTCTTTTGGGAGTGTTTGGAATGGGATTACATTAAACATTCTTAATTAGTGCAGAACTTTTAATGTATGATTGGGTTTGCCTTGTAATATAACTTCCTCCTCACAGAGTTAACGTTTTCTTTTTTTTGATATTAAGACAAAGTTTGTTGCATGATTTAACATTTCTTTTATATGCAGGCATTTATTGCTCTGTGTGCTTCATACTTCCTGCTTGTAGTACATCTGTAAGGGTATTTGAACAATTGAAATTATTTTGTTAGATCTACTTTGTTAATTCCAGGAGCTCTGAAGTCCCGTGTAGTTAGTGGAGATGTAGGGATGTAGTGACTATCATGATCTTTGAGCATTGAAAGAGTTGCTGTGAATGCACGGAGTATCCAGGTTGGGCATACCTGGCTGTGCTTTTCTCAGGCTGTTGGGTTTTGAGCATTTCAAAGTGTCGCTCTCCAGTTGGCTGTCACCTTTCCCTGGCTCTCACTATGTTTGCTAGCTTGAGCAGCCATTTTGCCTCTCTCTGATTGCCTAGTTCCTGTGTTTTCTTTGGCATCAGCAGCTCTGGCTCTAATTCACAGCACTGCAGCTACTCCTGGGGCTAGAGTGAGGATTTGGTGGCATTGAGGAATTGTTGGTACAACTGAGTGTAGTCCAGGTAGTCTTTGACTTTCCCCCAGTTTACTACTTTTTTTCAAGGCAGATGAAGAAGGAGCTAAACGCACCGGCTTGTGGGCGTGTGTCTCTGCCAAGGACATTGTTTCCCCGTGGAAGGGTGGCAGTGGTACTGCAGGTGTTGTCTGACATCTCTAGCCGCACTCGCCTTCTCCTTTATGGGAACTCTCTTATTGGCTTGGGGTGGCTCAGGCTGACTGTTAGGAAGGACAGTAAAAATCATTTGGTTGCTAAAATCATTCTGCTCTGTCCCATGATTCGTTTTTGCTGGAAGGGTGTCTGGGCCTGGTTCATAAACTGTTTGCTAGATTGGGCCAAACAGCCTATGCTTTGCCTAAGTGAAAGTGTTGAAGTTCTTTCGTGGTGTCTATTTTTACTTCTTCCCATAAATTGTTGATGCTGAGAGAATTTGAATTTTTAACAGACTGGTTTTGAAATCTGAACCACAAAATTGCTCTGAATGTGAAAAGTCTTGTGAAATTTTAGAAAACATCTAAAGACTCTAAAACTCACATATTTGTACCATGAATTCATATTGGAAGTTCATAGTTTTCTACAGCTCAGAGGCAGGTGGCAATTTCCACTTAAGTTCATTTGTATAACTGCAAGCCAGAAACTGTTTTGATGCACACTGTTTTATCAAATGTGTGGGTAGAATTACAGCTAATCAGTGTAATTAATCCCCTTACAGCTTGTCCTCTTTTTCTTAATTGTCACATCTTACTAAGACAAAAGTAAATTTTAGAAGTTATAATATGTAGCTTTTGGGTTATAGTTTGCCAGGCAATTGATTGGATTGATTAGTTAAATCTGTTTCTTTCCCAATTGTAAATTCAGTTTTTGGAAGTGCAAGGAGTGTTTTGGTTTGATGGTCCGATTAGTGTATTTCTAATTGGTTTTTTCCAAGCATAGGACTGACTGTGAGATAGCAGATCACGTAGCATGACTTTGACTAAATTAAATTATTATGAACTACAGAAATGTAATGTTTCCTGGGTTTTGTAAATGCTGAATATGTACACAAATGCTTAGAATATCCTCCTCCTTTTCTGCAGTCTAGGTAAGAAGACATCAAATCTTACCAGCAGTCGCTCTGTTTGGCTCGATGATGTCCAGGATTTCACAGCAGACACCTTCAGAATAGACAAGAAACCAGACCCTGGAAACTGGACCTACAAGTCCTTGTATCGTGGGGACATAGCAAGGTACAAAATGTTGTTTTCTATTGGTATTCATACTGTCAGAGTCACTATCTTGTGATTCATTAACTTGAGTGTGGCTGTGACACTTTTATATAGAAGATGAGAAAAGATAACTGAATAGTTTATTTCAGAATTTGATTTGCCTTTGGGCCAAGTGTCCCTTGGGGATCTGTATTGGGACCAGTGCTATTATTTAATGTCTTCATCAATGGCATGGACAGAGGGATCAAGTGCATCCTCAGCAAGTTTGCCAACACCAAGCTGATCAGTGCGGTTGACATTCCTGAAGGACAAGATGCCATCTAAGAGGGACCTGGACAAGCTCAAGAAGGGGGCCCATAGAAACGTCATGAGATTTAACAAGTGCAAGGTGCTGCACCTGGTCAGGGCAACCCCTGCTGCCAATCCAGGCTGAGGGATGAACAGATCGAGAGCAGCCCTGCTGAGAAGGACTTGGGGGTGCTGGTGGATGAGAGGCTGGA
>JAWMRA010000161.1:46968222-47033995 GCA_035584735.1 Pseudotriccus pelzelni | reverse complement strand
GAACGTAGGTGGATTGCCTTACAGGGCTAACGAGCTCCACCTGCCTGGGGAGTGTCCCTGGCTGGGAATCGAACCCGTGGCCTCGGCGGTGAAGGTGCCGCAATCTAACCACTAGGCCACCAGGGGCTCCCAGTGTTATATACCTTTGCTATAAAATTACCTGGTTATGATTAATTTCAGTTTTCTACCACCTTTGGATTATCAGCTGCTTTCTGAGATGAAAAGTATTATTTTAGCATTACACATCACTACACCCCCCAGTGAAATGACATTCTTGGTAATATTTGAAGATGGTATTTTCCTTTCTTGATCCACAGGACTATTGTGGCCTTTATGAATGTGGTCTTTCTTTTCTCTCCACACCCCTGTCCACTTTTTGGCATATAAAATGGACAGAAGCTTAGGGACATAGGAAGAAATTACTGGACTGAACTAATGGTGTCTGATTTTCAGATTAAAATAGTCTAATCTTAGTAGCCATAAATGATGTTGTATGTTGTTCTTTCTCCAGGTTCTACTTGGCTTAAAATGATAGGAAGAAAAAATTTTTTTCTTCTGCTTGAGTATGACAGGTATTGCTGAAGTCAGAGGAAGCTTAGTATGATATTAAAAGTGTGATGGCATAAATTGGCATGTTAAGACGTCATAAACTGAAGTCTTAAATAAGCAGAAAGTTACTAGATTCTTAAACTTTTGAAGGTCTAGTCATACATTTGGGTCAGTTTGAATGAAAGTATTCCTTCCATGCTTGCTTTCAAAAAGGAGGTGTTTTTTTCTGGTGTGTATTTTAGAATATGTTTAATTGTATTTTTCCTTCTAAGATATAAAAGGAGAGGAGAGTCCTGCCTTGGCATAGATGCAAAGAAACAGTGTATAACTTGGGACAGTTCTGCATCAAAAAAGAAGCAGGTACAGATTCGACCTGAGCGCTACTTCACAAAGAACAATGCGAAGATGCTGAACACAGATGGGATTCCTGTTTGCAATAAAGATTGTCCATCTGACCCACTTGCTTTTATACCAGTTTCCCAAGCAGAAACCAATGATTCTTCTGACACAATGGAGGTAAATCCTCTTGGGATTTATGATGCATCAACTGCAGAGTGGCTGCAAGGAAAAGGGCACAAGACTGCAGACAACGAGTCTGTAAATATGCAGCAAACAATTCAAGAGCCTGGGATAAACATGAACCCCATCCTAATGACAAAAGTGGAAGAACATAACAAGAAAGTCAGAGAAAACCCAAGAGATATTAATGCTTGGATGGAATTTGTTTCTTTTCAGGTATGTATTCTAACAGACCTTGTTGCTTATTATAAGTAATAAATACGTGAACATTATATTGTAATTTCATTTGTTTAGGACTATATATCTTCTTTTGATAAAGAATGAGGTGTTAACTCATCTTCACAAATGTCAGTAGTCTTGTGAGTCTAGTGATGATTCTTCTTAATGTTGTAATGATTTTTCTTTTTGTTTTAGGATGAATTAATGAGAGGACCTAGCCCTTATGCCAGTAAGGGAGAGCAGGAAGTAAGAAGAAAATCACTCAAGTTAATCTTAGAAAAGAAACTGGCTATTTTAGAAAGGGCAATTGAAAGTAATCCTGGTAATGTTGATCTGAAACTTGCCAGGCTGAAGCTTTGCACAGAGTTCTGGGAACCACCAGCTTTGATCAAAGAATGGCAGAAACTAATTTTCTTACATCCCAATAATCCAGAGATGTGGAAAAAATACCTTCTGTTCTGTCAAAGTCAGTTCACCACCTTTTCTGTTTCAAAAATCAATAGTCTCTATGGAAAATGTTTGACAACACTGGCAGCTGTACAGGATGGCAGCATGGTATCCCATCCTCTGCTGCCTGGCACAGAAGAAGCCATGCTGGGTAAGGTTCTTTCTGTTTCATATTATGGTCGAGTTGCTTTCACAGGAGCTAATTACATTAAGAATAGACTTTCCTATGTGTTGTGTAAAGCTTTTCTTCTCTTCAGAATGCCTGGCATCCCAATTCCTTAGCTGAGAATTAAAGGAGGTATTCCAGCCAAATATGGATATAGCAGATCTTTTTCTTCCCCAGGAGAGTTTATGACACAGCATCCAGTAAAGTTCGATGTGCTGAGTGGTTTATATGCAGTGTCAGGACTGGAGAATTGCAGCCAACAGCCGAGAGATGCGCTTTTGAAAGGGTGACTTGTGAAAAAATAACAACAATTACCTCTTGTTCAAAAGTTTTACAACTAATTACTTTAATCCAGAAAAGAGAAGGGACGTGGCAAGTCTGATGTGAAATTTTCTTGGGCATCCTAGTTTGTAAATGGAGAATTCTAAACTGTGATACCATGTGATCACGTCTTTTGCATTTATTCTATGCATGTATCTACCACGTTATTATATAATTATCCCTAGCAGCAAAATTAGTCAGATGGTTAGGATGCTGGAGTGGATCCAGGGAAGAAATTAGTTCATGCTCAGTTCTGGCATGGTCTTTAAATTTATTTGGAGCTGAATGGCCTATCCCATTTCAGTTTTGCTTCTCTACCTTGAAATGTCGTTGTGATTATTAATCAATGAATACACTGAGGAGGGCAAAGTATTAATGTCATCATGAATATTTTTGCCTTTTTCTTTTCCTTTTAAAATTTTTTTTGATCTACAAGAGACTATGATGAAAGAGTCCATTTTTTAAAATGTGTGACCTCTTGTTTTTATCAGAGTCCTGTAACTGCTCTTTGAGCAATGTTGCTGTCTGTTATGCAATGCCCAGTCTGGATTTATAGATTGAGATGCTGTGTTTACAAATTAGTTTCAGGTGTTCAGATCTCATGCGGTCTTTGACTGATTCATCTTGGATCAAGCACTGGAAAAAGTACTGCAAAGGAAAAATCCTGTACTGGCAGGTGGATATTATACAGCCTGATAGCTTCTAATTGCTTCCACTGTCTCTGATTTCCAACACTTCAGTCACTTTGTACACTAACCACAATAAATGATTCTCAGGACAAATGTTTTATTCAGAACCTATTTTTGGATACAGGAAGGTTTTTCTTCAGTTTTGTTTCCCTTCACACATTTGAACATATGTGACTCATTAAATACTGTTTGTCAACTGCTCTGAGATTTTTTTTTTTAATAGAGTTCCTTTAACTAATTAGCTAATATTATATTTACGTTTTTCAGAGTAGTTTTTTCTTGGCTGTGTCCATAGACAGGTTAAATGAAAATCAACTTCAGGAGTGGAATAGAAACACAAATAACTTCCTGTTGTTCTGTATTAAGCCTATAGTGATTTGTTTATGAACACTGTCAAGTATTTTATTTTTCCCCTTTGGAATTCATAGGATTGAAATAGAGAAAATTCCAGTGGGAGACTTCTTAATTTGAGATTTCTTTATTCGTGACTCAGCTAAATAATTTTTGGGCTGTGTTTTAAATGCCAGGAAGATTAGCAGACTGTTCTTTAAGATAGATTGTTTCACAAATTAATTGTGATGAGTAGCAGTATAGATGTACAGTAGGCTTGTATCTTCAACCTTTGACCTTTGCTAAGGACAAAGCGTAAGAGCTCTAATTTTAAATAGCAGCACACTGTGCCATCTAGTGTTCAGTTCAGTACACAGCACTATCTACTTGGAAATAGGTGGGTGTTTGGTTTTCTTTTTAAACATGAAATTTAAGAAAGGTAACACTAAATTTAAAATTGTAGATCAGCTTTTACATAAATTTGGAGATAAAAATGTATAATACTTTAAATTTAGTAGGAATTATGAATCAGATAAAGGATTCGCAAATGTTGCTGTGTGTAAAGAGAATCCTGTTTTTCAAATTATACCTGCTGGCTGGGAGGAAACATCCTTATCTTTTAAGTCAGTTCAGCTACAGAAGTATATTAGGATCATGGACTGAATTAAGTATGTATTCATTCTGTTTTCAGCTTTTACCACTTTTACCACCAAGAAAATGCTGATCTTTGCATTTCTTCAAATACCTTTCTTTTTTATAATGCAGAAAATCTTATGCTGTAATTTGTTTTTGGCATCAGTTTGGCAGCAAATCCTGGTGAGATATTCTCTACATTCAGACTCTTTTAATCAAAGTTCAGCGCTTTGAAACTTTAAGACTACAAAAGGACAATTTTTTCAGTGGCAGTTGAACACAGTGCCTAAATAGATGAAAATACTTTGGAAGATTCTGTTGTATACTTAATAGTTTTAGTTGTCTGAATATCTTCAGAAATCTCAGAGTCTTTGTTACTGGAAACAGTCATTGGCTTTGCAGAAAAAGATTGGATTAAATGCCTGGTCCGTATATTCTAGCTGAATTCAAGTTTTTATGTGCACACAACTCATGTACATCTCAATACAGGTGAAAGGAGTAAATCCTTTTCCACTTCCTATTAAAAAATAGCAGGATCTTTAGGAGCAGTTGATTCTAAACCATGTTGTTGCATATGTGTATCTAGACACATAAATATTTTGATTGTTTAAAACTCTCTAAAGCCTGTGCATTTAGTGAAGAAAAAAGTTTTTGAAGAACTGGTTTCAAAGCTATAGGTTATTTATTTAAGTATTTATTTATGGGTTTTGGAGGTTTTTTTGCAAGCCAATTAAGATTATGATTTAAAGCAATTTGGTTTTTGAACAGCCTCTGTTTTGTTAAGATTGGAGTGTAATTTGAAATGATTAAGTATCTCTGAAATGTTCTTGAGCTGCCTGATAATAGTGATGTTTATAATACCTGTTATTTTCCAAATCTTTTCATTTATGACTCTCATTGCAAATATATGACTAGAAAAACTGGGGCTTTGCTCCCCTTCTTGAGCTGAGACTAAGGCTCAGTATGCTGTAGAGATACGGCAGTGATTGCAAATAAAATTTGTTGAAGAGCAAGGGATAGGGCTCTTCTCTACTTTTAAGCAGTCATACTTTGACCAAAAGACTGGACTTCTCTTATGTCAGTTCTTATGTAGAGGTAAAGAAAAAGGGAATGACAACTGGAATGAAAACGGTATATTACTAGTGTATTACCAATGTTACTCTCCTGCAAAAGTGAGGCAAAGAGAATTTTTGTTGTTATCACCTACTGTGTGCGTTGTGATAATGCCCAGCATCTTCAAAGAGGGCTGTGACCTGTTGACAGATGTTGAATACGCTGAAGTTGGGACCATTGTGTCTGTCGTTTTCATCAATGTGGACAGTGCATGTCTAGCATGAATAAAAAGTCATCGCTTTGGTACATTTAAAGTGGGCAGTCTTATAGTTAACTGTGACAGTTTTGACAGGCATTTGTGCTTGTTACTCCCCGTGTTTTGGATTTGATACTGTTCCAAAACAATTATGCTCTACAGCACTTCATGTATGTATTTTGTGTATGCGGGCTGTAATAAGATATTTTGCAACAAAATTAATTTGAAATACTAAAATTTTATCTTCTTTACTTTACAGCTATATTTATTCAGCAATGCCACTTTCTGAGACAAGCTGGCCATTCTGAGAAAGCAGTGTCTTTGTTTCAGGCTCTGATTGACTTCACCTTCTTTAAACCTGACAGTGTAAAAGATCTGCCAACAAGGGCACAGGTAGCAATTTCCATTTAAATGGGTGTGTGTCTTCATGTATTCCAAGAATGCTGTACCAGGAAAATGTTGATGAATTTTTGAGGACATAGGGAAATATTTTGGATAACAACTTACTTGGTGATTCTTCAAGGTGATGCTTGCATGGTAAAAATGCTTGTGGATCCTCTGGAACTGCAGGCCAAAGGGCTACTTCTGCTGTATATAATACAAGCGGGATAACCAGTCGTGTCATGTCTTCTTTTTTTCTAATTAAAGATGAAAAAATAAAAATAGAAAAAATAGGTCAGCTAACTACTTTTTCCTATGTCTGTGTCTAGTTAGCAGTTGCCTTGCTTCTTTTCCACAGAAATGCTGTTGTTTTGTTACTGTTGAAGAGAAATCTCATATGACCTAAAATGTTTCTTTTCTATACAGTTCTTGCAAAAGTTTCTTAGGTTCTCTGTTACTTGTTTTCTTTAAGTTGATGCCTACATTAGGAACACCTTCATGCTTTCAAGTGCCTTTTATTTAACCCGTGTAATTTGGTTCAGCATATTGTGTTAAATGTTAAATGCTAAAGTAGAAAATTGCTTTTCTCTTAATTTGCTCAGGAGAATGTTAGGCATGCACCCCAATAATAATAATAAATATGTTAATATTTAGATGCCAGTAGCATCATCCCACTGAACTGTTAGGAACTGTTTCATTTTTAATGAGTGATAGGGAGCTGGGCTACCATAGAGAACAAAAATTGAATTTACTTCCATTACCTCACCTTTTTCCCCAGAAACTACAGTTGAGACTCCATTTTTGTTCTGTTAGTGCTGTTACCCACAAATGGAGCAATCTTAAAGGTTAAATAATTGTGGTGTCTTCTTAAAGAGCTGAAAGTTAAGAGTTCAGTCATAGCTATCATGCGGGATTTGATATAGTTGTACAGATACACATATGCAGAGTTATAGTTCAAGTCATTTGAAAAACTTCAAGATTATCTATAGTATTTAAAAAATCTTAAAGCAAGATGAAAAGGAACCTTGATTTAAAAGGGCAGTGTTTTGGTTGGAAAGTGCAGTTCTTGAAAAGAGGAAAATGCCAGATTTACAGCTGATCACACATTCTGCTCTCTTGCAGAAGCATTATGACTCAGTCTGGAATTACTTGTTTCTGTACTGTTTTCACAGTTCACTTTCTCACTTACAGCAAAGAATAAATCCACGAAGAGCAGAATTAGATTTTGCAGTTGCTGTAAACTGTGCATTTTTGATGTGTTTATGCTTGATTTTTCTGAGAGTAAATTTTATTGTTAATATTTGTATTAACAGTCACATCTCATTGTCCAGACCAAGGGTTGGTACTCAGCACAAGCATGTAATAGGAGAGAGATGGTCATTAGAGCTAAAGACATACAAAGCAGGGGAGGAATTGATGAATCTAGAGATGACCGATGGCATAGAGGCAGGACTAGAACCCCGGACTTCTGATTCACTGGGAAGTGCCCTGACCTTACTGACCACCCTGAAATCTGAGAAATGAAAGGCCTCACTGTTCTTCTCCTCTTGTCCTTAGTCCAGTCATATCAGTGTTCAGCTGTAACATTTTGATTTGACCATAGGTATGTGATTCAGTTATCATTCCGTTAGCCAAAATCTTCATAGTTCCATGGAAGAGAGGAGGGGAGATTTGGGATCTGAAAGCCACACCTTGGGGACTTTGGATCTTTATCCTTGAAGGATCCATATAGGACATTAGGCTACTGTAGCAAAAGTATTTCGCTATCTTTAAAGCCTAGTACCTTTAAAAGCAATCTTTATGTTCACTTGAAGAGCTGATGACAGTCCTTATGTGCTGCAGGCATAACTGAGGTACTCAGTTGTCCCTGCTGAATCTTAAGCAGCATCTAACAAAGTCTTCAGATAGAGAAATTGCACACAGATAGGTGCTCATAGGGTCTGGAGAACCTAAGTTGACTCAGGTGATGTTTGTACAGGAGTAAAAATTATTTTTCTCTGTTTCATTTTGGCTGCTGCTGCCTGAAAACAACAGGTGGAATTCTTTGAACCCTTTTGGGATAGTGGAGAACCACGAATTGGAGAAAAAGGAGCAAGAGGCTGGAAAGCATGGATGCACCAACAAGAAAAGGGTGGATGGGTTGCTCTTAAGGATGGTATGTGTATGTCAGTATATGTACTTTTTATGTCCATATGTTCTCCTAAACATTTTGATTAGAATGATATAAGCTGTTTCTTCTCATGTTTTTGCATACAAATTTTTAAAAGTATTTACGGAGATTAAGATAATGTGTATCACACTTCACAGGGAATAGTATGTGTTGAATGTTGTACAGTACTGTCTATGGAATATTGCTGTCCTTCCTAGCATGAGAATTAAGGCAGAGCATGGCATATCTTCCACTCTGTGCTGAAAAAGCTAAAGGTGTGAGTAGTTAGTGGAGACTCACACCCATCAAAAGTGAAAGGAACTTCCCTTAAGACCCTTTCATCATATTAGTAGATGAGGTGGGATTATATTATTAGATGATAGTTGCCTCAAGGATACGTAGATTAATGATTCTATTTCTAGAATCAGATTTCAGTTTCTTAAGCAAAGGTATGGTCTACAGCGCTTCCCTTCATGCCAAGGACTAGTTCTCCATCAGAAAATTGTGAGGGGAAGCAGGGGGCTGGAATGTGTCTGACCAAAGATGAGCTGTCTTTGCTTTTGCTGTTCCTGCTGCTGCAGCAACTCTAGTGAAGCAAGTTTGGCTCTGCTTTTAGTAAACAAAGGAAAGATGATCATATGCTTCCCTTTTCCCTGGATTAAGATGGAATTTCCTTGGCACAGCCAAGTGCTTTTCCCCTTACGTATCAACACCAGAAGTTCAGGTGCAATCTACAATCACTGAAACTGCCAGGTTTTATTAAACTTTGGTTAGAGCGTGGAAATGCTGTCATTTTTTATAGAGTTGCTGACTAAGGGAGAGGCTGTTGATCACAAAAAAATACGTAGAAAGTAAAAATCTTTGCAACCACCGGCTTGTTTTACCTGAAATTTAAGAACTGAGATTGGGAGTGTTTCACCTATTTAATGGCAAAGGTCAGGATCAAGAATGTGGAAATGGTGTAGAAATGGCTTGATTTTCATACCAAAAAAAAAAATAGTGCAGATAACCATTAAATTTGGAAGACTATTTTTTCCCTAACAAAAAAAAAGAAACAATGTGTCAGAAAAATCTCTACAAGGTTTTCTTTAGCCTGCAGGTTCTTCACAGAATTAATATATTGCTGTCACAAGAAAAATATGCAAATTTTATCTAATAATCCAGACAGATTATTTATATCCACTTATAAAAGTGTATGTGGTTAAGCACTTCATTGTGTGTGTGTTTAACTGCATGGGTTGTTTCAATTGCACATTGATAAAAATATTGAAAATACCAGGTATTTTAAAGCAATATGTCCAAGCTTGTTTTGCAGTGTTTACTTTTAAAGTACTACTTTTTCCATACAGTGTTTTTCTCAAAATGTTTTATGCACACAAGTATTCATAGAGCATATTTGAGATTTTATGTCTAGGTATGAAGAGCCTACATTGCACAAAAAGATGACTGACTTGTGGCTGTTGCTTGCAAATTGCTATTGATAAAAGTGGTCTAGAGCCTGTCAGTGTTTTCTCCTCTGTGAGAAAGTTTGAGTGCTGACACTGATTCAGAGCTTTTAAAAGTTTGGAAACTTCCTATTCTTACAGAGTTGGTGTCAAAATGGAGAGCTGTCATGTGGAAATTCTCAGCTCTGTCTTGTGTCTGTTTTATTAAGACACTATTTGTTTACGTTGTTAAAGTGGTTAGATTGTACGTCGTGTCTGACCTTTGGATTTGGTGAATTAATTTTTCTTCAATAATTTTGTGTATGTGCCTTGGTTTGATTTTAGATGATGAGGATGATGAAGAGATAGATGAGGATCAAGAAATAAAGGATAAAACTCTCCCCAAGTGGCGTATTTGGTTGGATATTGAATATTCCCGTGAAGCAAGGCATTGGTTACCTTGGAGGCCAGACAAAACCAAAAAGGAAACTGAAGAAGATTGTGAAGATCCAGAAAGACAGGTCTGGATAAAACAAGGGGAGATGATAAGGCTAACTATCCTTTAATTTGGATTCATTGCCAGTGGATATGTTAGAAGGGTATTACTTTTCTTTGGAAGAAAGACCTTTTCTTTTTTTTTGAAATTCAAAATTTACCTGAGGTTTTGTGCTGAGACTTCTGAAATCGGTGGAAAGCTCATGGTAAACTTTGGGAAGGCTGCAGGCAAATACTCTGCCTTTGCTGTTCACTGATGCCTGTCGTTGGTTTGTTGAAATGTCACAGAAATCTTGTGTTTAAGAAGATACGCATTAAATAAACAAAGGTTTTGTTGCCTTTAAGTCACATAGTTGGATGATTTTTTTTTTTCCCTTGGGAAATAGTCAGACATTGATTTTCAAATCAAAATGTGTTAAATGGCCTAAGCCAATAGTATCTTTCAGACCTTCATTGTGTAAGTTTTCTGTGGAGGTCTTTGATGCACAAGGGTGAAGAAATCTCTCCATAGCAAAGTGACAGTCTGACTGGAAAAAACATATTGTTATTTTACTTCTCTCTTTTTAATTTGAATGACATTCTCATACCACTTAACAGTAATTCTAAATCTTACTGGCTGGAAAAGGTTCTTTATTACGTAAGTAATAAACTGCTTTTATTTGATTGCCTAAATTAATGGAGTTTGTTTTACTTTGGACTTTTTTAGGTGTTATTTGATGATCTTGGACCATCTTTAATCCGTCTTTCGAATCCAAATCTTCAACATCAACTCTTGTACTCATTTTTGCAATTCCTGGGAGTTCCATGTACAAGTAAACTCTTTCCTTCCAGTCTCTATATTGCCATGGATGAAAATAACATATTTGACAATGTGCTTTATGATGATAAACCGCTGACTTCTGTTGATTTTCCACTTTCTGGATTCAACAGTATTGGTCACATGGACACGATGCTACGAGGGAGACGTCAGATAGGCCACTGTAAAGAAGGAGAGGAGTTCATACAGAATGTTTTCCATGTTCTATTCCAGATATTTACAGGAAAGGAAAAATCTAATCTGTCTGTTTGTTGGTTACAGTATGAAATATCTAAGGTAATGAGGAGTCTGCATATAATGACTTTTGTCATGTGTAGCTTTATTCTGTATTGATGTTTATATTGAATTAAATATTGATGAAAATTGTCTTGCAGGACTAAGTATTCAAATCAGGAAATGCCAATTAAGATTGCACTAGGGGTGAAAAAAAAAGGCAAAGAAACAAACCCTTTTCTTCAGTACATCTTACACACTGGCATATATGCAGCAAACTATTTTTTAAAGTTTTGGATAAATATTATGCGATACATTATATGCTGGACAGGAATGGTTGCAAGTGGTTTTTTGCCAGGGAAAAGTGAGTCAATCTAGTATTTTTACCAAACTGTTCTACTAAGTGCATAATCCCCAGTACCATAATAGAAGCACCTAATCAAGAAACTTTTACTTCCTGTGCGAGTTACATTTGGAGTGTTATTGAAGGATATCACACCTTGTCACTTGCTGCAACCCTGGCAGTGTTCAAGGCCAGGTTACATGAAGCCTTGAGCAACCTGGTCTAGTGGGAGGTGTTCCTGCCCACTGCAGGGAGAGTTGGGACTAGATGATCTTTAAGGTCCTTTCCAACCCTTAACATTCTGTGATTCTATGAATATGGATTGATTCAAGTAAAACTGTTCTAATAAATGTCCACAGAAGGGCAGAGAATCCAAGTTGTCTTCCTAATGCTTAAGAAAGTTTGGTATTGTGTTTTCTTATGGATAAGATCCCTGTCTCTTACTTCAACACTACCTGACCAGAAGATCTGTTTTTTAATCTTCCCATCTGGTCTCCAGGTTTGTCTGTCAGAACATTTCCTGCTGTGAAAAACTACTTGGGTTTAGTTGTGCTAGTCATAAGCCGCATAATTTAATTTCCTTTTCTCAATCATTAGAGGTTAGCAGCTCCGTGTTTGAGCAGTTGGCCTTTTAAAAGAGTGAAATTTGATATTACTTAATGTCAGCAGCAGGAGTAAGAATGATAAATGTGTGTAATTTGGCTGGGTTGGAGGGAGCTGACAACAGGCAGTTGTGACTACTTAGAGTACTCAGTAGCAACAGATGTGGCTGGTGGTGAAAGATAGAACAATATGAAAACAAAACACAGTAACGAAGTAAAAAATTGCTGTAAGGGTTTTTTTCTCTTCTTCCACCCCTCTCAAAATTTCTTCTGTTTATCTACCCTGCAGGTAGTTCAATGTCTTCAAGCGAAAAAGAAAAAGAAGCTAAAAGCTCAAGGGAGGAGGAGTAAAAAGCTGGCAAAGAATTTCCTTAAAGCACCTGACAACCGAAACAACCTTACTCTCTGGAAACTCTATGCCTACCTAGAATGGCTTCTTGGTAACACAGATGATGCCAGGAAGGTGTTTGACACAGCGCTTTGCACAGCAGGGACAGGAGGATTGAAGAGTGCCCACCTCTGCAGCCTCAGCCTGCTTTATGCTCAGCTGGAAGTGGAACTGCTAGAAAGTATAGAAGGGGCTGTTATGTCACGTGCTGTTCATATATTGACCAAATTGACTGAAAGTGGACCGTATGTGCCCTATAGTGGACAAGTGTTATCTGTGAATGTCTTGAAAGCTCGTAAAACATATGAGCATGCACTGCAAGATTATTTAAGTAAAACACCAGTTTCTGATCAGGATCAGGTCAGTGATGCTGATCAGCTGGTTAACTTGGTTGGTTGTTATGCACTGTTCCAGTATTTGACTGTTGGGATTGATGCTGCAGTACTAATATATACACAGGCTTCAGAAAAACTTGAAGCTTCTGGTCCACAGAAATGTGAAAAAACTGGAGACAATTTTGGCATTCAAAATTTTCCCAGTGCTCTTGAAGCTGTCATGCTGCTGCATACAAATTTACTGAGATTTCACATGAAAATTAGTATTTATCCTTTGAATCCTCTGCGAGAGGCACTAACGGAGGCTCTGAAACAGTATCCTAGCAACCAGTCTCTTTGGAGGTCATACATCCACATCCAGAGAAAGTCTCACAGTGCTAGCAAAGCACGAAGATTTTTTGATAATGTCACAAGGTCTACTGATTCCTTAGAGCCATGGCTGTTTGCAATCCAAGCAGAGCAGCTGAGAAAAAAACTCACAGAGAAAGTCCAGAGGTAATACCTTGCAGCTCCTTACAATTATGCTTTTTTAAATCTGTCTGATAACTTAATAGAGGAAAGCAAATGCTGTCATAGTTCTCCTTTTGCAGATGAAGCTGTAACTGGGGAAGGTTTTTTGTTCAAGACTGAACAGGGAGTAAGTAGCAGAATCTTGAATTAAAGCCCTAGGGGGATGTCCTCATGTCCTACTCATGTCCTTTCTACTGGACCAGATTGTGTGGTGCTTTGTTTGATTATTTGCTACTGGCATCAGGATGGAACACATTTCTTTAAAGATTTTAAATAACTGTGTAGATGGCCAAGGTAGACACTATGAGCTTAGAAACTGCTGCATTATAATGCTACAGCAATAAGGAGTATAATACAGAGCTATGCTGCAATTTCTGCCTGAGCTGGCTGCTCTACTTTACTCCTGGATCACAGAATACAGATGTGGCAGATCTGTTTCCATAGTGAGTCCTTGACAGTTTAGTTTTCATATGGGGCTGTTGCTAGATAGAAGAGGCTGGAAATTCCCCTACTTTGCAGTGGTCTGTGATTTTTTTGCTCCTGAGGAAGGAGGAAAGGGTAGGAAATGTGGGGAACAAGGTATGTGTTCATTGTTAGAGCTCAGTCTCTTAACTGTTGTCTACTTGTTGCTTGGAGCTGCATATCCACTGCTACCTACATATCTCTAATAACATGGGCAGCTTGGTTGGTTGTGTCTGCCCGTAGCAACAGATTTCTGGTAAAGTGTTATCTGCAAGTTTTAGATAGCTGTGAGCTTACAATATTCACACCTGGTGAAATTACATAATTATCAATATACGTTGAAGTGGGGGAGCATCCACTCCTTTGATTGCCACAGTCTGGCAACAGGCATTCATACGTGATAGTGACATTCCTGAGCTGTCACTATATGTTATTCTAAATTGCAATAAAAATTCTACAGGCATCAAATGTAAAGGAAGATTGGATTTCAATTTACTGTTAATTACAGATTGACACTATGATAAGTTTTCATTATTGTTACTGGAAACTGATGTTAAATTCCGGAATGATGATTTTCTCTGTGACGTTGAGTTCCTTTCCAGATTTTTTGCTGCTAGCATAGCCTTTCCTGTAGGTTATATTTGCAAGGGACAAATTGAATGCTGCAAGAGCAGAGCTGAACTACTGCAACAGGGAGATAAGTGGCCTATCAGTCATGCATAAAACTAATGTTTTGTGATGTTGTGACAAACTAAGAAAATATCTGTGCTATATGTGATTGTTTCCTATTCTGGCTTCTATTTCTGCTTGTTTAAGTGCATGAAATTCAGATGGAGAAGTGAACATGAAAGGTAAAACAGGAACATATGGAAGTCAGTGTTAGGTACAAGGCTTTGAATATCTGATTCCATGCAGAGTAGATTTCATAATTTTGCCTCAGGGCAGAGGTAGAGATGCGACGACAAATTACTTCAAACACCCTTGAAAAAAGAGGCAGATTAGGAGCCAAGTGTTAATGGTGAGTAGGACGAGCTGGCACGCTAAGCAAGCGCGCACAGACAGAAGGGACGTTGCCGTGAGTGCTCCAGGCTGTTTTGTCAAGCTCGAGCCAGCGTATGTTGACTGTAGATGGAAATCAGTGTTTTGGTGAAAAATACATACCTGCTTTTGTGTTGTGCCTGGAATTTAGGGGACTTAATCTCTGGGTGAAAATTATTATTGTAATCATGGTTGAGATTCAGAGCTGTAATTTTAGCCTGGATTGAAGACCAGTGTATGGCCTTACAAGGATGACAGGGTGAATTTGAATGAACTTGTCTGGGTACCAGGAGATAATGCTGACCCAAACGTGAATTTGTTTTGAGATGCTATGCCAAGCTTAGAACGATACATGATCTTGAATGAAGATGTTTTAAGGTCATATGATAGTGGATTATCATATTCAAAAAGAAATTACTTTTGACCATGCTAAAAGAATTTTCACAAAAATAATTTATTTTTTTAAACTAATTTTCCTATTAGAAATGAGTTGATTATATTACCAAGTGCTAAAAATATGGTTTATAACATGCAGAGTTTGTAGCATGAATTACAAAAAAAAGGCTATATACAGTGCTGCAAACAGAGACAGTACATTGTTCTTTACCCTGTCTTACCTGGATATGGTCCCTGAGCTTGGGTTTAAAGGACTCTTGTTTCTTCTTTTCTCTGTGTTTCAGGGCAGATATTGGTGAAGTACATTGTACTATTCCTGAAACTGGATTAACAAATCGCATTGTAGCTCTATTTGAACACGCAGTTCAGAGTGAAAATGGTACCCACTGTCCACTGCTGTGGAGGATGTATTTGAACTTTATGGTAAGATGAAGACTTATCAGTTTGGTTTTATTTTGCCGTATTTGGAATTCTCATGAACCCAGCTGCCATCCTATATAAAAAAATGAATACTAAATGCTGCCATGCCTCTATGATTTGCAAGGTGATATATGTGAGTTGTATTGGTTTTTATTGCTGGGGATATTAAGGAAAGAGTAATTCATATGGATTAGGAGTAATAGTTTGACAGTGTAGTCTTAATACAGATGCAGGCAAGTTACTGTGTCTGTCATCTTACATAGATAAAAATGTGTCATAAAATGTCAATAGATGGATTCCACCCAATCTTACAATATAAAGGTAAGTTGTCAGAGGAGAAAAACTTAAGAAAAGAGGAAGTAAATTGTAGGGATGTACGTTTTTACTATTTTTTATATGAGTAAAATCAGCAAAGATGACTTTTATTTATGTTTTAGACCTACTTTGTGGTTCTGAAAGGAAATTACAAGGTCTTTGATATTTCAAAGTCAAAAAGTCAAGATTTCAAAATCAAATCTATATCCTGCCATTTTTTTAATTTCACAGAATCACAGAATGGTTGAAGCTGAAAGGGACCTCTGGAAGTCATCTTTTTCAAGCAGTACCACCTAGAGCTGGTTGTCTATTACAGTGTCTAGATAGGTTTTGAATATCTCCTGTAGAATCCATAACTCTCCAGGGAACCCATGCTCGTACTCAGTAATAGTCACAGTAAAAAACTGTTTCCTGATGTTCAGACAGAGCCTTCTGTGATTTGGTTTGTGTGTTGCCTCTGATCCAGTCACTGGACACCACTAAAAAGGGTATGGCTCCCTGTTCTTTGCACCCTCCCTTCAGGCATTTATATATATGTATAAGTTCAGCCCCCAAGTCTTCTCTAGGTTGAGCCCCCACTTTCTCTGCCTCCCCTCTTAGGAGAGATGCCAGTGTCATCTTAGTGGACTTTGCTGGACTCTTTCCAGTATCTGAATGTCTGTCTCTTACAGGGAAGCCAGCAGCTGGATGCAGGATGTCAGTTGTGACCTCACAAGTGCTGACTAGAGGGGCAGGATCATCTTCCTCAACCTGCTGGCAATGCTTTGCCTGATGCAGTCCAGGATACCATTAGCCCTTCCTTCCAGCAAGGACACACTGCTCAACTTAGTGTCCACCAGGATCCCCAGTTCCTCTTCTGCCAAGCTGCTTTCCAGCTGAGTAGACCCCAACATATATTGGTGCCTGGTCTTGTTCCTCCCCAGTTGCAGGAATTTACCCTTCTCCTTGTTGAACTTTGAGGTTTCTGTCAGCTGATTTCTTCATCCCATTGTGGTCACTCTGGATGGTAGCGTGACTCTCGGGCGTATCAGCTACTCCTCTCAGTTTTGTCATCTGCAACCTTGATGAGGGTATGCTCTGCACCATTAGCCAGGTCATTAACAAACATGTTAAATGACACTGGATCCAGTACTGTCCCCAAGGGTCCAACTAGACTTGTTCCACAGATCTTCACCCTCTGGGCCCCGACTTTGAAACAGCTTTCCATCTGTCTTGCTGTCTGTGTATCCAACTCTTATGTCAGCCACTTGTTTAGGAGAATCTTATGGGAGACGGTATCAATAGGCCTTACTGAAGTCCACATGGACAACATCCACTTGCAATTTTTCAACCTGGAGGAGAGAAGGGTCCTGGAACATACGGTCAATGTATAGAAGTACCTCATGAGAGGGTGTGAAGACAGCCAGGCTCTTCTCAGTGCTGCCCAGTGACAGGACAAAAGGCGAAAGCTACTAGCTGAAATGTATCAAATTCTGTTCAGCCATGAGAAAAAGACTTCTTTACTGTGAGGGTTGTGGAACACTGGAAGAGGTGGTCTGGAGGTTATGTAGTCTCTGTCCATAGAGATAACTCAAAAATTCAACTGAATGTGGTTCTGAGCAGCCTGCTTTTGCTGACCCTGCTTTGAGGAGAGGGCTTGGAGTGCACAGTCGCCAGAGCTCCCCTCCAACCTCTGTGACTGTGAAGAACGAAAAGGCAGAATGTTACAGAAAGCTCTTTGCAGAGCTGCAAAGATTTGTGTGCAGCTCTAGGTTTCCTGTGAGCGAGTGAGTGAAATGCATTGCTGTTCAGTAAAAGGAGAGATTGAATGTGGCACTTCCTTAACACCACCTGGTCTAGTTGACAAGGTGGTGGTAAGTCAAAGATTGGACTGAGTGATCTCAGAGGTCTTTTCCAGCCTAGTTGATTCTGTGATTCTGATTGCATCAGAACAGCACAAGTTTCTACAACCAATGTATGAATGATATGAAAAATAATTTCTATATTTTAAGACTTGACAAGGAACAAGCTGATTTTTAGCCACAGTACTGATGTAGGCAGAACAAAAGAAAAAGTAAACTCGTGATCGAAGATTTCTTCTTCTCCAAAGATCACAAAATATTTAATGTATTTTCAGTACTTTGAAATTAGTGCTTATTTAGATTTGCCATAAAATCACATTTGTTTAATGTTTTTTAAAGTATTTCAATTCAAAAGATTTCCTCACAGAAATTGTGTAATTATTTCTACCTGTAACTGGGATGCCTGAAGCTAAGGAGGCTGTTCAGCACTCTGACCTCAGCTGCCTTTCTCTGCTAAACTTCATGATAGCTTTGTGCTCTGCACTTGTATGACATACTTAAATGGATACTTTGAGGAAGAAGTTTTAACGCCTTCCAGACAGATACTAATTTGTCATACCCATTTTTATATGTAAGGAGGTTCAGCCTTACCAAGCTTCTGGTTGGTACATGTGTGGTCTCTTCAGTGCATAAAACCAATGTATTATCACCTTCACTGTACCAAAGATGCTCTTGTGCAGTGTATGTGCAGCATATCACATGTAAATTTTGGCTAATAATTTGCATTCCTGCAGTATTACCTAGGCAGAGAGACTCACTTTAACTGAAATACGGCAGAGGTTCTTTCTCTGAGTTCTTGTTCTATTATCATACAAGTAAAGCCCTGAAAATCTTTAAAGACATCTGAAGAGTAACCAGTGTAATGTGACAAATTGCATAGCTACCACAAGATGTAATAATAAGGATTCCTCAGCAGAAGAACTCAGTTTTTCAGCAATCCTTTCTTTATCTCAGAGGTAATTGTTTCATTATTTCAGCTATTACTGCACTGAATTGTGAATGTTTCTTTTTCTCACACAGGCTTCACTAGGAAAAAAAGAAAAAAGTAAAGGATTGTTTTATAAAGCTCTTCAAAACTGTCCTTGGGCCAAGGTAAGCACAGAAAATGTGTAAACCTGTCATCACGCTCTAATTTATGAAGTTCTGTATCTGAAAAAAAAAGTTAGACTTTATTAGTTTTTGTTGTGAGTTGTATGCAAATGAAAGGAGAAATTGGTGAGGAGGTACTGTTAAGATTTTCTGCAAATAAGAGATGCATCTGAAATGGAAACGTGGTCAGTAGTCAGTGTCGTTTGTGTTTCAGGACACAAAAGTGTTACACTGCATTGAGGCACAGCAGTATTAAGTCCTGTGTGATCTAGAAGTGATTGAGTCTCTCAGACTATGTTTTATCATGAGCATGGTAGTACCAGAAATATATAGGCAAGTGAAAATGTATGTGGTTAATAGTATAGAAAATTATTGAGGAGCACCTGCAACTCCTCAAGTAATGTCCGTATATGCTGCAAATGGTCCAGCGCCTCTTGACTTCTGTTTTATCTTTTTAAATAAAACTATTTAGTAAAAGTTGGAAATCACTTGATTAAGCATGTACTTGGCTGTCACTGTAGAAGTACTAATTCTGTTTGTATTGTTTCAAAGAAGTATATTTATGTTCTTGCTACAGAGTTGTTGCCTATCTACTTAGTTCTTTATACCGTGTTTCTTGCTGTGATAGAAAGATGGCACAGAAAAAATTCTTGTTGCCTTTCCAGGTACTCTACATGGATGCAGTAGAATATTTCCCTGATGATGTGCAAGAGACACTTGATCTCATGACTGAAAAAGAATTGAGAGTGCGGGTACCTATGGAAGAGCTGGATCTACTATTAGAGATTTAAAAAAAGACTGGAGGAACAGAGAAAGTACAGAAGCTACTTCCAAAGCTAACAGTTAGATCCATTTCTTTTTGTACAGGAATGCCATGGCACCTTGGTACTGTTTTGTTTTTTTTTAATTTTTATATAAATTCCTGTCAAAATGGAGTTCTGCTAGCTCCAAGCATTCTGGAATCAAGGACTGCATTTTGCTCACAAAAATGCATCCATTTCTTTGAAGTAGTGCTGGCTCCCACAAAAGGATACCCTCTTTAAATAGCCTCCTGTTGAACATTGCCCAGTTTCTTATTCTGTTGTTTGAAATTACATTCTCTGGGGTTCAGTAGAGGTTCAGTATATGCCAACTATGGTTTGGTGAGCAGCACAGGAAATAAACATCTGCCAAATGGATGCTCCACTGTCCTCCAGTTGGCAGACTTCAGTAATTTCCTTCAGCTTGGTATGCATGTGTGTGTATATATAACTACTAAGCCAAACAACCATTACATCTGTACATATCCTGTGAGTAAAAGATAAATCTTTGCTTGATCAGGCACCTATTTTGGACTTATATAATTTGACAGATGACCATTTTAATACAAATATTTATGAAAAATATACCAGAATATTTGAAAATTCAAAAGGAACTTGTTTTTTGTTTGCTAATAGAACTATGAGTGTATTAAAAATGAAAATGTGTCCATTATGTGTCTCTAAGCAGCTCACTTCTAAACAAGTTTTTGTAATTGATTACTCGCTTTTGACCCAAATCCAGGCAATCATCATAAGAGAAGTAGAGGTCTGGTGTGTATTTTATCCTCATCAGAGAAGGCAGAGTAGGCAAAACATGATTGTTTAAATGTAACTTCTATTCCAAGAGTCTTTAGTCAAGCTCCTAGAGAAGTCATATGAAATATGGTAACAATTTAAGGATACAGTTATTTATTTTATAAGACAGAATATGCTGAAATATGGAAAAGACTGTTTAGCATCCCTGTTCTTGAGACCTAAGAACTCAGATATCGGATCTTCATCTGAAAAGAGGGTACCTGCAGCCACTGAATATCCAGAACTGCTTCAGATGTTTTTCAGGAAAAAACTAATTGTCACTAACAGCCCTAAAACAATTGGAATCATCCAGCTGGTGAGATGTGATGTCTGTGACTATGTCTGGACAAAGCCATACAACCTGTGGCTTGGATTTGCCAGTAGCGCATCACAATACAAGATTTTGTGAGACAGGGAGCCTAGGTGAGATTACCTAGCACTATCTCCAATTTGAAAACTCCCAGTGATGGCAGCAATTAGTTCTGTTCTTCCTTCACTTGGGTTGTCAGAGGCTGCTCACTTCCTGGAGCTCACTTCCTGGAGCTCATGGAGTCCTGCCCAATTCAGCAGCTTTTTCCATTTTTGTGGGGACTGTACTCACTGTTCACTTTCTCCTGATCTTTATTACTTTTGTCTTGATCTTGGAACTCTATTTCAGAAATGCTGACCAAAGTGGCAGAAGTTAAATTCTGCTGCAAAAGGTAAGAACCAAATTCCCAAATACATTTGTTTTTCAGTTGCTGTGGTGGCAGATATGGTACCAGAACAGAGTCCTCGGGATTTGCCTCATGCATTGCAGCTTTCCTTCAGGGAGCTAACCGACCTCTTTGTGGGTGTTGCTTCTAGCCAGAATTAACAGCCGTGTCCCAGATAAAAAGTGCCTTGCTCTCCACACATTGTAAAGCTTTTCAGCCCCTCAAGCAATGATGAGAGCAACTGCCATGATTAGAAAGTGCTAAAAAATTCTTGGCTTTTTTTTACCTTTCCAAGGAGACAGATCTCCTAAGGTTTATAAGAATGGGTAATAAAACTTGTTTTTCTATCTCCAGATGAAAACCAATTCTATTTCAGGGTTTCTGACATCCAGATTAAATAAACGGCTCCATTCATCTGTAGGGTTTGTTTTTAACAATGAGCCACATAATTTTTACATGGAAAAATGAAATCTCTTGGCCTTGCTGCTACCATTGTTACAGCACTGGCAGTTATCAAAGGCATTGCTATGTGTGCAACTCTCTGCTCTCTTACTGGCCAGCATTTGCTCCCAGTTTCCTGAACAAAGAGTGCACATTGCTTAACTGTGGTCTGTACGAAGAACTTTATATAAACCTTAAAATTCACATGTACAGCATTTGGAAACTAATTCCTTAGAATGTAACAAGTCCTTCACAGAAGGACTACACAGAATACTTTTTAAGTAGTATATGCATGGCTCCAACTGAGCCAATAGAAATCTAACCCCTGTGGGGTTGGAGCTGCAGGCAACACACTTGTGAACACCCAGTGTGACTTGTAGTTTGAATTTCTCTGTGCAATGTGCTGTGTGACAGAGCCAGCACCCAGGCTGGCCAAAGCCTGCACCCTGACCAGTGTGCACAGCCTGCCCTGGGCAGCGTGGGGCTCTAGAATCTGTTCCTACTGTGGTTGGTGCCTTTCAAAGACATTCTCGAGGTTGGATGTTTACGTAATGAACTGTAACCCTCTTGGGAAAAACAAATTTATAAACTAATCTCACATGTACCTTATCCAAACAAGTTTAGATCTTTAAGCTAAGATTACAAGTGTCCATCTTGCTCTTACAGGCACAAGTGATAGAGATGGGTACTTTTAAAGTGTGTCTCAGCGTTACCCAAGGTTGCATATTTGTCATTAATTTTCATGTATATATGACACTGAGGTTACTCAAAAGTGACTTTTGTCCTAGTAAGCCCCTAAAAAAACCAAGGTAATTAAGAGCAGCGGCAGTGCTGCAGTAGGTGTCAGAGACTGCTGTGCCTAAGGAGCACTGAGAGGTGGGGCTCTTGCACTGCTCCCTGCCTGGCAAGGTGTGGGTCACCAGCACTTTCTCTTGAAGGTAAGTCTGATAATGCAACAGATAGTTCCATGTAAATAGCAGGGCTTTGCCACCAAAGTGGTTCAGTTCAAATAAATGTTTTATTGGGAAATGAAGAGTTACAATGACTGAAAAACCACAACCCACCAGATTTTAACCTGTTCATGAATGAAAATTTGCTATGTGGTTTTACACAAGACTCTTATCAACACAGAGTTGCAGGTAGTCCCCACAGAGACAGATGACTTAAAGATACAGTCCCTCAGGGGTTCCCTCCTGCTTCTTGTAGAGAACGTTCTCTTTAGACTTCTTGAAATCTTCGTTTGTTACTTTCATTCGCCGTTCCCTCAAAGCCATCAGACCAGCTTCTGTACAAATTGCCTGCAACACAGAAAGCAAGAACAGTTACAGTCACTCTGCAACCCGTTGGAGTCACACCTCTGAAGGCAGCTGCATCTTCATACTGCTCCAAAGACTGTAAGAGTGAGGAGTGTTAACAAAATCTGTGTTCTGCAGTTTGATGCTGTTCAGTAGCACTGAAGCACATAAAACAGGCTGGGGAAGGCCACATGATTGTGTCTAAAAGGACAGAATAGTCAGAGGAACGCTTCACTGACAGAAAGGCAGCTTTGTAACAACAGTATTTCTGTCCTGTGAGGACAGATAGACAGACCCAGCTCTGTCCCCAGCGGACTGTGTGATTCTTCTGCAGGGAAGTGACAGAGACATGGCACGTTGGTTTAAGCTCTTGAGTGTGGTAACTCTAGCCCAGGCTTTAGAAAAGCCTGAAATTCCCTAATCTGCAGTTAAATTTTTATCTGCTTGCAACATATTCCTTAAAAATGCTTTTTATCCTGCACTATTTTAAGTAATGTTTAATATACCTTGCACAAAGTTCCACATTCCCCTTTTTTCACTTTGCTACCTTTAAAATTTCATATTCAGATCACACAGGTATGTACTCTTGCTTCCTCATAATTACGTTTTTTGTAATTTCCCATTTGTACAGTATAAAAGGTATTTTAAAGCCATTCAACTGTCCCTCAGTAATATAAACACAAGGAACTAGAGAACAGTTCAACAGACAACAGTTTTGGATGCAATAAAAATGAGATTAGATTTCTGCTTTGAAGTGAAGAATGGTGATGTGCGCTGACCTTAATATCTGCACCACTGAGATCATCTTTTGCCATAATCAACTCATCCAAAGTCACATCATCTGCCAATGTCATCCTGCTTGTGTGAATCTGAAAGATTCGTTTCTTCGTCTTTTCATCAGGTAGAGGGAACTCTATTTTCCTATCAATACGTCCTGTGCAAAAGAAAAAGATCAGTCTTAGGTTTTTTGCATGCAGGTTGGAAACAGAGCAGGAAGAACATCTAAGGGTCTGACTGACAGTAACTGTTTCGGTGGGGTGTGTCCAGAGCAAGGCAATGGAGCTGGCGAATGCCCTGGAGCACAGGTCTTATGAGGAGCAGCTGAAGGAGCTGGGAGTGTTCAGCCAGGAGAAAAGGAGGCTCAGGGGAGACCTTAATCACTCTACAGCTACCTGAAAGGAGGCTGTAGACACGTGGGGGTTGGTCTCTTCTCCCAAGTAACAGAAAAAATGGACTCTTCTACCAGGTAACAAGAGAAAATGGCCTCAAGTTGCACCAGGGGAGGTTTAGACAGAATACTGGGAAAAATTTCTTCACAGAAAGGGTTGTCAAGCACTGGAACAGGTTCCTCGGAGAAGTGATGGAATCACCATCCCTGGAAGTGCTCAAAAGAGATATACATGTGGCACTTAGGGACACGGCTTAGTGGTGGAATTGGCCAAGTTAGCTTAATGGTTGGACTTAATGATCTTAAAGGTTCTTTCCAACCTAAACAATTGTATCATTCTTCATGCCACAGTGAATCATGTCTTAAGAGTATAAAGTGAGCTCAAGACTACTTGCAAGGAACTGGAAGCTACTGGAGCTGACAGATACAGTGATGCTGAAACAGCCTGTCAGTGCAGGCAAGAGAGAGACCCCCCCCTCACCTTGGAAACATAAGAAACCTTCCTCGAGTCATATATAAATATAAAAAATCCCAGTGTGTCACAGGACAGAAAAGTGTTAATGAAATACTTATGTTCTTGTAATATATTTCATTCTACACTGAGATTACACTTAGCTCTGAAATTTAATTTTCTGCCACACACACAGAGAAAGTAAATCCCTATGCCAACTTATACTCCCTCCAAGAAAACCCTAAAAAACAAACCAGAAACAAAACCAAAATCAAACACTCCTAACTGAAGAAGAAAGGTTTTACAAAAATAGTTTTGCTGCAAGTCCCTGCCCACTGTTTCTTCTATGTCAGCAGGGACTTTGGATGTTCTGGTACCCATTGTTTCAACTAAGCAATCTTTTGAAAGATATTTTCTGTCTCCTGATCACTCCTGTTTTTCTTTATAATATCTTTTCTAAATCGGCTGATAGTACCACATCAGACAACTCAGGCTATGATACACAATAGTAACTCAGTCCACTGATGCTGCCCTGGTTGCTCAAGCAGTGGTTTTAATTTATTTAAATACCAGATACACAGGTGTAGGAAGTTCCCTTCCAGTAACTTCCAGATCATCTTAGCTATCTTTCAATACTGACAGAGATGCACCAGGCAGAGATGAACTGGTAAATAAGGACAAAGCAGTAACTTGCATTCTTTTTACCTGCCTGTGTTTGTCAAGTTATGACAAGTCCTTTCACAAGAAAAGTGGCTTAAGCATACACAGCAGGAAGTCCCTTACCTGGCCTGATTAAAGCTGGGTCCAGTGTTTCTATTCTGTTTGTAGCCATAATAACTTTAACATCCCCCCGAGAGTCAAACCCATCCAGCTGGTTCAGCAGCTCCAACATTGTGCGCTGGATCTCTCTCTCACCACCTGAATTTGAATCATACCTTTAAGAAAAAGAGCATAGTCAGAAAAAACACTATGTAAACTGCCACAAAGGTATAAACAAAACTGAGGGGGGAGGGGGTATTTTTTTTAAACTGCCATAGGTTGGTTTTTTCCCCCCACATTTAATGTTTATGCGTTTAAAACAAAAAGCAGGTTTTCAGAATCATTGTGACATCTAAGTATGTAAAGAGACACTGAACTGTTCTTGTAGCTGGGGAATTAACAGCCATCATACAAAGGAAATATATTCTTTTTCCATAGTTTGTTACATATTTGGAAATATCCCCCCAACAAAATTAACACAAAAAGAGGCAAAAACCTTACTCTTTTATGCATCCATACATGGGGGAGCAGCTGCCTATACTGGCACTTTGGGCTAGTGACTCTGTATAACACATATGGGCACCTTCTAATTTATTTTAAAATCACCGACTATTTTAAAGAGTATTTGTATTGGACAAATAGTTCAAACAAATATTTCAACAAACCTACAGAATTTTCAGAGCAATACAGCTTGGATACAGGCTCAACAACAGTTTAGTATGGCATAAGCAATGCTAAGGACAGTAACTTACCATGTAATGTTCTCAGAGCACAAGTTTTTAGCCACCTACCCGGAGAGGCAAATGTCAAATGGATATACTGTGTACTAAGTATTCTGCTTTACTGCTGGATCACTAAAGCCCATTACTGTACACTTGGATTTGCAGTTAGGGGATCCCCTATGCACATATATACCACATGTTTTTCTGGTTTTGACACTCTCTCACAGAGATGGTCCCAGGTAGCAAGAGAATGGAGGTTAGGTCTCCGGTCATGCCTATTTAATGTGAAGACTGCAATATATTTTGGTTCCAAAGAAGTTATCTGAAGTGTTACTTATTAAAAATGCTTACATCAACAATAGTATATGAAAACAGTAGCAGAACTAAGAAAGTGAGTCTCAGTACAGTTGCAAAGGAAGCGTTTCTAATAAGCCCCTCGCTATCCCTGGCAATACCTGTGTGTGAGGTGGGAGCTCAGACACTGTACCTCTTTGTTCCAATGGCATCGATTTCATCGATGAAGACGATGGATGGAGCGTGTTCCTCTGCCACGCGGAACAGCTCCCGCACGAGCTTCGGGCCATCTCCCAAGTACTTCTGTATGAGCTCTGAGCCAACCACTCTCAGGAAGGTTGCTGAAGTTTGGTTTGCCACTGCTTTGGCAAGTAAAGTTTTACCTATTTTTAGTTGGAAAGAAATATTGTAATTAGTTTGCACAGGGGGGAGAGAAAGGAAAGAAGGGAAAGGAGGAAGGTAGGGAGAGAGGGGTGCCTTAACAAAACAGTCATGTGATATTTGTGACAGACTTGGCAATGCTTTAAATACTGACCAAGCATAATTTATTTTACTTGTGTTACCTCAGCACAGGTGTTACTGCACTGTAAAATACCTGTGCCAGGTGGTCCATACAGAATGACTCCTTTGGGTGGCTTTATACCCATCTCTTCATAATATTCAGGGTGGGTAAGAGGAAGCTCCACAGACTCCTGCAGCACGAGCAAAACAAACGTGTTTTTATAAAGATCTGTGGAGATCTCCAGAACAGCATTACTAAAAGTAATAAAGGTAAAATCAATTAACTGATTTCAAGACAAACCTTGAAAAGTATGGCTCTCTGTTGCCTCCAATCCTACAGCAGGCAACTACTCTATTTGCACTTTTCCTACTGTTTTTGCGTGACACGTGGAAGAGGAGCAGTTGAGTGTTTCCCCTACTCCTAACTCAATGCATCATGCTGAATTTAGAGCCCCACGAGAGACCCACTCATGGAGGACCTTGTGGCAGGGGGACATTTTATGGAAAGATGTCTTCTATAAAGACTTACCAGATACTACAGATTAGTATTTTAAGAGTATTTGTGGTTTTGGACACCTACCCAAAGCAAAAGGATTGAGTTTTACCAGGGTTCAGGTACAGGTCTGCTGGTAGGAAATGCCTCCCCCCTTCCTCTAACCAAACAACAACCAAATGCAAACACAAAATAAGCCAAGCACTAAATCCTCAGATTGCAGGTATCAGACATTCAAAACAACATCTGCACTTTTTACAATTTAATTCTCAAATTGCAACAATCACTAACTTTCCATGTTGCAAAATAATAAGTTATTGGAGAGATTTTACAAGCTCTGGGCTCTAGAGGTTCCAGAGCAACTGTGAAAGGTTCCTGTGCATGCAGTCTCTGCAGATCCACTTAAAAGGCTGAAGTCCATGAGCCTGCCTAGCGAAATCAAATGAAGAAATGCACTCTAGCAAGACACAAACCACCACTACATGAACAGCAGCTGGTCCTGCTGTTTCCCTTTTGCGTTCCTAGCACAACAGCTACTTGCTGGCTTACTTAACTCTGTGAGTACAACTGAGTACCTTGATTTCTTGAATCTGGTTGTCAAGGCCACCAATGTCAGCGTATGTTTCCTGAGGAGCTTTCTCTACTTTCATCACAGTCACTAAAGGGTCTGTGTCATCCATCAGGACTCCTATCACAGCATGAACCTAATTCAAGAATTAAGAGTTGTCAAAGAAGGCAGGGAGCATTATTAATACAAGCTCAAACCTCATCTCAGTGCCCCTCTATTTAGCTGTGTGAAATACCCATTCAGCACACATACATACATACATACAATACAGCATTCTCTCTCCTGTGGTTCTCAGGAAAAAAAAGACAAGTTAAAAATGGTACAAGAACTTGTAAGAAACTCCATTTAATAAAAACAACTCACCTTGTGATTTAGCAAAACAGAGCAGCCTGGCTCCAGCAGATCCTTGTCCACAAAGGACAGAATACTGACGTAGTGTTCTGATCCTACTGACGTGGACACGATGGCGTGGTTGTCATCAATGATCTCCTCCAAGGTACCCACGGACATCGGTGTTCCCCTCAGGTCATCCACCTTGGACCTTTCTTCCTGTTGTTAAGGGAATCCAAGAAACAACTGAACAACACAGGCAAAAAACATTCCTGTACAACACTGGCTCAACAATTCAGACAGAACATAACAAAATCAGTCTTTCCTATTGTTGTTTTGCTGCCACAAAAGGCCCAAAAGCAGAGGCCAGTAACAAAATCCACTATTATTTTAGTCTTACTCTAGGGACTCTACTATATGGATGTAAATGAGTAGAATATTCTTTCTCTATTGATGGATATCTGGGGGCTGCACACTGGCAGAGCATTAAGAAACAAAAAAATCACCATGGCTTCATCTGTAGTAATCCATGCTTGGTCTAAAACCATTTAGCCAGTTAATGAAGAATTGTGATAAACCTAATATGTTTGTATCAACTTGCACATTCATGGCACTTCATTTCCATTGCTTTGGTATGAAGTTCACATGAATTAAAGCACTTACTGTAACACTAGAAGCAACAGTTCACTCAAACCTCACCTCTTGTTTTTCTTCCAAAGGTTTCATCTGTTCTTGATTTCTGATAAATTCTTCCTCCATTAACAGATAATCTTTAATTCTCTCCAACTTCAACAATTTGAGTCTGCACTGTGTGTGAGGAGTCACTGTAACCAAAGCAGAAGCCCAGTATTTTAGACCAAACTTGACATGGTACCAACTATTCACGAATTCATTTCCAGAAACCCTGGGGATTTTTTTCTGGCAGTAACTCCTACATAAGCAGCAGTCACTATTTTACTTGTCCCACTGCAATTCCGGACAAAAAGTGTACTTTCTCTAAATATTTCCTCACTTCAGTTCCTCTCTCTCTTACCCAAGAATTCATGGGCTGCATCTTGCAAAACAATAATCTTATTTTGTGGGCTTTTTTCACACTAATTAGAAACAAAATTCCATTTGGCTTTGTGTTTATGACCTGCCCAGAGCCAGATTTAGAGGAGAGGACAGCTCCACACTTCCTTCCCCAAGAGCAGACAGCCCAGTACTGCTGGACAGGCAGAATACTCACCTAGGGGAAGTTTGCTGGCAGCATCTGGTCCCTTTGTTTTCTTCTTCTTTTTCCCCACTCTGGTTGGAACTGGAGGTTCATATTTCTTCTTCTTATCCTTGTTCATAAAAAGAATTCCATGAAAAGAAAAAAGAAATCAGGATAATAACAATGAGAAAATACACACAGGTGTTAAGTGCACAGAGTGAGGAAGAGCTCAAGGCGAAGGGCTTCACAACTAAACTGTCTTCTCAGGATCTACAGTGAGGAGCCCAAAAGAAATATTACTCTTATTTTTTACAAAAAAATTTCTTCTACTGCTTATCCCTCTTTCCAGTTTAGACTTCTGCCAGTTTTCAGTGAATACAGAACATGGAAAGCCCAAGCCTGAAGTAAATCACAAACAAAACTAATATATGAGAGAGTGAGAAAATATTGAATCTGAACCTTTCTGCTGCACTTCAATCAATGGATAACACACTTTCAGTGTCCCAGCTCGGACACTGCCTGCCATGCACATTGTGCTTCCACCCCCAAATGAGACCAGAAAGGCCCAAAAGGCCCACAAAGTGAAGGACAGACCTCATGCAGGTGACTGTATGATGTCACTTTCAAGCCAAAACCAGTTCCTTAAGTGACAGCTTGAAGGCAACTAGTCTGAACCCTGACACATTTATAGTTTTATTCTTTTCAAAAATAAATTTCCGTCAAGTAGCTTCAGTTTCCCTAAAGCCCCCTTTCCTATTTTTGAACAGCACCTGTTTTCTCCAATGTGCACCCAGAAGAGATAAAAACGTTCATCAGAGCCAGCAAAAGCATAATTTTATGCAGTTAAAAATACAAGAATAATTAAAAAACATCGTATAAAAAAAGCCTACTGTAGCCAGGCTCTGTAGCAGCACCCCTGTACTTCATCCTGTAAGTATCGATTACCTTGTCATCCTTCTTGCTACCACCAGGACCGTGTCCACCGCTCTGACTTTGCCCCTAGATAAAAGAAAAAAAACAAAAAACACCCAAAATAAAAAAACCCAAATACGTGTCGAGTCTTACGAATCGCGAAGCCCAGGGGCAATTCCATGTACAGAAACGCCAGAAGTGGATTTCTTCCGTCTAAAAGAAGCAGTAATATACTGCAACCGGTTGCCCAAAGCCAGTGAACAAAGAGAAGTGCCCTGCCAGGCCCGGCCCGGTCCCTCCGCCCGCGCTCCCCCCTGCCCGGCCTGCAGGCGCCGGCGGTGACTCCGCAAAACGCGGGGCGCTGGCGGCGGACGCCCGAGGGGCGCGTCCGGCAGAGCCCCGCCGTGCCCAAAGCCCCGCCGTGCCCAGAGCCCCGCGGTGCCCCCCGGGCCGCGCTCCCGCCGTGCCCCCGGGCCGGGCCGGGCCGCCCCGCTCACCATCGCCCGCCGCCGCCGCCAAGCGGAAACGCCCCGGCGGCCCCGGGCGGAGCGGCCGCGTCACTACGGGCCGCGGCGAGGGACAAGGGGCGGGGCCGCGCGGGTGTCGGTCCGGCCGCGGCCGGGAGAGGGCGCTGTGCCCCCGCGGGTGCCGCGGGCCTTCGGCGTGAGCCGTGGAACGTCCCGGTGCGCCCGAGCCCCGCGCGGGGATGGAGCGTCCCGGGCAGCCTTACCGGGGACAGCACCCGTACCCAGCTAATTATTGCCTCACGAGGGGAAGCGGAGGGGCAGGCACTGATCTCTTCTCTGCGGTGACAGTCACAGGACTGAGGGAATGGCCTGAATTTGTGTCAGGGAGGTTTAGGTTGGGTAATAGAAACAGGTTCTTCCCCCAGAGGGTGGTTGGGCACTGAACAGGCTCCCCAGGGAAGTGGTCACAGCCCCAAGCCTGACAGAGTTCAAGAAGTGTTTGGATGATACCTTCGGGCACATGGTGCGACTCCTGGGGTGTGCTGTGCAGGGCCATGAGTTGGACACTCAGGATATGGTGTGATTCTGGGATAAGTCTGCCCACAGGCAAACCGCATCTGAATGGTTCCCCCTGAGTTCACTGGAGAGCACGGGGGTTTCTGTCCCGTGGATAGACACTCTGTGGTCACATTTCAGCTACTGCTCTCCTTGCAACAGATTTTGAATACAATTCTTTTCACATTTCTTAATAGAGGAAGCACATTGTGATGGCTGAGCTGAGGCAGATTTTGCTACAAAAGTGTGAAACTGCCTTCTCCACCATCGAAACTTAGAAGAAAAGAGTTCTTTCCTCATGAGATATTTCTTGTAAATCTTACAGTTTAGTTTGCATCAAAACAGGAAGCACATGATAACAACTGCCACTATGTTAATATCCGCAAAAACAGATACTAAAACCTCTGAATATGCTGGGGAAATATGCCTATTTAATCCTCGTAGTTCAAGTCACCTCCCTTCAGCACTTCTCGTTAACCACTGAGGGGGTCTTCCTGGAAAGTCCAAAACACTCAGGATGCGTTGTGCCAACAAGTACAAGTGTTAAAGAGTGCAGCTCTTGCCTGCTTTGTGTGCCTGCCTGGGAAGCAGTCCTGCACCTGTCAGGTTCTTTAAAATGTGCTGTCACGAAGAATTAATCCGTCACAATTTTGCCTTGCACATACTGCAAACTCTCCTTTCAGTGTGTGGCCTGGTGCTGTGGAGGAAGGTGTGTGGACACTGCAGAGGACAGCAGTGTAGCCTGGAGTATGGAAAGGAGCAAAACTGGAGCTACTGTTTTACAACATGCATGGAAGGCTCTCTACTGAGACCATGATATACTGGATATTGCTGACAGCAAATGATTTCAGTTCACCTGCTGGTGCTGGAGTTCTCCACCTGTAGCTGAGTTGCCTTGTGTTTTGACTGTTCCAACAATATAAGCAGGCATTCATTCTGTGTATAAAATGCCAGTAGCTCTTTTTCCAAAAGTTTGTTTTTCCAAAGCATTTTTCCATGTGTTTTCAAAATAAATGAAGGCATCCAACCTTGTTTTAAAGTTACTTGCAGAGGGACTAACCAGAAAAGCTTCTCTGCATTGAAAGAATGGAAATCAAAGAAAGAGTGTGGTGGGGTGGTGGTTCGTATGTCTAGGAATGAAATCTAAGCTTCATGAGTTTTAATTGCCAAGAAAGAAGAGACACTGTGACCTTTCTGTTAGGACTTCTTGCTGTCAACTGATCTCTGTTCACAGAGTTCACAGAACTGAAACAGAGGAAGAAGAGTGGCAAATGTTCTTCATGCCTTGTATTTAAAGTAACAGAGTTTTTTTTCCTGGACGTGATGCTTCTTTCCATCTCTTGCATCAGCTAGTCAATATAAAAACATATTATTTTTTGTGTGTTGTAAGAATTGTTTTCTTATGGGTAGCACTGTAAGAACACTGGAAAAGTTTTCAGGAAATCCCTCCTTTCAGAAAAACATAACTTATACCTACAATGAGTCCTACCGGTCTCTGATATTCCTGAGGAAATGCAGTAGGAACTTCCAGTGTCTGCTTTTGACATTCCTGTCTGAGTAGGGAACTTTATTAGTTATTAATGTAACCGGCAGGGTTGTGTAGAAAGGTATGAGGTTTTGATCATTTACTTTGGTTTAGTTCCATTTGTTCAGGAGGGTTACTGTTGTGCACTGTGGATTTGATCTGACTTGTCTACTGTTTTTATTCTTTTATGAATTGGCTGTCTTTTTGTTACAGTATCAGCTGTTCTGTAAGTTTTAAGGCCATTGGAATGAAATTAAATAAAAATAGGTGTTCTCTTCTTTAATAATATTCACTTTTTGGAATTTACTCTCTTACAGGATTGCATCTGTATTTTTTCCAGGGTACAGGTACTAGAATATCCTTTCCTTCAAATATATGCAATTTTTCCTCCCTTCAACCTCCCTTTAGATTCAGATATATTCATTTCCCATTATACCTGTAATTGATAGTTCTGTTCATGATTGAGATTTCTTGTCACTTTTTTTTCTTATGAAAGCCTGATTTCAGTGGCTTCTGTTAAAGTGGGATAATTATGGCCCAAGCTGACCTCAATGGTAAGGGTGTAAGGTGAATGTAAAAGCTGAAGTTTGCAATTATGAGCTCACAAGACGAATCTGTGACAGCATATCTGGTTTTGCAGCCTTTATAAATATTAGGAAATTATATATGGCAGCAATAGTAAAAGGGTGTTGTAAAGATTGTCTCCCAGCTCATTTGCTTAAATGCATGCTATGAAACAGCTGTGGCAGAACTACAGATGGGAAATGTGAGTTTTGAACCAATTTCTGATTTGGGGTGATCTGGTAAATGGCTTTAAGTTCTTGGGGTTAGTAGTGCCGGTGAACTGCAAGAGCTATAGAAATGCAGTTCTGTAACCTGGCTCGCCTTAACTTTACACATCCACATTTTTGGTTTGGTTGCAGAGTACATATAATGTCAAATTAGGAACTTTAAACAATAAATATCCAAGTGCCTCTGATTTCTTGTGTTACACTTAGTAGAAAAAAAAAAAAAACACCAAAAGAGCAAACAGGGGTAACAGGAAGAAACACACAGTCCTTGTTTGTTAAAGATGATGTTTTGATGCCTTGGGGGCATTAAAAAGCTTCTTTTTATAGAGTTGTTCAGGGAGGGTGAGATTTTTTTGTGCTTTGCGTTTTCTTAGTGTTTTCTACTCCCTCCTCTTCATTCTGCAGTAAGCTTCCTGCTGATCTTCTTGGCATATTGTAAAACCCCCAGCTCTGTTCCCAGGCCTTTGAGGAGGAAGAGGGCAGCCGAGGGCTGGGGAATATTGGACTTGGGATTAGTACGTAGCAAAGAAGGTTTATTTTCCCTTTGCACATACAGGAAATTACTAGGATTGCTTGTGTTTTTGATGTTAATTTGTCTTTCTTAATATATGTCTAGCCACCTAGAGCTTTTTATGTTTGCAGAAAAGAAATAAACCTACAGGCTGGAAAAAAGATTAATCTTGCTATTGTTGCTACGTATGGCAAGGGTCACATTTTCAAAAGTTGCAATTTGGACTCCCTCTTTTCATAAATGGGCTAAGAACTTACATCCCCTTCAATAAATGAATAAAAATGCAGGTTATTTTAAGGACCATTTGGATTTTATTTTTTTTTTAAAGTATGCATGTGTCAAGGTACTCAATTAACCATTAAGCTTTTCTTCTGCTTACACGTCGTTCAAAGATTTTAGCAATGGAAGGTATTCCTACCACCTGCTAACTGGCATGTAACTACGTGAAGGGTAGTCATTAGCAGGGTACTTAACCCTTCTAGGCTTCTCAAAGAATCAAGGGAAGTTTCTACCCCAACTCGGAACAAGGCTCATCATCTTCGGAAAGAGTCTTACATTCCCCATCCATGGAAGTAGAAACATGACGTTTTTAAACTAAGCTGCTCTAATAAGTGCCTGCTGTCAGACAACATGATTGCTTCCTCCTTCTCCCATCACCAAGACTCAAATATGATGATTTTAAAAATAGGAATGTCACTTGCACCTCCATTGTTTTTCCTGAACTTGTATGTTTGAATCAGTTCGTTTTCCAGCTCCCACTGGTACGTGTTGGTGTTGCGGTCTGAGTACTACTGAAAAGCAGACTTCTTGGAGCAGGAATTATTTGGAACTGGACAAGCAGAATTCAAAACACCTGAAGTGCACAGATGCTTTCAAAAATTTTGGGAAAAAAATTCTTGGGAACCTCTGAGTGCTGTAGCACCTTGATGACTGTTTTATACACATTTTCAGAATACTACAGGACAAGTAATTTTATTAAAAGTTATAATATACTTTGTCTTTATGATGTCATTTGGAAATCTCAAAGCAACACATAATTACCCTAAGTTAAACCTTTTAGTCTTGTAGGCAGGCAGTTCTTCACCTGGCTGATTAATGATTGCTGATGTTGAAAAGATGCCATCACCCAGTGTTCCTTAGAGTCAACTCATTGATATACTAGTAGTCTAGAATGGTTTTAACACACTGAATACATCATCATTAAGTACAGCAGCATTCACACAAATTAGTTTGTTCCAGAGCCACTTGGCAGGACTCAGTCAAATGATGAAAAGACACCAAAATAATTTTTATGGAAAGAGAAAAGCCTGTTCCATTTCACAGAAAGTAATATTTCTAAAGACACATAAAAATGCTTTCTAAATATTATACTGACTACTACTTAGGCTGTGAGCCTGAAATTCTTAGACAGTAATAAATGTTTGCCAAATCTATGTGCTCCATTGTTTTTTATTAACTGCTAATGATTTGTATGTTTTCTGTCATGAACGGGCAGAGTTGTTCTAATTACTCATCTAATGCTGCAAGTGCTCATGCTTTGCAAAGCCCAAGAAAGGCATTATGGCTGCTCCACGGGGCTTCTCCTCACAGTGCAGTGCAGAGGGAGGCCAGAGGGCAAAGCACATCAGCACAAGTACACCAGCAAAGCATTCATTAAAGACAGTAGTTAAAGTCAGAAAGCATTTAGGGACAATCCCAGAGCCCACTGAAGCAGATGGGAAGAAAGGCTGAATCTAACAATGAAAAGCGTAAGTGTTTTATACACACGAGTATTAAAGGGAGTAGAAAGTGGAAAGAGGGGAGAGAGCTACTGTCAGTGTAGGAGAATGGGAAATAATTGTCTGAGACATCAGAAAAACAAGTGGAAATACCTTAATGTCCGTGGTAACGCTAGCTTCATCACCTTGCCACTGGAATTGTGTGAAGATAGGTTGGATTTAATTGCTCCTCCCTGAAGTACTGGTTCTGCATTAATCTGTTGGCTATAATGTAATGGCTCCTCTCTGTCATTTCCTACAGCATTGTAATCTAATACTGCACAAGCGTCTCACCATGTTCACATCCTCTATTGAGTAATTGTGCCTTTGGTTTCATGATGCATAGTCTGTTCAATCAGCTTGTAATTGCAGCACTATCTGGAGGTATGGTTGATATATCTATGTAATTATGTTTATTGTTAATAATGCAAATCGAATCTGTTGAGTTAGTCAAATCAGTCATCCTCACTTGCAAGCAGCAGTTTCTACAGATGATTTCTGTGGCTGCTGAGGACTGCTCTTTTTAGTTCTCATTTGCTCATTCATAGAAAATATACTCTTACTGAAAGATAACTTTGAAAATAGGAACAAAAGTCCAATCATGGAAGTGTCAGCACTTACTGTAAAGGCTGTGCAGGAACCTTGTCTACCCAAAACAGCTGAAAAAGGTCCTAAATCCAGTGCAATGAGTGTGGCACTGGCATGAAGAGTGAAAAATGAGAAATGCATGAATTCCTATTTGTTTTGCGTATTTCTTCATATGGACTTTTCTAAAAATTGCCTGGGTGTTGGATTCAGGAGTATTTGGAGATGCCAGTCTTGTCTGGAAAAGCATAGGAGCCATGCAGGTGCTGTGATTCTGAAGCTGTATTTATGTTCTACAAAGATGTCTGTTGAAAAAACTTTGTCCCTCCCTGATACAGTTTTCTTTCCTTCCAGTCCCACATAAAATCAGCCTTGGCAAAGGTTTTCAGATATAGGTTTACAGTTGGTGAAATTGCCTGTACTCCCTGCTGTAAATACATCTCTCTATTTCCATTTCCTTCTTTTTCATTAACAGCAGTTTCCTTCTTACTGTATTATTCAAACATTATATCTATTAGGATAATATACTTAATATTCTCTTCAAGGCCAGGTTAGATTGGGCCCTGAGCAACCTGGTCTAGTGAGTGGCATCCCTGCCCACAGCAGGGGGGTTGGAATGAGATGATCTTTAAGATCACTTCCAACCCAAAAGATTTTATGATTGTATGATTATAGAGTGAAGTGGTCAGAGACCACACGAGTTCGATTTTTTTTTAGAATTATACTGTTTTTCAATAACATTAAACTTCACTGGGGTCCTACTATGACATTTTGGGTGTCACCTCTTCTTTCCTAGTCTTCTGTTTTAGAAGCCGTGCTATTTACTCTTAACTGTATTTGAAAGACGTAAAATCACCTGCTGTATTAGTGATTTCTTGAATGGCACCATGAAGAGTTTTGGTGACTGGCTGATGTGCACGGTTCTTCATGTCAAAAGTATTACACCACATTAGTGTGATGGCTAACACAAGAGAAAGGCTTCAGCCAAGTATACATAAAATTATACAAGTTAGAGGTAGAAGAGACATGACTTTTTTCAGAGTATTTTTCTCAGTCTCAGTATTTTTCTTACGTAACATGATAGTACCCCCAAAGTTGGGTTTGAATGATCTGACACAGACTCTATGTGAACCACCGGGAGGGTTCAAAATTCTCCAGTCCATTATCTTGCTTTCAGTGCTCTTAACACCTAAAGACAAGTTTCTGTAGCAGCAGTATATTGTTTGGCAGGTTTCACATCCAAATAATGATCCATCCCAAACGTGTTTATACATGAAATGTGATTGTATCCTGGCAGAGTCATGGATTCAGGAACTTTTGGGAGGGTTCTAGTTAATTAAATATGAAACAGGGACAGTAGTTACAACCATGTCAACATATTCCACTGTCAGCTCTTAAAAGAAGAGCTCTTTAGCTTATGTTAAACCAAATCTCCCAACCTGGCAATGAAAAAGACAGATGGCCACTCAGAGAAACAATGGTCCTTCACAAAACTAAAAGAAATTCCAACTAAAATGGTATGTTAAACACTGTTAGTAATTATTACACAGAACTGTATCTATCATTGGATTGAAGAGTATAATTTAATTTAGAGAAATTAATGTCTTTCCGTGACTGACAGATGGATATTTTATTTATTTATTAATTTTTTTAACTTATTTTTTTTATTATCAGTATCTCTCTTTGTGAGTGTATGTGTTCCCTCCACTTGTGCTTCCCTGTAATTATATTCAGAGGTAACATGGTGTTTACCATATATCTGCAGGATGCAGTGTAGAAAAACATTTGCAGTTTCAGAAACTGTCTGGTGCTGAGTGTCAGATTTAAGTTGTTTCTAACTAATTTCCTGGAGGTCTGTCTCCAAAAACAGTTTAGGGATACAAGCGAAATAAGCAACATCTCCCTCCTCTCCCAAACCCAGACTGTCCTACAAACCTTAGCTGACCAAGCATACTCTTTACATTTATGCTGTAGAAACAAAAACCCCCAAAACCCATCAGATCTGCCAGTATCAAGTCTCACGGCAACATAACAGTATTCATCCACAAATACATAAGTGATATTTTATGTTTAGAAGTAAAATTCATTAAAGAGTTCAACATTTTTGGATCCTCTTTCTCATTTTGGTGATTCTCAGATAGAGCTTGCCAGCAGAGACCTTTGTGTGCATGCATGCTTCCGTCTTCACGAAAAGACGTACTTTTTGGTTTAGGTTGCTTTGTTTTTCCCCTTTGTCACTCATATATTGCTTCTTGTTGCTCTTATTGATATGCACTCCTCTGCAATTACAATATAAGTAAACTGTCTCCCTACACAGAATGGTCGCAACTGCAGAGGAAAATAAGCGAGACACTTATAGCCAGTTTAGCTCAATAGTAGATCCTTAGTAAAGTGAGAGACTAAACAGTGACAGAATAGGATGTGATAAACAAATCACCAAGGATGAAATATTTAACCTTGCAAAATCAATAATAAATAGAAAAGAAAAAAGATCCAAGCGGTATCTAAATGTGTGTCAGAGTCTATACATGGCAAGTGTTGGGAAGAACAGAATGCTAGAATAATATAACGTCTAAGAAGCGACAGGTTGGATGTAAATAGGATACCAGGATGACACAAAGAAGCAGAACATAATGTTACTGCACAAGCTGCCCAGAGCTGAGCCTCTGGAGTATTCCTCTAAACAGAGTATTGGAATAAAGACATTTAAACTGCCAATGAGCCAAATGTTTGGATACACACACTCTGGCTATGTCCCGCCCTGGCTGTGAGTGGCTCTGGGTAGGGACAGGCTGCTTCCCAGCAGTATGTGGCACGTCATTTCCTTCTGCTGAAGCCTGCTTGCTTTCTTGGGACTTTCCTGTCAACAGGAATTACTCACTTTGTGGTCTTTTTATCTCAGGATGCTCCTTTTGTAAATGAGGAATTGGTCATACAGTATGAATAACGTTTGAAAATGGATCTCTTGAGCACATTTAATTGAGACTGAATACAACACTGTTGCAATAAAATAAATTCTGTTCTGCCTGAACAGCTGGGAACATTATAGGGAAGTGTCTTGACGGCTTCTGTTGGGCAGGATTACAGAAAAGGTTAGAGAAAACAGTCGAGGAGAACCTACCAAATTTGCTATATGTTCCTTAGCAGCACTGTTAACCTTTTTATACTTCATTCTCCTGTCTTCTGTTTAAGCTTTGAAGTTTCAGAGAATTAGCAAGGATTTCAGGATACTTTCCCAATCCAGGCTTTTGGCTATTCAGACTGGAGCACAGTTACTACTTTGTAAAATAGAAGCACTTCCAGGTTGATGAAATTGCAATTAAATGGGAACTATCACTGTTTGCCTGGAAGGTACTCAGGAGCCCTCTCCACTGTTAGTCCACCTCCACTCTGTCTGAATGTGGGACTTTGTATGGAGATTAAATTGTTTTTCTCTACAATATGAGTAAAAAATAACTTTAATTTTTCTCTTTATTACATCTTCTTGATAATGAGATAATATCTGCCTTTTTTTCTTAACATAAGCACTATTCCTCTGGAGCAAAAACTGAGGCCTTCAAAATGAGTATTTCAACAAAGGTGAAATACCCATGCCAGGGCTTGGGCAAATGCAAACAGTATTATCTACTAAGTGATTTCACAAGAGAGGCAGGGCACTCCTCTGAAATATTGGCAGCAATAATGTGTTCCCAGAAAGCTGGTAAGTCTCAGGAATCAGCTGTAATCAGGGAGAGTGAAAACTCCATTTTTTCGGTCCTGGTCTATTTAAAGATGCCACACTTCTATAGCAGACAGGACACAGCATGTCTTAAACAGTCCAACACTGTGAATCTTGTTTTGGAGGTCCTGACACTTCTATGCATTTCCCAGGGAAGCCCACACAGCCAAGTCAAGGTCATGATTTCCAAGAGGTAACAAGAAAGAATATGCAATCATGTGATCCCAGAGGGTTCTGGTTGATTTCTGAAGCCCAGCTTGACATTTGGCCACTTGAGAATCTGTATTTATGGCCTTTACCTCTATAGTAGCTACAAACTGCCCTGTCCTACTGAGCTATATCCAGGCAGATGGGAAGCAGCCATGTTATTGTAAGTAATTATGATACCTAGGTAAAACTCTTAATATTAAATATCTGTTCTTGAGCCAGAAAAATCTGTAGTCTGTGTAGTCATGGTATTTTTCACTTATGCTAGATCCCACACTATTAATATGCTGTCTTTAACTTATAAGGAAATTAAAACAGAATCTGTCTCATTGCCTTGTAAGAAGACTGTCTCTCTTTTTATTAGCTAACTGCAATCTGCATCTCCCCAAGATATTTGGAGCAGCTGGTCTGTCTTCCACCTCATGAAACTAACTCATCTTGGCCATATCACAACAGGATAAATGGAATGAAAATAAATGGTACGCAAATTATGCATTTGTACAGTGAAGGGCAGCAGTGTCAATCATGGCTTGTGTGGACTTCAGTGAAAATTTGCAAATTGTTCAATATCATAAGCAAGACAAACTAGAAGCAGGAATCTCTAGAGCAGGTGGATTTACTACCCCAACCAGATGCATTTTTCAGAGATCCTACTGCCCGTTAAAAAGTGATTGGCTGTGTAATTACGGATATGATTACGAATATTAGATCAACAGGCTGACAATAATCATGGTAGCCAAATTTTGGTCTCTGGCAGAAATGAGATTAACAATTGAGAAGTTCTCTCATGGAGACTAACCAGATTTCCTGTGCAACATAAACATTCTTTATTAAGCTTGTTGAACAAAAAGGCCCCAAGACATCCTGAAATAGCAGTTTACTTCATCTATTTTTCTTCCTCTGAATAGGTCAATGTCTGATGTTCCCTTCAGTTTGTTCTATAGAGCACTCACACATAGTGGAATGGAAGGCAGGTTTGATGAGCAGTTCAAACATGGTAGTGAAAGTAGCAGAGCTGGATCACTGCTTGGAGAGGTGTCTTATCTGAATCTGGAGCAGGGTAACTTGGTGCAGGTTCTGGACAAGCAGTGGGAGGCTGGTGTGCAAACTATGCAGGGCAGCAGCCAGGTCTGAATTGCAGTGTCAGAAGTCACCAGTGTCCATTCCAAGCAGGCAAAGGTTTGGGCTGAAGGCAGCGTAGCTCCCAGGAAGGCAGCCATTTGCCTGGGAGTCTGCATGTTCATAGCACTGGGTACCTTCTGTTCCTGCCAGTTTGCAGAGTCCAAACACTCTCCCCCTCAAGTGTGCTAAATCCCTTGTAAGAAGTTTTTTTCTGACTTCTCTGCTTCCTCCTCCTGATAATTTTTCTGTGAAAGCTGCAGACAGTCCAACCCCATGCCAACAACTGCTTGCTAAAGGGCTTGTGTATCACATTCACAGCACTGCCAACCCCAAATCTCAAGGATGTGCTGCAAACACTGGAATAAGAACTGCAATTTTTTCCATGATTTCTAGAAACACATTTTAATGGTCCCTCTGTCCACAGGTTTATGACCTTACAGAGTGGATCCAAACCTTGTGTTCAAGCTTTTCTTTGTGACCAATGACAGAGTACTACTATAAAAGAAAGCTGAGATTCTCCTGGATCACAGTGATGCAGGGGCCGGGAGTTCCAAGGGAAGTGTTCCATATGCTCAATACACCAATAAAATCAGTGGTGCTGACAAAAACGATTGTTATTCATGATCGCTCCAGGAGCACAGACCTTGCAAGGCAGTGATGGAACAGTAAGAACTTGGTGCTAGATAAAGGGCAACAATTGATGAAGTGATGAAAGGAGAGGCAGGGGAGCAGAGCTTTATAGAGTGTGCTGCCTGGCTGCTGGCTGAAGTACAATGGGATTTCAGCTGACTTCTGCCACCTACAGTCAGAGAAGGTATTTCTGGAAGAGGAAAGTAAGAGTCTGGATGAGATGTGTACCAGTAATAGAAAAAAAAGGGAGCATATTTATTTTTCATCACTACCTTGTTGTTTACATACACCCCCAAGTAAAAAGGAGTGTAGGGCAGGCAGAGGTCTGACAGATACTCAATTCACACAAAACCAGCAGGAATGTGATGTCTCTGTCTCTGCTCTCAGACTCCTTGAAGGAGGCAAAAATTGCTGGGGAAACCCTTACGCATTTACTTCCTTTAATGTCCCGAGTTTGTAAACAATTCTATTCCCCCCATGGTAAAACAGATGCAAGGAACGAAAACAATCCTGAGATTTTTGGTTCTGGGGTGAGAGATATCCTGATAACCCTTCATGTCCTGTAGAGCCAGCCCAGCCAGGCTTTCCCAGTGACTCAGGGGCTACTGGAGAGCTCCTGCATTCACTGCTGGCAGCTGAAATACAGTGTCATGAAGAAATGTGAGTGGTCAGAAGGACCAGGAGGTCTTATTTTTATCTTCTTCTCCATGCAACATGACTCAGCATACTCACTGACAGCATGGTGACTGAGGATTTCTGTACATGCAAAAGACAGCCTGGATTTCATCCCTACTTGTGTGACCTGGGATACAATTCCAAATGGGCAGAAGTTCAGTTTTCATGACCTTCTCTCTCTTAACCCTTTCCCCTCAGCTCAAGTAGTGGCCAGGCATCCCAGCTGCAAAATACCGTGAGGTAGGAACATCAGCCCCAGATGAACTGGGAACAGACAACTCACCAGAACAGCTGCAGAGGAACAGTCAGGTACTGAAACACCCAGACCCTGGAAACTTGTAGTGATCAGCCCAAAGGGAAAATCACAGGCTCGCCCTTGTGCTCCTAGCCCTCCAGAACAGACAAGTAATAAGGAGGGATGGAAACACACACAGTATCACCTATAGCATGTCAGGAAGCTCCCTGCACATGCTGTTCAATGACTGACATGTGCAGCTGGGACATTTGCCACACCAAGACACTAGCTCATTGAATTAATACCGTAGGTGCACTGCTGAGAAAAAGAAGAGATCAGACTTTCCTCTAATGTGGCTTGCAGCAACTAGTTATTGTAGAAACGCGCTGTAAGAACACAGAAATTGTCAGATTAATGTATTTTTTTGTATTCTAACACAATACCTGTTGAAAACATGTGAGCTGTTTGTTGTCTTTTTGTCCATCTCTCCATGTTATCTCTGGTGCAGCAGAAAAGTTCCCAAGTCCTTTGTCAATATAGCTAAATGAAAATAAACCACGACTCTCCAAGCATGAATGCAACACTCAGAACCAGAACTGGGTCATTAGGCTGATTCAACTTGATGAAAGTAAGTTTGCATCAGGGCTGACTGTAAGAGTCTGCCTGCAGAAAGCAGTGGCCAGAGCTAAGAACTTTAATGGAAGTCCATAAGCAGCAATAATACAAATACCAGAAGTTTTCTCACTAAAAAAATGGAGATCTATTGCAGACCTGTAAATTCTTTCAGTTAAGCTTAGGTGCATGGGACTAGAAGAATTTAATGCTGCTTGAGGACTATGTCATCGAACAGCTATTGTTGCAATTAGCCTTAATAGAAATATCCTTCTGAAAGCACAGTTCAGTTCATTGGCTGAACTCTGCCTTTAGCTTAGTTATTCATCTCCTGTCTAATTACCAAGTCATATTTCCTCTTTGCTACAAAGCCCTTGCTATTTTATGCCTTAGAAAGAGCTAGTCTAAGTTTTTACATGTTTGCTGTTATATATATAACAAGTAAATTGCTTCAGGAAATCCCTGGGGGCAGTTTGTTAAGCAAAGCTCATTAATTTACTTGCCTGGATTGCCTAAACACTTCTCTGCAGCTGGGAGTGCAGGTGCATGCAAACCCTGGTGATCCCCTTTTACAATCTAATCGTTTTCCTCGCTGGCACTGATGAGTGAAACACGTGTTCCCTTAACACGCCAGAGTCCGCACAGAGCAGGGCCATGCTCCTGTCTCCTGGGCTGGCAGCTACAGCGCCTGTCTGTCCTGAGTCAGGCACAGCCAGGGCTCAGCTGCCTCTGTCCTCAAGACTTCTACTTGTAGAGTCAAGCAAAGCTTTACCTTGTGCATCAGAATGAAAGAGCTACCAAGCACATAACATATTTCAAAAATTTCAAAAAGCTGGGAAGGGGCTGTTTGGGTCATGAAACTCAGTCCCTATGATCGCAGGCAGCGATACAATAGAATTCTCCAAAGCATCCTCTCTGTGCCGTAGCTCTGGCCTGGAAATATTTCCCCATTTCCTGTGACAAGTATAACCCCTTTTGTATCCACTACCAGAAGTCCACAAGACTTTAACATGACATGGCAAAAAGGCACAGGAGATACGGAGAGAGTCACCCCAGTCTGAGGTCCATGCAGCAATGGGGCTTTAATGGGTTAGCATATCAATCTGTCCAGAAACTGATGACAGTTTATCTCCTGTTCAGTTTGGGTTTTCATCTACAGGTTCTTTTTTGTTACTTGGGGACAGGGAATTTCAGTGAGTGTTCCGTACTGGTAAATTGTGTGGATGATTCGGTTACTGTGCTGCCATCTTTGTGCCTCTGTTTTGAAGCTGTCAAACAGCTTCATACCCAAGCAGTTCTGATTGCAAATTCCATATTGGTAACTTGCATTTGATTTAGTTTCTCACACAAAGCCAGAAACAACGTTTACAAATGACAGAACAGGGCTCTGTTGCTAATTAGTGTTCTGCCAATTTATAATATTTTATCAAGCCTAAGCTCCCAGCACAAGTGGTCACATGTTACACTCTGCTCTATATTTGCACAAAAGATCAACTGGAAACTACAGTGGTTCTTTTTCAAGAAGGGAAACTTAAAATTAAAGTGAATGTCAAAGATGCTCTGAAGCTCTTTGTCTCACTTAACAATATGTTATTCCTATTGATTCATCTGGAGTGCATGAAGCATGCCTGAGCTGTGGCAGAGAATCTGAAGTCTGCCAAGGGGGAACTGGTCTGTAGAAAGACAAAATGATGGGCAGATGAGTATCAGCCCCCGTGTTCCCCAGCACCGCAAGCAAACTGCTGGAGCGTCCATTGCCCAGGCAGCTGAGACTGATCTTTGAACAGGGGCTGTGCTAGAAGGCTGTGCTCTGTGTGTGCAGGACAGATAGACTGTCATGAGCAGAAGCTTCCGTAAAAATGCTCACCCAGAGGAAACTGGAAGACAGTGATGAAACACAAAAAAGGTAGTGCCGATGTTTTCCCAAACTTTCAGTTTCCTTTCTGCTTTACACATTAGTCCTGCAAACATCAGCTTTAGCTTCCCAGGGAATACACTTTTTCCCACAGGGAAGGACTGAGTCAGGACAGTCACCACTCTTCCTGCAGCAGCTGGTTGCCTTCTTCTCATTAGGACAAAGAACAACTGCGGTAGTACAAGGGCTTTTACATTTTGTTGACTCCTGAATTTGCAGCAGCTGCTGCTACTGTCCTCTAGGTACTTGGAACTAGAGATACAAGCTGAAGGAGTAACTCATTCCCATTGCAGCAACCTCCAAGCCTTCCGTGTGGAGTGAGGCATGAAGGAAGGAGCATGTCACAAGAGAGCAGCCCCTAGGATTTTGCAGTACAAGATGTCAGTGCATCTGCTTGTCCATGGGAGACGTGAGTGCTTTAGTGTTCAGTGCAGTGAATGACCTTACCTCTTTTTCATACCTCTAGAAATCACTCTGAGAAGTTAGGACAAGTAAATCCTAGCAGGTGTAAGTGCCACTGTTGCTCATGATGCCAGCTGGGGAAAGCATTTGTATTTGAAACATCTAGCAAGGACTGAACTGCCTCATGAAACTGTGACAGCTGTGCTGCAAACATCGTGCACCCCAGGTCCCCAGCTGCTCTGCAACATCTGTCAGTTTTCACAACATGCTATGGTGTTGATCTTTACTGCTTTTTTTTAACAGAAATAACCAACTTGGAGAACAGGTGACTGATGCTAGAAAGACAGTTCTGATTTGCATGATTTTACCACGTTTGTAGATCTCCTGAAACATTGAAGGAAATTTGACATACTGGTGCAGAGCTGGGGAGGTGTAGACAAGACGAAAACTGGTATCAGCAGGGTACAACCACTCCCCAGAGTGCAGCGACACTGCAACTGCTACCCCATGGTGCCATCCATTGGCACAATGTGGAGAACGGAGGCTTTTAGAGAGAGGATTACCCTGCTTAAAGGCAGAAACACTCAGATAACTAAAAAGACCATTCATGTCAATCTGATGCCATTATGTTTAATGGAGCTGAATGTGTGATTTCTGCTAAAATAAAATGCACTTCCAGCAGAGCAAGGAGAGAGACACACACATTTTACATTGTAGTAGCCCCATGGGAAAGAGAACAAAGGCTACAGATGCTGTGAGCCTAATCACACAACTATGGTTATTTCGTGCTTTGCAAAAGTGAACATGGGATTGATATTTACATAAATTCCCTGGGAGAGCTGTTTAAAGGCAGAGTGACTGGCTTCCTGGTTATCACAGCCCAACAGGCATATGTGCCTCTGGCTCCTTATTCTCTGCTTTGTGATTTCTCTTTGCTTCCAGTGTTGTGTCACTACAGAACCCTTATAATCATAATAAAGCCTTGGTAAAATTAACCTTCCCACCAAAAAAGCTTCTCTCCTAAAATTTCAAAATGTTTAAAATGGATCAGTTAATAAATTGTTGCTTGTACTCTCTGGCCACATGGTCTCTCACAGTGGAGTAACATTTGACCCAGTGAAGGGCATCTAGCCAACACTGACTCTCTGGTCCCAATTTTTCTCTCAATCTTTCTTCATGGGGCAAGGCTTGCTAGCGTGACTAATGCTTAAATCCACAAAGGATTCATGTGCCCAAATTCCTGCAAAAGACCATAGCGGAAAGTCTCACATGCTAAGCTCTAAGCACAGTTGTTGCACAGTCCTGGATGTGCCTGGAGTAAATATAATTGTTATGTCCTCAAAGGGGGTCACAGGGAGCTGAATTTTGGCTGAATACCTGGCTTATACTGTGAGGCATTTAGCTACTGCTTCAGCTGTTTTCCCTGCAAGTGTTCCTGGAGCATACCTGATTGGGCTGGGGATAGAGTGAACCTGGGAGGAGTGGGACTCTCAGGTACCCTTCGTACCCTTCCTCCAAATGTGGCAGTATCTGTAGTACTTTGAACACGTGTTCTTGACACTGTTTTGCCTTGGATGTCAAACAGACATCTCTTTTTTTCTACCTACCCCCAAAAACTTAAAAAAATCTGTAATCACAGAGGAGATGGCAGGGTAAAACCAGCTCAAAACAGCCTGTCATAAAAGGTACGCAAAATTCTAGTGTTTATGGTCTGCGGATTATGGATATGCTGCTACCTCCCTAGATCAAAGTTCCATTCATAGCCTAATTAACAACTGCAGCATTCTTTTAGTGCCATGTACATGGACAGATCAGTAATGATGTCGGTACAGGGCAGGAAACATCCCAAGTAAAATGCAAAATAGACATCGGACAATTTTTGGAGGAAATAACGTAACCGCCACCTAGCTTTGCACCATGGCCCACTGCAATCACTCTTTTCTCAGTGCATGTTTTCACTGTACCATTCATGCAAATTTTAGAACAACAGATGACAATGTAACTGCTAGTCAGCTTCCTCCCCTCTATTCTGCTATAATTATTGTCTCGGTTCAGTTCCTTATTACTTAAGGAATTTTTGGTTCTACATAACTATTTCATTAACGCAAATTTTTTTTTAATTATAAATCGTATTGTGTCTTGGCCCACTTCAACAGAGCATTTAGGCCTATGCTTATGGGCTGGGAGGTCACCAGGACTCATGAATGATGCACTGATGTTTCAGGGAAGGAGCTGAAAGATCTCAGCTGTATGAAAACAGCTTGTCTCTGACCCTTACAGCACACACTACCCTGTCTCACTCCTCTCTTCTCTGGCCACAATTATTTTTTCATTCTTAAATATGTTCTCCCAGAGGCATTACTGCCATCACTGATGTGCTTGGCCTTAGACAGCAGCATGTCCGTCTCGGAGCCAGCTGGCATTGGCTCTGTCACACATGGGGGAAGCTTCCAGCAGCTGCTCAGAGCAGCCACCCCTATAGCCCCCCACTACCTAAAACTTGCCACACAAACCCAAAAAACCCATCTCAGATGGAGGAGATGTGCTGAGGGCAGACAAAGCCTGTGAAGACTTATCTGTCCCAAAAGCTACCAAACGCCATTCAAAATCTGCATCTGACTGTGGCAACCTGTAAAAGACTCAAAGGATGCCACTAAGATTAGCTTACTGTTTTATTAACAATTGTAAACCTTGGAACTTATTCAATATCTTGCAGCTAGTAGACTAAAATGATATAATCAAATTAAAATTCCCAAATTCCTTTTCTACAGCATGAGCAAGTTGCTGCAAAGTGAGATACCAGGTGAGTTTACAATGTGAAGCACTGGGGAGCTGGTTCCTCAACAGCAGGGGTTGAACCACCTTGCCAGCTGGGCAGCTGGGGTGGAAAACACGGCTGAATGTTCATGTCCCAGCACACTCCCTGCTAACTTGTCTGCTCTGCACTGGAGGAGCTGTGAAGGAATAATTGTGATGCTCATGCCATGGGAGCAAACCTGGGAACAGACTACCAGATCTCCTATGCCCTTTCCTTTGGATCAAAGAAGACAGACATAAAATTTTCTTCTGAGAGGATGAGAAAAATTTTTATCTTTGCTTTGTTTGTATTTTATTGCTTGAAGTTTTATTGTGTGGTCTATGGATCCGCTATTAACAGTTACAGACTGACCATGACAGTGGGTCTGATTACAAGAATACTTCCTTCAGTCTCTCCCAGCTGCTCAGTAGAGAGGGATATTCATCAGCTAACACAGGGGAGTTTGTCTCCTGTGGTTATCTGAACTCATATAATCACTAAAAGTGTAACATACTGCTGTACCCTCACTGAGGACAGAAATCAAATAACTTGCAAAAGAGAAATGTGAAAAGTCATGTAGCCAAAACACATACACTCATAAGATAAAGACTCATCTGCATTTATACCTCTAAATTTATACCTATAACAGCACAAATCTCATTAAAAGTCTATTAATGGCTCATAGCAAGCTGTAGATTCTTTAAAAAAAGTCAGTGTACTTCAAGGGAGGTGTAAAGGCCATTGTCAGCCAGCAAAACTGTAATTTATTATGATCATATTATCTGGTAATTAATTGGCAATTAAATTATAATATTATTCTTGTTTTTCAAACAAATCACAGTAGCTTTAGATTGCTGAAGGCAAATAGCTATGATCTTGATATTGAAATGCTGTGATATATTTGGGTATTGAGGGTTATCGTTTCTGTGTTTGAATTAGTTTACTGCATAGGGCTCACTCTTAAACAGATGGCTGGAATTCTTGCTTCTTAATGTTGCTCTGACGGTGGAGGGTCAAGAATTTCTCAGTTACAGGAAACCATTGCAAAAGCAATAGTGACTGGAAAGCGAGCACAGTTGTTCTTCTTTCCTTCACAGGCAGCAAACTAACTACTCTCTGCAGGAACCAGAGCGTGTCCTTGTGGTGAGACAGCCACCCACTGCTGCTGGCCATGCACCTCTCTGCTTCCCTCCTGCATGTGTATGTGGAAGATGGAGGTACAGAGAGATTTAATGGGATAAATATGTTATGGCTGCACAAGTAAGATGTCAATTCCAAGGGTATTGGCTTGATTAGAGACATCTTGTTGGGCAACACTTACCTTTGCAATTGAATGTTTACTCTGTGAGTCACAATAAAATCTGTGCTCAGTAATGAATATGCTCAAATAGAGACCCTGAGAAGAGGATTCTAAGGCTTATAAAATGGAACCTGGTGAGTGATTGTGTGTTTGTTAGAAAAAAATTGAACATATCTTCCTAAAGAACAGCCAGTGTTATTGGTATTGCAGGAAATAATTGCCCAGACAGGCCCAGTGGTTTGAATCAGTGCAACAGTCATTATATCACTGAGGACATTCTGTAATTATTCTATAATTAAACAGTGGATAGAGTATCAACCCCCCCATCATCCTGATCAAAGCTACCTGCATATAATGAGCGCTCTCAAAGCCTCCCTTCCCCCACCAAGCATGCTGCCAGCAAGCCTTGTTGTCCCATTTCTCACAAGCCCAAGTACACTTGCTTTTTGCCTCAAGTAGGTTTTCTGCCCAAACAGGACACAGCTGCAGCACTGTGGCCTCTTGTCCGAACCCACATGAGGAACTGGTGCTCTCACATCCTACACCAGTGCTACACCATCCAAAACATGCCATCAGCTCCTGCTGCCTCCCTCTCTGCACTTCACTGCACAAAATCTGTCCCATGTCACAGGCCACCCCTATTTCCCATCTCACAGAACAACACAGCAGTTCCTGTGCTTTTTGGACCATCAGACTAATTTTTGTTTTCATGGTACATTTCAGGACACGTCTTCCTCAGCTAAGATCCAAAAGTGACTGTGACACTTGCCCATGATGCAGAGCCTTTGGCACATTAAGGCGTCTCTGAGGAACTGGCAGTAGAACCTTTAAGAGGGATGCATTTTCACCTCCTCGCACTGTGCCTTTCAGTGCAGGTCACCCTGCTTGTGCCTCAACACAAAGACCACAGCAGAAGAGGCCACAATGCTGCTGCTGCTGTGACTTTTTCACCTCTGAGGACAAGAGGAAAGAAAGAGGCAAATCAAACACAGCTTTTGTGGTGCCCCATCGAGGAAGCTGTCACCAGTGTAGGGCATTTTGGTGTATTGGTCTGAGAACAAGACTTCCCCTTTTTCAAACTGCTATAGAACAGATTGCCTGTACTAAACAAGGGTTTGTGGAGGCTTTACTCAGAAGGGGAAGACTTGCTTCTTGCCAAGCACACATAGCTTTTACCTGCATCACCTAATTAGCTTCCTACAATCCAATCTGCATTGCTTCAGAACCTGATATATCCCATATCCGACAAAGTAATTCCTGTTTCTATGTCATGCTTCAATTGCACCAGTTTGCAGGAAGTATTTGGATGTTAAATTTGATTTAAGCCATTATGTTTCATTTTTATTGAGAATCTTCGACTCACCATTTATTCAGCTGCTTCAGTTGCTTGTATGGCAGGTTGCCCATTGCCAAGGCATCTGAGCACCTCACCACCTGTTTAAAAATCAGCAGACTGACAAGCTCCAAATCCTGAGAGGCTGGGCCAGATTTTACAAGGGATGATTCATCCTTTGGTTGACAACTTCCAGCTGCTGATATTGGGAGGTTTAGTCCTCTGTATCGACAGCACAAATGTCTCAGCCAGTCTCAGCCATTTTACAAAGAGATAATGTCTAAACTAGCTTATCCTTGATGTGAAAAGGCCTAAGTGTGTTTATTGGTAATGTCAGCAAGGCTATGTACTCTCTCTAATGCCACTGATAGCCCTTGACGTCAATGAGAATGGAACAGAGGCAGAGGTGTCTGTGTCATTTTCTTCATCCATAGCATTAAGATTATGAATCCATAGTATGTGAATCAAGACTAAGTGTCCTTATACATCTGGGAGCTGCCTGGAGGGGTATGCATGGTGCATTCCTTAGAGCCTCCGAGGTCATAATTAGCAAGTGGGTTGTGGGAGATCCTGGGGTTGTTTTCTAATTATCCTGATGACAGCCTCTCCCTAAACAGTGCTGCTGAGAGGCAGAGTCATTTCACTAGGCTGTAAAATGGGTGAACAGCAGACAAGATTTATGACACATTATGTGTGAGCAAAGAATTTGTTTTAGTAGTTACAAACATTGTTAGAGACAATGAATAACTGAGATTTTCCAAAATTAGGGCATTTTTTTAAAGATGTCCTTAGAAAGCCTCAGAAGCATTAAAAAGAACTGCAAAACCAAATTAGGGACTTCAGAGAAGCTTCACAAAGCATAATTAATGTTAGTTTTAGACAACTGTATAAAAACTTTAGATCCTCAAAATGAATGTCCTCTTACTACCCAGCCCTTGAGGGCATATAAAACAGATCCAGTAAACACACAGCCCATGGGCAGGCAGACAGCAGCCAAGGGCTACATGGCATCCAGTTTCTTCAGTACTGTCTGACCCACATGGCTTGCAGAACCTTCATTCAACAAGCTGAGAGCATTATTACAATATCACAATACCACACATTTGGGAAATGCTAGTGCCATCCAGGAGAATGCTTGTAATAGCCGTCTCCATCAAGTATTTCTACATCCTATGAGATTGTACTTAAGCTTATAAAGCATACAGGAACATCAGCACCAAAACTGTCAGACAATCCTGAGGCATTGCCTGGTGTTTCGGGTGTTTCCTATTCTCCTCACCATCTGCTGTGACAGCTACACCAGAGGTCAGCCCCACATGGGGCCACGATGTGAACTTGGGGCTGCTCCTGCACAGCTTCCTGACCCCACCAAATCACAGAATCACCAAAGTCAGAAACCCTAAATATATGCTAAATCTTGCAGTGGGCAAAGGAGCAAAGGAGCAGTCCAGGAAACCTGTTTTGTTTCTTTTATACCACCACCTTTCACATGTACGTAACTTCAAGGCTGTGCTCTCCTCTGTGTCTCCTTCTCTCCTAGCAGGGACCTCAGGCATGTCTATCACAACTTTTATCTCTTCTTGCAACAGGGAAGTTAACTTCTCACAACAAGCAGGCAGAAAGATAGGTTGCTATTCATGGGAAAGAATTTTCTCCCACACTGTATTTTTCCTAGGCCTTATTTTCCCAGTTGAGAAAACCTCTTAGAGTGAAATTCTTTTTTCTCGTGTATAAATCTTTTGTGTTTAAACTTTCTGTCCCTACACTGGGAGAAGAGGCTGAACCCCCAGCTGCCTACAACCTCTTTTCAGGTAGTTGTAGAGAGTGATAAGGTCGTCTCTGAGCTTCCTCTTCTCCAGGCTGAACACCCCCTAGTTCTATCAAACAGTCCTCACAAGGCTTGTGCTCCAGAACCTTCACCAGTTTTGTTGCCCGTCTCTGGACTTGCTGCAGCACCTCAGTATTCATTCTGAAATTGAGGGGTCCATACTGGACATGGTACTTGACGTATGGCCTCACCAGTACCGAGTGCAGGGGCAGAATGACTTCCCTAGTCCTGCTGGCCACACCATTCCTGACACAGGTCAGGATGCTATTGGTTTTCTTGGCCACCTGGACACATTGCTGGGTTGTGTTCAGCCAGCTGGTTTACAGCACCCACAGGCCCTTCTCTGCCTGGCAGTTTCCAGCCACTCTTCCCCAGCCTGTAGCGCTGCCTGGGGTGGTTGTGACCCAAGTGCAGGGCCCAGCACTTGGCCTTGTTGAACCTCGTACCACTGGTCTTGTTCCATCAATCCAGCCCGTCCAGATCCCCCTGCAGAGCCTTCCTACCCTCCAGCAGATAAACGCTCCCACCCAAATTAGACTCTTAAATAAAGCTGACAGATGTGTTAGGGCTGTGTGAGGGAAACTTGCTAATTGATATTTGCACCTGTGCCTCCCCAAACAGCTTCCAGAATCCAGACAAAAGGTTTTCCTTTACTCACAGGGCAATACATATCATTTCATCCTTAAGAGTAATTGTAACAGAGAACAAAAAATCAATAGGGTGCCTGAATTGCAGAATTTGGGTCCTATGAGTCACATACATTTTATAGCCCAAATGACTGCTGATGTAAAAGATGCATAAATGTTTTACATCATTTGGCCCTCAAATGCCTGCTTAGTGACAAAACTTGTCGCAAACTCTGACTTCTTTCTTCCACCTTCTTTTCATCATTGTATTTAAAATAAATAGGAAGAAGATGCTTTAAAACTGTTTACATTATTATTTGGAGCACCATTAATATTAAATTTTTGTAGAATTATGAAATATAGCAGAAAGTAACCCTGACTTTGGACAAATTAATTTCTTAACACCTTCAGCTATGGAGGGAAAACCCAATTTTTTTCTGTTCTACAACTTTTGATAGTGTTTTATTTAAAATCCAATTCAATCACAGCTGTATCCAGGTGTGCAGCCACAACAGAAGCCTGACTATTGCTAGCAAAAATTGAAAATCCATTTTCTAGCCCCCTCCCAGGAAGGACTGGTATAATCAGGATGCACGTGAAGCGTATACTCTTTCTTAAACTTGGTTTTTTTACCAGATATCCCTAGGGTAGCAGTATTTTTTTTTTCCTGATTCTTAACTCAAGGATATTAAAGTTACCAGAGGGGAAAATATTTTTATTGGATAAACAACAAACAAATTAAAGTGAATTTCTGCCTCTGGATCTGCTTACTTGCCTTCCTTGAATTAACAACTTCTCAACATAAAACCAAATATTTCCTAGTGTAAACTCATCCTGTTTATTTACATTGAGCAAGGTGAATAGTTCACTTAGTAGGCTCAAAAGGAAATCATTGTAAGCATCATCTTTAGCTGGAGAAAGGCTGCCCCAGGGCTCTCTGAAAGTCTTTCCTATGTCCTTCTGAGTCACACAACGTGCCCAAGACAGCCAGAAGGTGTCTGGCAGTGGCAGAGCAGACAGGGGAGTGTTCCATGAGCCAGGAGAGCCAGGTTTGTGATTCCCTCGTTGCTTGGCCCTGGCCAAAATACCTCTTGCCCTCCTTCCTCCATGGGTTGTCTGCTGGTGGAACATAGTGTTTGTGCAGCAGGGGCTGGATGCAGCAGAATGTACAAGGATCCCTCCTGAAACCATGGAGCAGAGGAACAGGTTTGCCTCACCTGTCAGAGCTAGAGGTGGCCTTTCCATGTCTTAGAGGTGTTCACTAACCAAACACTGTGCGAGTGAGCCTGGGGCTACAGAGTGAGACTGGAGACACCTTTCAATGTCCTCCAAAGTCACTAAAGAGCACCAGTCCTAAAACTGAGTAAAAAAAAAAAAATCCAAAGAGTTTTTCATCATCACAAAGAACACAGACATTTAACTAATTCTCTAGCAATCTTTATACTATTCACTCTAAGACAGTCTATCTAAGCTCTGGAATAAGCTACCGTATGGTAAGTATCTGGATATGAAGTGTTAGCGGAAGATTCAACTTTCACATTCTTCACTGTAAGCTCAGTTTATGAAATACACCTGTTTTGGTATGTACAAGTGGTCAGTCCCATTTTGGTTTGAATTGTTAATGCTTTTACTAATATATCTGCATCTCACCTAGTCTGTCCTGTTTACACTCAAGTAAAAGTCTGGTATACTCTGTTCAGAGAAAATAACACTTATTCTTAGTGTAACCTGCAATTATTTTTATTAGACAACCTGTGAGGAACTTGAAGAAAAGTACATACCTTTATTCTAATATTCTTCTCATTTTCTTGAGAAAAATTACAAAACAATCACCTAAGGGGCATCACATTGAAAATGTCCACTTTTTGTGCTTTGGAGTATCTTTTAAAGGAGAATGTCTAAAGCAAGTTTCATTAAAAAATACGTAACTGAGTATCTACTGAAGCTGCTAAGCCAGGCACAGAACCGTTAGAAATTCTAGGTTACCTGATTATAATTTTTCTCTCTTCATTCAGGTGCCTTAGGCTACAATTTTATATTTCATATGACTTTTGGGAGAGTTCAATAGCCCTGAGCAGAGTCCTATCTCTGCTAATAAAAATCCAAACTTTCTATAAGTACTTATGGACATTTTTTATAAAAGCAGACAAAGAGCAGGCCTGTTTCTTAGCTCCAAGGAGATGAAGCATAACTACATGAGTATGTCAGTAAAAAATTATGTCAAAGCAGTGTAATTCTTTTCTAGCCAAGGGAGAAGAAGTAGAAACCATACATCTTTGCAAAGCTTTGATGCCATCTTCCTAGAATATTTTCATAAGCAATCTAGTGAAATGTGGCCCAACTTTTGACTGCTTAAAGGTGAATCAGGACTGACTGAAAACTGCCAGAGACATGGTTCACCATCAAAATGCAGAAAAAGAGACTTGTAATAATTCCACATTTTCACCAGTGAAGAGGTCAGCGTTAACACTGGAATGCTCTGGGATGGGCGCTACAGATGCCATAGGATGTTTCTGAAGAGTGCATGGCAGAAGCAGCCAGGAGCTGAAGGCAGAAGCATCAAGAGGGATTAGACTGTGGCTCCCTCACACAAAGTTCTCTGGAAACAGCATCATGAGGCTTTCTGTCCTGCTGAGACTAAAGGTAGCAGTTGCTCACAGAGGACAGACCTACATTTCAAAAATAATTCCAAGATCATTGTTTCACACCTTTCTTTGAATACAAGAAAATGTGTGCATCAGATGTCAGGAGAGATTATGGTATTAGATGAATGATCAGGTCAGATTAATGATAGCAAAGCTTTACAACAGCTTAGTGATTAAATGGAGTAAATTTTCAACTTAATGGTCCTCCCTCTGGCTTCAAAAACATAGCTAATATTTTATGTAACTGAATTCCTTAAACTTAGGTGTTTGGAACCTAGCCAACTATCTTTAAATTAGATGAGATTATCTAACAGTATCCTAGTACAGTTTTGGATTGCCAAGTTCATACTGCACAAGGAGCTGTGCAGGTAACATTAATAGTGCAGAACACTTCACAGTGGCACAGAGCTTGCCCTCCACTGCAGAGCTCCTGCTTGTGATGGCACACAGCAAGGACACTTTGAGAACCCCTGGTGTAAAATTAAAGTGTAAGAAGTCCAGAGTAACAACCTGTAAAACTAATGGTGTTCGTTAACACTTCTCACTCACCATTTTGCCTGCAGCAAACATACTGGAAACATGGGAATAACTTGTAATGAACAAGTGCCAGAAACTCCCTCTTCCTGAATGTTAGAACTGGAAAGCTGAAGGGATGAGCAATGACTGTATAGTTGCTGGGGCTCGTGGGAGACATGTCACAGTATGTCTTTCCCAAGCATTGTCACATGAGTTTAAATTCTTCTTATTCGACTTAACATTAGTCATCTGCCAATTTCATTACCCATGGTAAAAACCTGTGCCTTGTTAGAGTAGTAACAGAAGGAGACTTTACATAACAGAATAAATAATGCTGAGCTACCAATATTTTTACCAAAAACTTTTTAGACCAAGAGCCAAAGCTGAGATAACTTGCTTGAAACCAAGCAGTGATGGCAGGCTCACCAGGAACACCAATGTTACAAGTGTCTGTGCCAGACACAATTATAAAAGCAATATTATGGTGCCTTGGTGTAGTGTACATGTTTAAAATGTTCCTCTCAACCCATGAAACTCCAATACGAGATTTCTTTACACAGAACAAAGTAAGACAGCAACATCCATTCGAACAGTATTAGACATGACAATTTTCTGAGCAATATACACTGTACTGTTTCTGGACATAGCTATATTCTAAGTGAAAGACATTAAAGAGAAGGGTCCCAGAAAGCCAGATTATTTCATGGTTACCCATTAATAGAATTTGGGCAGTCTTCTCTAAGGCACCCTGCACTGGTTGCTGCCAGACTTGAATATATCATTCATCTGTATTCCAGTATTGTATTTTTCTCTCCCCATAAAGTCTTAGTTGTTTATTTTTTGAATTTTTTTTAAAGGGGTGGGTGTGTGCAATGAGACAGGAAGTAGGAGGATTTATGAAGTTTTTACCTCAAGATGCTCACTACCACCTCTTGACTTCAAATGCATTTCAGTCATAATAGACAGTTATAATAGAAATAGTTTAACTACACTTTGGGGAATTAAAAAAAAAAAATTATCACCAAATCCCTTTCCACCCTTAAAGGCATTGGAATCTGGATTTTACATACAACAAAAGAAAATTATTACATTGTGATAACACTGTTACTACGCAAGTCTTGACACTTTTTAAAATACAGAAAGGCTTTATTTTAAAAGAGAGAGTGACATGACAACAGATTTTGAAGCCAGACACATGTCTGTTGGATTTGGATGGGAACATCATGCCCAGGATGCCTTTATACAGCTTAATTGAGTAACAACAGAAGCAAAGCTATGACAGGCACCAGCACTAACTGCACAAGCCTGCCAGTAAACTTTGATATTAGCTCTTGAATCTAGGGCATGTCACAATGTTTATGCAGAAATTGTCGTTCAGTTTCACTTGGCTGGGTGGGAAGGGGGTCATTCCAGTGTCCACAATCACAGAACTTCAGGATCAGGGAACTGCAGCCTTTTAAGCATGATTCCACCATGTCCAGCAGTGAATGAAAGACAAAGCACAGACAAAATGAAAATCAGCTTTTTTCACCTTTCAATAAGTAGCTGAGGAAAAATTCACAAAGAAATGGTGGTTCTGCAGAATCAGAGGCCTGAGATATCTTACGTGTTGGAGCATAATCTAATTACCAAAAGGGAGGCTACTGTAGGGCAGGTATTTTTCTCCCTTTCTTTTATTGCAGCTGTATTACATCTTCACATTTGTATAGAATATTTAAACAGTCACAGTTCAATAACTTGGCCACTTAACCTAGCAAGTGAAACACCAGGTTTTCATACCCTGTTCATGTGGAAATAAGTGTCTGTATATGAAAAATGGGTTCTCAGCAACATACTCCTTGGGAGAAGGAAAAACACTTGGATACAGGTAGAATGTGAAGCTAGATTTCTTTCAAGGTGAGTGTATGCTACAATCATAAGCACTATAAATTACTATCAAGGCTAGATGTAAGAGGTTTGGGATTCTTTTGTTGCTTGTTTGTGACCATTTGGCCAACATCTGAATTTTATGAGTGAGAGAATTAAAATGAAAGCTCCATTTTGAGAACAAAGCTGGACTAAAGGGCTGCTGCAGATCCAGTCTGTAGCTGGAAAGGCCAGGAAAGGTTTGAAATGTAGGCATAAGTACAGAGCACTTGAAGGAGAGGAGATGGCTATCTGCTGTAGTAAAATGGAACTGAAGCAGACAGCTGCTGCTCTCTCACCACAGTTAGCAGAAAAAGGTGTCTTCAAGTGACATCGTAGAAGAAATATTATTGATCAGTAAATCAGATTTTCAAACTTGTAGTTCCAAGTTGCCTGGATTAACAATAGACAGTCTAGCACTCACCACCGTAGTTCACCTGCCTCTATATGAATGCAGATTTGAAGAGTCCGCTTAATGGATAATCCATAAGGAAGAGGAAGAGGGAAGCAACAGCTTCCTTCTGAAGTGTTTATCTGAGGAGCAGAGAACACAAATGAGTGGTTTAGTAAGAGATGGAATTACCTCCCCCACCTTATGGGCCCCATTTTGTATTTGTCAGAGCCAAGCTGCTCTCTGAAGGCTGAATGTACTCTTGTGCCTTTTCCGCTAAAGTCTGATAATTTTTGTCATGAAAATATTCAGTTAGGCCACTTGAGATTGATGAGATTTTAGAGTCTTGTCAGGAAGAGATGTAGCTGCTATAATCGGTGAACAGAAATTGCAGGGTCTTACTCTAATGAGCAAAGACATTCCAGGCTTCTGGGGAGAAAAATAACTTCTGTAGCTCACTGGTTTCAATACAGTTTTGAATTTTACTTGTTTCACATTCAGAAGAGGTGGCCTGACAAGGCCTAAGGATGTTTAACCAGTCCCAGTCTTTGCCACAACATTTGCACCAGTGTAATGAGAAGTCACTTGGCTGTTTCAAGTTCTGATCCTTGCAGACACGACCTTTTATTTTAATGTCTTAGAAGGATTTTCCTCTTCCCTCTCCACACCCCAACACCTATAACTGTCTAATGACGCTACCCGTAGCCCATGTTCAGTAGAAGTGGAGTTGGATTGAATTTCTTTCAGATGGATCATTTTGTTGGCTCGAATGATTCCCTGCAAATAGGAGCATAGGCCACTCCAGAGAAACACCAATGAGGATGACGCAAACGCGAAACACTTAATACGCTTTATCCAAGTGTGGATGTAACCCATTACTGCTTATGGTTAAATTCCATTCCTCATTCTCTGAGAGGAGTGAGGTGAAGTGGTAAAGAGCTAATGTTCTCAAAAGAGATTTATCAAGATAACAGCTAGTGGCAACAAAAGAGAAATGTCTTAAATACACCAGGGAAACACCTGCACTGTGGTGTTTTTTTTAAGCAGGTGCTAGTGAGGTGTCTAAATGTACTTGCAAGAACCAGATTATCTACAAATAACCTTGCAGCTTCATGACATATTATCAGAATATTAGAACTATTCTAGATCAAAGCAATTTTAACAAAATGGGTACTCAAAGTAGTGCTACTTTGGGTATAATACAAAAAGCGTCTGACTGTAGACTTAATGGCCAGATACAGGTATTCTTTTAACACTGGGAGCTGTATTGAGCTTGCTCTTACATTTTTCCTGCAAGTGGAACTGCTCAACTTTGCACTAAATCGCTAGAGCTTGAGCAAAGTTCTGTTCCCATTGCTTGAACAGAAGGTAAGTGTCAGGTGATTGTGACATGTATTTGGTGACAATCACAAAGTGCTAGATGGACATGGACTTGTTAAAAGGCTTGCAGTTAAATGAAATCATCATCCCCTTTTCTGCTACAGATTCTTCTTTTACTTCTATCTTCAGGAGTTGAAATGGTAATTTGAAGTACTTTTACCATCAAACTTGTCCCCTACTGAGTCATGAAGAGGCAAACAATTCTGAAAGTTGGGAGGAGAGATACACAGCAGTAAAAACAGTGAATGAATGAAAAAAAAAAGATTATGCACGGTGACCATATTAAGAATTGTTTAGAACTAGTCTAAAGTACACACATACATGCAAGAGATACAATTATGCAATTTTCAAAGGAAGTTTACTTGAATATGTCTCTGAGATGTATCTCAATCATTCTTCTTGCACAGTCTGGGCTATGACTTATATTGGAGATTTCAGTTCAGCCTCATTTCCTAGAATAGGAGAAACCTTACATTCTGTTGCTGTTTAATCTATTTAGTAATATTCTCTTAAGATTTGGCTACCATCCCAGAAGAAGCACATAGATAAGGGAAATATTTGCAAAATAAATGTGAAATCTTGGAGGAGTTAATTCCAAGAACTAAACTGAATTGTTTTCTGCAGGAATCTTAGAAAATCCAGTTGCTCAAATTTGAGCAACTTTAACGCATAGGAACTGTTTTTACTGTAGGTATGACAGCACCACTTGCAAATAAATCCACTGCTAATTTTTAAATTAGCTTTCTGAAAAACAGTGGCAATGAAAACACAACCTTTAAACACATTAGCAGACTGCCTGTTCATAGGGCAATTGCATGGGCAGAAACTCTAGGCACTTTATGCTCTGTTTCTTGGCTCACAATAAAACCCAGATTGCTGTATCTTGGAGGGTAAGAAAAAATATCTATGTTTTTGAACTGTGCTTATGTAGACTTGCAAAGATGTGCACTCCAAAACAGCATAGACTTAACCTGGAAAACTGGAACTCCAAAGAAAAATACTAAAATTTTGTCTAAGGCAAAAGACTTGAGGTAAAATCCCCTGACTAAATATAATTTTTTCTTGTAGCTGTTCCCAGAGAAGACAGGATGAAGTCTGCATTTTCTGCAAATAAAGAATGGAAAGGAGGAACATGTTTCCTTGTTCTTTTTGAAGTCATCTGTTCCATCACAAATTCCATTTAAGCAGGCTATAAGTACCCTAGTGTAATAATCAGGGGGAAATGAAACCTTCAATCATCTTCTTTTCAATCAAACATTTTAATTTAGAAGAAGAAGACTGTAGTACAGGAATATGTGGAAACTCATTCTGGTCCTGTATATCAGATAATTAATTCATAAGGGTGCCACATCTGCTGTGTGCACGGGGAAGAGGGAGTGCCATAAAGGCAGAGGAAACTACCAGAGTATTAAGCAGCAAATTTCTATGAGTGTTCTCAGATTTCTATCAATCTGCATATGTAGACTTCCTCTGAGCACAGCTTCTGACATTCAAATCAAAAAAAATGGTCAAGAGAGGTAAATGAGGCCACTTGCATTTATTTTCATCAGCAACAAGTGGTTTTAAATTATTGCAGTGTCACTGACACGTTATGAAAACATCTGAGTCAATCAGGACATAACAGGAAGTAATCATTAAGTTGTGGGAGTCTAAGAAGTAAAAAAGAGGCCAAGTTTACCAGGAAGGTCCATGAAACTTGACATGAACAATTCTCCCCCCCCAGCTGCCCTTAGTACTGGTAAAAAAATACCTTATCAAAAGTTAATCCACTTGTCTACCCCTTAGAGTAGGAACAAGGCTTTCAGACATGAGTAACCATATCAAGTAGAAAACATACGAATTGAACAAACCCCACACAAACTGAACAAAAACCCATCCAAATTCTGCCTCACTACTTCGTTAGGACTTTACTAATAAGCACTAAGAGAAACCAGTCACCCATTAAATGTCAGAAGTAATAGTTTTAATTAAAAAAAAAAGTCAGAACTTGTGATTATTTCATCTGAAGACTGTGATTCTTAGAAGTCATAGACTGAAAAAGCCTCAAAAACAACAAGAGAAGTTTGCTGACTAAAGGAATGCAAGTTAGAATGCAAACAAATGAAGAGTACAAAAACCCATTGCATAGCCTCTTCTATTATCTTCCATTATCATGCTATTGCACTGGCCTTATGTGAAGAATCAATCTTTTGGATAGGCTTTCAATTCTGACTCTTTAGCTGACTGGAACTGATGAAGAGCAATCATCTGGAAGGCAGGATACTGAACTAGGGATTTGAACATATCAAAAAAAGTGAAGGGGAAGAGCAGAAAACTTCAAAACCTGACGCTTTCCAGCAGTTCCTCTAGACTTACTGGCATTGATATGAAGGAAGGGTAATATCAGGTAATGACAAGCTGGCCTAATGCACTCAAAGCTATTAACATCAAACAAGCCTGATGCTCAATGTAAAGCACAACACATTTCTAGCAGAGCACTTCTTGGTTGATACTGATTGCACTGGAAATGAGAAACAGGGAGACTAAAATTAAAATAATATTAAGTTCAAGGGTAGCGACAGTCAATGAATAAAGAACAAGATTCACATTGGCAGTTACATGCATTTGTCCTGTTTCAGCTTGGTAAGTACTTGCCAGGCCTGCTACATCATCAGTCCATCACAGAGTGCTACAGTCAAGATAAAAATGGTGCTTTTTTTTCTTTTATCTAGTACAGCAAAGTCCTTCACCACCCCAGATATTCACTGAAACAGATCACATAGAATTTTATGCCCTAGAACACACCCTCAATTGGTTAAAAAACCAAAAGTACCTGAAGGGATCCTTAACAGACCTTTTTTCCCACCAGTTCGCCTAATTTTCCTTTGAAATAATTTGAATTTTTTGTCACTTTATAACTGGAGAACTTTTCAGGCCCTTTGTATTATTTTTGCAAGACAGATATAACCTTCTGTAAGAGAGATATAACCTAACAACAGTCCATGACCCCATGACTAACCTGGGATATAGGTGTTTGCTCTTTAGAAAAACAAAAATCAGGTCTGATCATTTATTTCCAACAGGGATTTCAACCTGAATACTTGTTCTCTGCTTACACAAAGCCAATGCATTTTCCTGCAGGATTTGTTATCTTATATCAAGCAAAACAGAAGGAGAGTAAATCCAATTACAATGAATCTGTAAAACATAAACCCCAGGTTGTGCTCTGGGAACGACATTATCATTTCCTTGCCATGTGGAACATGAGTTCTCCCCTCACTCACCACTGATGTTGTATTTGTCAGGAGCACGAACTCAGACACAAGAATAGCTTCTGAAAAAATAGAACTGAAGACCTAAAAACTGTCTTAGTTATAGTGACTGAGTTTCAATGAACAGAAGCATCTGCCTTTTGGCAAACAGCATGCACGGGAGCTGTATGCATGGATCCAATGCATCGCATCAGAAGGGACAAGTGTCTCAATCAGCTGTTTGCTGAGACCACGGGAGTGTTTTGACAACCTGTGGCTAACACACTGACAGGCTGGCCTAGGGACATTTCGGCACAGAACGGGCCAAGTCCATGACAGGCAAATCGATTAGGGAGCATTTGATTGGCAGGCTCTTGTTTCAGCAGTGAGCACTCACTGTCTGTCCTGTCACTGGATGGGGCAGGGTCCAGCACTGCCAGGGAGAAGCCAGGTCACACCACACCATGCCAAGCAGAGGGCTGGTGGGGTCTGGGGGGATTGCTGGTAGGGCTTCTCCAGGGAATCAAAACTGAGATGAAGCAAACCACAAACCACCTCTGCCCTTTGAGATCTTTCTGCCTAGAGCGTCTCTTTCTTAACTCCACTAGCCAAAAGATCCACGCCCAGGGGCAGCTCTGGCCCTCTGGGATGGAGCTCTCACCCGTCCCCATCCCCACATCCCTGCCCTGCCATCCTGGGGCTATGTCTGACCCCGGTTCCCCACAACAGGGTCTCATCCAGACCCCCCCACCCTGGGCGGGTCTTGGGCAGGGGCTGCCGTGAGAAGCCTGGTTTTCTGTCCAGCCCTCCCTGCTGAGCACAGCCCCGTGGGGACATGCACACATCCTGCTCCCCTGAGGGGCCAGCTCACTGTTGGATTCCAGAGGAGTTGCCTGGTGGTCCCCAAACCCTTGGCAGTCATGAGGGGGGAGGAGCTGAGAGCAGCCCCCTGCTTTGGGACTGCTGTGGGGGCCAGGCTACATCCCTGTCCCACAGCAGGAGCAACAAAACGCCCTCTCACTGGAGTGGCCTGAAATCCCTGCTCACACAGCAGCCTTTTGACTTGGGCAAACAGTTTTGTGTTGAGTCGCAAAGAAGCAAATCCCATCTTCACCACAAACCACCGGCCACACATTCCATGCCTCGTAGCAATGCCACGTATCCTGCCCTTATACACTCCAAAAAGTGTTTGGAAGAAACCTTGACACATTTCCTAAAGTCTGCAGGATTGTGCTGTTGAGCAAGTAGCCATTTTGGTCAGCGTTACCTGAAAAAAATAATTAATCCACACACATATGGTAACATTGCTGTCTTTTATTGAATAGAAAAATATCGATATCTTAATTCTTACATAACTTACAAACACATTCTGGGCAAGAAAATTAATGTATTGCATGCTATTAATACTCTCACAGTTTCTTGTTTGTGGGAGATAAATTTGGTGATGATACTGCTTTTACAGGGTCAAATTTTATACTTCCTTATTGCTTTCAGCATGCTGCACCAATTTACTAATAGCTGGATAACTTAATATCTCCCAAGGAGAAAGTGTCATCCAATGAATAGGTAATTCAAGAAATGGTGGGAAAATCACTTTGAAAGACTTGAATTTCATAAAATGTGAGTTCTGAATACGTTATCAGAGTTGCCTTTGTGAAACATTAGCCTAATCCTTGATGTTAAGCTTATGTACCAATTCCCAATCCTTGCAAAAAGCACATAGATGTTGAAGTAGAATAAGGTGATGGAATACAACATATAAAACGCAATCTAAAAGATTCATATAGCTGTATATATTAGTCACACTAGTATTCATTTCCTCACAGGTCTTTTTGTTGTAAATGTCAGGCTACACTGTAGCCCTACTACTGTTCTAAACTGCTGCAAGAATTAGAAATGTGGGCACTCCAGAAGGCCTTGGAGAGAGCAGCCCACAGTGCCAAAGGCCAAATTCTTCTTTGGTGTAAATCTTTTAGTTCGCCCCCATCTCCAAAATCTGCTTGTGTAACTGCTTCACTCTTAAACACTTTGCACCATTTACCAATGCTGGAAATGAACTTGGCAGTTTGCACCTGTTTGTAACAAACCTGTTGTTTTTCTGAGCATTCATCAGCAGAGTAGAAAACCTTTAAACCTATGACATGGTTGTAATGTATAAACATGTATTTTGCTTTTTAAATAAATATTCTGCTATGGGATCCATATTGCTTGTTGCACAGATATAAGTAAGTAATGGCCAGTCTTCGCGAACGAAGAACCGGGGAAGGTCTTTACACCTTCCAGCCTGCGCATTGGA
>JAWMRA010000161.1:46930217-46962799 GCA_035584735.1 Pseudotriccus pelzelni | reverse complement strand
GGAGTTGGATCAGGGGTTGGACTCGATGATCTTGGAGGTCTTTTCCAACCCAATCTATTCTATGATTCTATGATATGTGCCGTCTGACCCCTTGCATTTTGCTTCCATAAGACACCAGAAATGCTTTAAGAACATCTTGGCCTCTTACACTGGTGTAAAAAATTTCACTCAAATGCCTATGAATGAAAAATAATAAAACCACATCTTTATCGTTACATTTAGTAAATGAGGTATGGCTCAGATTTTTTTTTGACAGAGACCACTTCCCAGTGCAATGTTCAGCAGAGACAAACCCCATGGTATATTTGGCAAGCAGAAGGATTTGAGGCACTGAGATAAATGTAAAGAAAAAAAGGGAGGGAGAAGGATCTCCCAGGTGTGGACTGAGAGAAGAAAGCTGAGGGAAAAAATGAGCTGACACAGTTAGCACAGAGCAAAATCTACCCTTGCAGACCTGAAGCAAGTTTCATGGAAAATGTCTTATTTGTCACAGTTTTTTCAGCTGAGGAAATTAATAACTGCCAAACAATTCTTAGAGACAATAATCTGGATAATTTCAATTTTAAGCAGGTCTTCATCAGAAGTAGGTTATTATTTTGTAGACCAAATAATGGTCCCTGGGCAGTAATAGCACAGAACACAGTACTGCACGAGTAGAATTAGCATTTGCACAGCTGGTGGTAAAAGCAAAGTAAAAGGCTAGTCACACTTCTTTGGATTATTTTGTAAAGTGGAATTAATTCTTGTGAAAAATGCCAGATAAAGAGTCCAGAAGCAAAGTCTTCATTGATTTCAGTGGATCAGAATCCACTCCCGAGTGAGAACCCAGCCAAATCCAATGTGCAGAGCCAAGCCACAGTGCCATGGGTTGCTTGCTAAAGGGGTAATGCCCCTGCCTAGGAGACTGCAGCAGACAGACAGACCTTTTCAGGCCTTGACATCTCAAATAAGAATGCTAACAATAATGGTATCTAGGGATCAAAATACCTATCTGCTATGTATTAGCCTGAGAGAAGCAGCTGCCTGGATGCTATTTACAAAGAAATGTGTTTACCTTAGAGCTAAGTACTCGCCCATATGCAATAGCTCAGAGGAAGGGCTGTGACTTTCTCTTGATACGAGCTGGTGGTCAGTATTTCATGGGAGAAGGGCACTTTCAGTACACTGTGAACAGACTGCTACCTGCAGAAGCAGCATGGCCCAGCAAATGGCTGACATTTGCACTGAGAAGGGCAGGAATTAGCCAGGCCTGCTTTGGAAAAGGGTTTGGAGACTACATGGTACCCACAGGCTCACTGCAGCATTTAGAACAGATGAGTAAATACAACTTTGTTTTGAACTGGGACTATTTGCTAGTAAGACCAAAGCTCTTTGGTGAGCTGCAGAAATTAAACTGATGTAAACTTCAAGTTAGGATAAAGAGGAGGATTTCAGCAGCTCCAAGTGGTACATGTAAAGGTTATGTAAGGTAATTATCATTTTTCTTCATGAGCATCTTTTTCTTCTAAATATATCAAAAGGCAAGCTTTTTTCAGATAAGACTACAAAAAGAACACTGACAGTGTTCTATGGCTTTAAAAGGGGAATAGCTTTGAAAGACATTTCAAAAGGTAACATTTGAAAATTAAGCCATCTTGCCTCTCTTCTTTGAGCTTCTGCATGTACACCTTACAGGAAATCCATCTGAACCCAGAAACCGTACCCTTGCTTGAAAAGAGTTGATTCTGCCTTTTGTCAAAGTTCCCCTTTATAAAAAGCTAGGCAGCCTGAGGAAAAGAGTGTTTAATTTAAACCATATCTCACTATCATGCCTCTCAAAATCTTTGCAGATTTATATTCTTTATTGTATTATTGCAAATAATAAAAACTGCAGGGAAATATTAGAGTGAAACTGTAGAAAAACAAAATATAACTTAGGGCATCTATTCCACAAGGTTGTTCTTATGTTCACTAATGCTCTTACAAGTCTGCAGTGACAGCGTTTTTCTCTGATTTGACATGAAACAGCTCTTAAAATACAGGCTATGTCAAAAAGCATCTGACTACTTGGACCTGAAGTGCTATTCTCTGTGTTCACACTGTCTTTCTCCTAAATCTAATAAAAAATAAGACTGTGTTGGTCCACCTTGATGAGCAATGGCTTTAATTTTCCTACTGAATTGTGACCTTTTAAATAATAAGAAGAGTACTGTGTAGGCACTGTTGACAGTAGATGTTTGGAAAATAAGGAACAGGGAAAGGATTGCATTCTTATTTCCTGGATTAAGCAAAAAACTACTCTGAACATTCTTAAACAGACACATTGTACTTGTGTATTTGGCAGTATTTTCTGCCCAAGGGAAAGAAAACACTTGGTGATTCTCCACAGCTTCTACACGAAATTGGACAAAAACACTACCTCTTGAGGAATCCAAGAAATTACTGTATTAGCTGAGTGTTAGTAATCTAAATCAAAACAACAAGACATGCCAACTATATTGCTTGAAATGCTGACCCTTCTCTCCACTAAGGCTCACTGTTCCTCTGTTCCCAGAGTGGGAACATCAGCGGGTCACACAAACAGCTCCACTTCCACAGTTGTTGGAGAGGAGTCACCCAAACAACTTAATACTCTTCATCTCCAGAAAAACTTTATTCAAATATAATGTTAATCAAGAAGCTTTTTTCCCAAGCTGATTCAGTCTGAGAAATGGAGCTGGTTTGGTTAGCATGCCCAGCCCTACCTTCTCTTTGTTCTTTAATTTATAGATGTGCCAAATATAATTAAAACTGTCTGAGGCCAAGATTAAATCAAACAAATTGTAAACACTGTTTGTGTTATTTGGTTGATGCAAAGCTTTCACCATAAAAGGCTTTTAGATAAATGAATTCAGCTATTAAGAGTGCTGCACTACTGAAACTTTGCTCTGAGTGTTTGAACTTTTCAGGTACACTGTCAGGTCAGCTTAGATTCAAAACCTAATATATGGCTGGGATTCTGAAATTGCCTAAGGGAAGTAGGTACCTGACTTCTACTGAAAGTCAGTGTGTGGTGGGAAGTGAATTGACTTTCAGCAGGAATTCAATGCCTTTGAAAAGTCTGTTCATGTCCTTGCAAAAAGAGACCCATACATATCCTTCAGGGAGATAAATGAATGTAGCTGCTTTGACATCTACATACCCAGCAAAGCATCTGATGCACAAATATTACAAAACCTAAACTAGGCAGAAAATCCTAGGAGCTATGTTTATTTAATTGTATTTTGGTTAGCAGTAAATATTTCCTTTCAATGTGTAATAATTACATTGTTCAGTAATGATATTATTAAGTTGTGGCATAACTAAAGCTAACTTCCAGTAGATTACTCCTTTAAGGACTTGCAGTTTTAGTCTGCCAGGCTGCAACCCGCAGTTTAATCCACTGATTTTAGAGGTACTCTCTAAGTGCAGATCTCTGAAGTGCAGATTCAAAGGCTCAATGCATCCAAGGTTTCCACCAAAGCATTTTTGCCGTAAAACTCCACACCCATATCTCATTAGCCATCATGCAAATTCATAGCAGGCAATCAGGAAACTCACTTTTGAAAGCAGGTTTCTGTTGACTGAGATTTTGGTGTTAAACAATATGGCATTAAAATTTATACAGCTTTGAAATAAGATCTCGGACTATTTCCTTTAATTCCTCATTGCTACTTTGAAGAGTAATGCAAGAAATGCGATGTTTTCTGTATTTTTACTGTAACTTATTTTTCACACAGGATGGGCATTTGTCACTCCTATGCTAAATTCTGATCTTTTTTTGGCACATTTAAGTTTATATCTCCACGTTTTCTGAATTTAGTAACTTGATGCTACATTATGCACTGAGCCTTTTGAGATTTCTCTGTCCAATGCCTTTATCAAAAACAACTGTAGTAGTACCATGGGACTGGAGTTAGAAATTTCCCTCTCTGATCTTAAAAGTCTTATTATCTATCCCCAAATATTCTCTAAGAATGTTGGTCTCCTTGGTAAAGCTCTACCTCATTCAATGTTTGTGTGGCTGCTATAAGAAAAACTCAATGGCAAAATCAGACAACTTTTAGGGACAGGATGACATCACTATAAAAGATGGCACAGGGACAGAATATGCCAAATCTCTGGAACAGCAATTCACATCTGAATAGAGGTGATCAGTGCAGTTAATGCCTCATTATCTTCAGTGGACATGAAATCCAACCACAAAACCAGTGCAGAGAGCCTTGCAACTGGCAGACTGGTGTCATGAGGAAGACAGTGCTTGAGAGAGCAGAAGGTCGGGATTCAATGAAAGCAGACTTAGTGTACACCAGTAATCTCAGACAGCTTTACCAATCTCCCTGATCAAGACTATTTATTAGTCCCTTGCTTTTGCAACTGTAGATGTTTTAAGATCTGCTGAAAATAGCTGGTAAGAGTCCTCTGTGGTGATAAATAACCAAGGCTTGGTACCACAAAGAATGAAACAGAACAACGTAACTGTCTCATGTCTTGAGAGCAGTTGAAACCATCTGAAGACATCTTAATGATTGCTCAAGCAATGGGTCAAGTCCTAAACTATTTTTGCTAGTTGGCTACATCAGTAGCCTGTTACATCAGTAACAATGAGATCTTAGGGTTACAGGCAGTGAACAGAGGCATTGCTGAATGAATTTGAAAAGAAGGCTTCAGAGTAGTACTTTTCTCCTTTTATATCCAAGGATTTTTATTCAGTGAGGTTGAGACAAAGAATGTCTTGGGATTTAAAAAAAAAAAGTATAACAATGTAATGGATCTTGGGTATTATAATACGATCTAAATTAACTCTGTGGCAATTTTTGCTAATACCGAACCCCACAAAAACCAAATAAGACTGCTTTTCTCACCAAAGTTAGGGTTTGGGAGCTAGTTCAGATTTTACATGGATGCAAATATGAAGGGATACTGCTAGGGCTATTCCACTGCTGCACAGCTGTGTTGATAGATATCAGAATTTGGACTAATGGCTTCAGCTTTAAGCTTTCCTTGTAACTAAGGACAGCAGGATTTGACTTTAAATCAGGATTTTACCTCTAATAATGTCAAAAGAGACTGCAATTCTTTTCATTAGTTAAGTACATTTGTTGAATATGTGGAGTTAGTTTATTACATGAAAGAATTCTAAGCTTTTGTTTTCAAATTCATATATTGCTTTAAATGAATATCAAAATGTTATTCTGCACTATTAGAAACCTAAATAAAAGAACTTTTAGGCCAGAATGAAGAAATAGGACATGATATTAATTCCCAATACAAATTAAACTGAAGAGGCTATTTGCATTGTTCTGTATAAGAGAAAACATGAACTGCATAATGGTGTTTTAAATTCCCTAAAATTGTAGTATTCTGAAAGGCTTTCTGGCTGTGAGGCAGCATTTAGTCCTGATGCATGTGCTATTCTTTTCCAGTCCTTTGTGACCAATTCTGCTTATTTACACTCTCATATACTATTTAGCTTTAATGCATTGCATGGTTAAAGGAGAATCAGGAATTCAACCCAGTCTTCCTTAAACCCTTGCTAGGCTTTATGTTAATTTGATCCCTTATTTCTCCAGTTACCTAATAAAAAGGATGATTTCACTGTCATTAAAGATCACCTCTTTTGCTGTTTTCACATTCTTTCCACTGTTATTATTCTTGTCATTGAAATTTCCTTTCTAGTCATAATGAACACTTGGAACATTTAATTGAGAAAAATGAGGAGTTAAACATTTTCTATTTCCCTAATCAAGACCCTGTCATTATTGTCACCAAAAGCCAGAGAAACAGGTGAAGAATGACAGAATTACATGAAAGAGAAAAAAGGACACTGCCAAAGTGATTCTGTGATCAGTCATTTATAATAATACCTGGATGCTGGCACAACAATATAATTGTCGAAAGCCTCTTGTGTAAACTCAGTTACCAGTTGCACTACACAATGCCAATACTCAATTGCTTCAGTCGCAATTGAGCCAAATATGAGCAGAAATTTGAAAAGTCTCTGATTGCTACTGTGGAATAATTCATACCATTCATAAATATGTCAGTTTTCAATTTAATTTGATATTTTTGAAACAGAAAGCCACAGTGATTCTAGAAGAAAAAGTAGCCCTTGGAAAAAAATCATGTTTTGCAAATGAAGAGAAAAAAACAAAAGTAGGATAAATTTTTATTCTATCACTTTTGACAGTATCCTCTTAAAGGAAAGACTAAATTAAATTCTAAGGGCAAAATTCTCTCCTTATTCACATCACAGTATCTCTAGAATATACCTGCCAACTTTCACACCATTTTTCATTAAATTAGATCTGCAATATCACAGAGAAAGACTGATTCCTCTTTTGGTCTAAGATAAACTACTTTCAGGAAACAGGTATGATGAGAATAAGACAGAAAGCTCAAAAAAAAATAATCTTTGCATTAAGAATGTGTTCAGTAGACACACTTGGTTTCTTCCCATCCCACATATTTCTTATCCTGAAATCTGTGTTTCACATAAATGGAAAAGGACATGGAAATTTGATCTGAAGGCTAAATTAAATTCCTTCTGCAGTGGCCTGCTTGAGAAGCAGAAGGATGGCAAATAAGGAAGGCTGGGACAGGTGCAATTCCAAAACATTAAGTGACAGCCCCAAAAAAGTGTCAGAGATCTTCCATCAGGAGATATACTCTTCACATCCATCCCAGCCTCTGGTGGCACTCTCCCTAGCTATTTCCACTTGATTCACATTGTTTCAATGTTGTTGAAATGGTTCACTGTTTCACTGTTATTACTATTATTACTTTACCTATCCACACTTGTCTCTGCCAGTCTGTTATTCATAATTGCCAGGGCTCCAACCCCACCAGAGAATCCGTTTTGCTTTGAATTACAGCTCATTTGCCTTGGATACCCATTAGCAGTTTCTGACAGCTGTTTCTGCATGATGGCCAATGAGACTTTGTTTGAGGCCAGGAAGTCTTTCATGGAGATCATCTCTCCTGACAGACGGCGTCCGTCCGTGTCACTCTCATTGACAACATCGGTCTCGATGGAGATGTTTCTCTGGCTGCGCACATTTCCAGGCATTACCACGTTCCTCCGTGAACGAAATAATCTTCTTTGGCATCTGTGGCAGCACTTACAGGACAACTTCTTTAATATCCAGTTTATGGATTGTTTGATCACAATAGAGATCACGTTGAATAAGGAATAGATGCAGCACACCCCCATGAGTATGAAGACAAAATTGCCAAAGCGGTAAAGGCCTTGGCTTTCGTACTTGATATTCTGGCTACTGACCAGGTCACCAAAACCTATGGTGCTGAAGGCCACGAAGCAGAAGTAAAGTGAGTCGAAGTAACTCCACCCTTCAATTGGTGTGTACATTGCAGAGGCACAGCAGGAAATGATGAGTGATGCTACACATAAAATCAGCATGACATAGTACACAGAGGGCTTCCAGCCCGCCAGGCTGTCCACCTCAGATGTCCCTGAGCCCCGCCGGCTGTTGTGAGGGAGGACGCCTTTCCTCCTCAGCTGTCTTTCATGGCAGGACTTCATGACATAAGCTATGACTGTGATCAAGCGTTCCAGGAAGAGGTTAAAGAACAAAATGGTCCCTGCACATCCTATAAGGCCGTAAAATATCAGAAAAATTTTGCCTCCGACAGTGGCTGGGGTGGTCATACCAAACCCTGGAAGACAAAACAGAACAGTTGAAAAAAAAATAAACCTGCAGGAAAAATAAACCACGTCAGGAATTTCATCACATGCAAGACCGACAAACTGGCAGCAAATCCCTGTGGTACAGCTCAGCTCTGCAAAAAACCAAGGACACTCTGCCCAGCTGTAACCCACTTGTGCTTAACCTTGTCCCAGCCGTAAGGGGAAGGAACAAATGCCACTATTTCCTCCAGAATCAGAATGAAACAAAGGAACAAAAAAAAAGCAGAAGAAAACACATGGGAAAGAAAAGAGAGTTTAGTGGAGATCTGAATTTTGGTCGCGTTGCTAGCTTCACTCTTTCTCTCCTTGTGCCTTGGATTGCTTTCCAGGCTTTAGAGTTATCACAGCTGCTTTCTTCTCTCAGGTGCTGTTCTGCAGCAGGGGTCCGTCCTAGGGGTGGCTCTTGCCTTCCAGGGGTCCACTCTCACCAAATCTTTGTAACACAAGCTGAAATTTTTCCGAGGCTCACTTGGCTCCTGCTGTAAGTGCATGTGGTGCATCACCCAGCACTCAGCACCCACTGTAGCCTGGCTGTGTATGCCTAGGCTGGAGGCACATATCAGCCCCCAACAGGATCAGCAGACCTTCATGAGGGTCCCCAGTAGGCGTTAAAGATGTTCTGCATCTGACCCTGGTGTCTGTCCCCCATAATCAACCCCTTTTAAAATCAGCATTGCTGAATTTTTTCCTATTTCTTTGTGTCCCACTCCACAACTCAAGTCTGTATATGAGTCTGATCAGAAATCTCCTCTGATCTCATTCCCTGTAATGGGATTTCTCAGGTCAGAGGTGCTTCAGTCTTCTCTCAAATCCTTCCCATCCTAAAGCCTGAAAATAGTAAATTTTGTTTCAGTAAGCTGTTGATAAGACAACCTAATTATTACTAAAGGGTAAAAAACACGTTCAGAACACCACTGAGCAAACTGGAGTAACACTCATGATGAATCTTTGCTGCTGTTTTATTAGGATTAATACGAGATTACATAACTGACCAACTAAGCCAAAACAATCTTGCTGAAAGGACAGAAAAATCACGCTGGACAGGAGATATTATTTGTTTCTTTCTCTTTCTAACTATGAGATGCTGACTATGAAATAAAGATATAAGGCTCTTGGAAATAAAGGAAATTGTATTTAATGTGATATACTTGTGCTTGGAAGACAAGACAAATGCAGTGTGAAAATACTATGTTTCCATTAGTGCTGAACTATTTTCCTCTTCCCTTCACTGGAGACCTGCTACCAACACAGATTCCTTTCTAACAATGGTCCTCCCACTGTTAAGCGACAGCCCTCAGCTTCACCCCTCCAGCACAATCCCCACTAATAACAGCTCCAAACGTGGGCTCCCAAGGGTCACCGCACTTTTGCCTGATCCACAATCAAAACGCAGCATCAAGTGGTCCTATAGGAGGCTCCAGCCTCCTCATTAAATTTCTGTGCTAGAGAGAGCTGGACTGCAGCTCTGTGTGGGTGACATATAACAAAGAGACAAACCACAAAGGCAAAACGTTCTTTGTGACAAGATCTTTTTTTTCCCTTGGCACACAAATATTTCCTCTTGCTTTTCACCTTCCCATTCTGGTCCATTACCTGATGCCTCTATAATCCCAGCTTTGATGCTTAGTTTCTGTGCAGGCTGGCTTATATGCAAGTCATGACCTCCACCCTGTGGACAGACGCATAAAGATCAATGGACAAGAGGAATCTTCCTGCAGTCTGGGAGGATCTGCCCAAAGCAGCAGTGGGGAGGGCAGAAAGGGGCTGCCACGTCCCTGGCCCACCCTGTTCCTTGAAGAAGAGAAGCAGCTGCAGGCTGGGCAGAGATGGAAAGGTGGTCAGCCAAGAGCCTCAGAGACTTTGCTGTTAATCTGCTTTTATTTTGAAAACTGACTATTGATAACCAGACTTCCTGCTATTCTTTTTAAACAGTTCTTTATCAATAGTAGAACTCCACTTTTCATCCCATTAGTTTTATTTCTTTATTTCTTTAGAGGCTTTGATGAAGACATTTGTGCAAAAGCTTTTTGAAAGTCCAGGTACACTGTGATTTTTGCGAGATATGACTTCCCTCCGCAAAAGCTGCATCACCTTTTTAAATGTCCTGACTTATTATAGTCTTGTTTACACTTTCCTACTGTGCCTCTGTGGAAGACAGACTTATGACCCATGGTTTCCAGGAACATCTTTGCAGCCTGCTCTACAAACTGTTGTCACACTCGTTACCTTTTCTTCTCTGTGCACCAGACCTGATTTTAGGTTATAAAGCACACTCTGTTATGCAGCATTTTCATGTTTGAGTTCTTTCATAAGTTCTTCACACAAAGCTTCAGTCCTGGCAGTTTGAAAGACACTGCTCAAATACGAGGAATAGAAGAGAAACCAATAGTCAAATGTATCAAAGGTAAATGACTTACGGAACAATGACAGTACCAATGTGATCCATAGGGCAGAACAGTGAAGGAGAAAGAAGTTACATTGCAGACTGGGAAGCAAATACAGAATGAAATTATGAAATTGTATAAAAGAGGAAATAAAAGCAGTGGCTGACACTTGGAGACTATTTGAAAGTACAAAATTGCTTCTTGTGATGAAGAAATAAAAACAGGAAGCAATTTCAGGGAAAAAATGCTGATGATTTTATGGTATGAGAGAATGCTGATCAAATTAATTGAATTTTATTTTACAAGTTGGGTGACATCTCTTGAAAGAGTTGTTTTGAGCAGCAATTGAGATTAGAGTTAATCAAGTGGGAATCAGATTATTCTGAGTTGGAAAAATTGAATGTTTTTAAGGTACTAAAAAGTGTTTTGATTGATTTGTTAGACACATCTGCAGACATGGCATTGTAATCTCACCATTGATAAGAATGCATGACAAATCCTAACTTTACCAGCTCAGAAATGAAGGCAGCCTTCTTAGTAAAAATTTCAGGTTCCTATTTTGAAATGAGTATGATACTGATTTGCCTGTTTCCTGTGATTTATTGACTACTATAAATTGGTGTTATCTTTCCTAACATTCAGCTGAACTGAGAAAGTACATTCCTTGTAGCTACAATTTTTTTTCAAGTTGGAAGGAATTTATACTCCAAGTAGAGTCAGTAAAAGTTTTCTAAACACACTTCCTATGCCAAACAAATTTTCAGATTTTGTTTTGGCAGCAAATCTCTATTATGAAGTCTGTTAGTGCAAAACATTATAAAACACACCTGTGTGTTCAGTTTATATTGTGTGGACATTCCAAAAGGACAAACTCATACAAAAGAAAAATTAAAAAGTGAAATCACATTGATAGTATAATATAATCATCCTTCATGATTTCTTGAAGTGAATACTGGCTATAAACAGAGAAGAGCAAGCAGCTGTAATTCTTATCAATAGCCAGTTTGATAAGAAGGACTGAAGTTCAACAGGAAATTCTCCTAAAGCAGAATCCTCCAACAGAGGGCAAACAGTGAAAAACATTAAGCAGATATTAGTCTCAATATACAGTAAAATGATTATGTGGAAACCTAACAAGAGGAAACAGGCATCAACTTTTCATAATTAATAAATTGTACCAAAAAAATCTGGTTTCTATATTTTCTTTCCTCAATCCTTGATCTATCAGCCCTTGAAAATTTAGAAAAGCTGAATGAAAAAACCTCCCTCCTCCAACAGCCATCCATCTGCTATGAGGCTGTGCAGTGTTCCCATCCAGCCCTTCTCACTCTGCCCAGGTCTCCCAGACTCATCACAACGCATCCCTCAGACACAGCCAGGGTGCACAGCCCAGGGGACTCATACCACCCACATCCTGGCACGTCACGCACACAGCACTCAGTCTCAGAGTAGGCAGCCTCAAACTGTCTATTTCAGGCCAATATTAGGTCATTCCATCTTTTCTGTTGTGAACTGCTTCGGTGTTACTAACCACTGTAAGCATTTTTCCTGGATCATTACCCACACTTCTCTCTCTCTGCCTGGTGATACACGGTTGGGCATTTTGTGGTTTAGTTCCGTATGTCCTGACATTCAAAGGTTGCATTAATTTAAACTTTAGTTTCCAGTTCCTGGTGCACTTGGTGCCATGAAACAGTATAAGAAACAGTTCATCAAACCTAATCCCTCATGAACGAAGCCTGGAGCGCCTCATATGGTGTGTTTGTAGGAAGACTAGGACAGACATATAGATTTCAGTTAGTTTTCAATCACGAGGTTGGGTCTTTCTACTGTTCTGCAAAATATCTCTCTTTTCTGAGAGGTTTCATTTCCTTTTTGAATGTGTGCAGTTTGCTGCTCCTGCCCTTCCCACAAAGAGGAAGTGGGCAGAAAGAGGGGACAATGCTATAGCAACAATAATCATTGTGTAGTCAGAAATATAAATATAATCAGAAAATTGCATTCCAGTTTAGCCTACAATCAGAGCTCTTTGTGATGTTGTATCTGTATTTCTAATGTATTTTCTATTTATTTTATCAGCTCTACTTTGGTCGTGATTCATTGGGGAAATTATGAATTTCGCCAGTGGAACAGACACAAGAAAATTATTGATCAACATGACAAGTGTGAACCAAACTAAACAGGATCAGGACTTTCAACTGCAATGAAAAAATTGTCAAGAAAATAGTAATTAGGAAAGAGAAATATAGGAAGTCTTAGATACCAGCAAAGATACTGACCCTCCTTCCCTCAGACACATTCTGCAGTGAACTATCTACATAAGGATGTTTTGTGATTCTAAAAGAGGGACAGAAGAAACAACTCTAACAGAAGCTGTACTTCAAAGACTTGAGAAAATGTCCCGTACTGTGCCCTGTTCTGACAGCGTGCAGACACTAATAATTTGGCAAAATTCACTTCTGCCATGATAGCCTACTCTGATGCTCTCTGAGCAGAATAAGAAGTCCTAGCAAAATTAGTTCTACTGGAATAATTCTCACCTGTAGGGACTCTTGAAGCAATAGCTAAAGTACTCCCAAATATTGTCACATCGCTGCCCTTATGACATCGCTATATCAGCAAGCTTGTAGCAGTGTCCTGTTCCAGAAAGGAATAAGGACATTAAGCCCTTCTTTCCAGGAAGAGAAGAAAAAGACTCGTTTCTGTGAGACTTCCACTGTGTAAGAGGACACACCATGGAAACAGGCACAGTGCTATCACAGATAGCAGCAGCTAAAAGCTAAGAGTTTGTTGCTGGCAGCAACGAACCTGCACTTGGGCCCAATTTCTGATATGAAAAAAAATCTCGAGTGTCATTTATTTTGCTAAATCTATGCAGAGAACCACATACACACACACACGCACACAGACACCTCTGTGATTTCCCATCAGTGGAAGATCAGCATCTGAACTGTGTGGATGGCTGGTGAGACACATTCGTGAGTATTGTCACAACCATTAATTTCAACATCTTGATCCTCTCTCTGACGAGGAGGGGAGGATGAGCTAGCCACGAACCTTTCCTTTACTGCAACAATTATTTGACAAAACAGTATTTTACTGGGGACAGCCTGGTGTGTGGTAGCATTTATTTAATTGGCGATGCTATTTTCTTGTGCAGATGGCTCTGTGGGGGAGAAAGGCTCAGCCTGCTCAGGGAGGCAGGGATACATGGCTATAACAGCACTCCTTTGTGCTGTATGCTCTTCTGTTTCGAGGCCTACCTGCCTGAGAGAGCTCTGAACCTCCTGCCCAGGCAACTCCAGGGCTATTACAGCTGAGTCATATCTGCAGACAGATTGCTATGATGACTGCCCAGCTGCTTGGTGATTTGGGACCTGCCCTGAGTACTGTGACTTCTATCTGTGCCAGTCTGCACCTGCAATGTCATGCACGGGCAGGATGAGAGACGTAACCTTCTGCAGAGCTCCTAGCAGGGTTCAGTCCATTCCTAAAGGATAATACTGATGCTGAAACTAAAGATATAAGGTATAGATGAAACAATAAATACAGTTACCCCAGAATGAGCTACACTTTCTCACACTGAGATCTTTTTCCCTCTCTAACTTGTTTGAAGACTTGTCACAGCTGACAGACAGCACTCCTGCCAGTTTCAGTGAGGCTGAAGAACTGGAGAGAGATAATGCTTCAAGGACTGCCGGAGTCATGTGCTCAGTCTGGGCCACCACAGAGATAGAGGAATTGTGTAGGAGAGTGTGCATAACATAAGAGACTGTGCATACCCTCTGAGAAAACACTTTTGTAAACCCAACCCTCTGACACAAATGTAGGCTAGTGTTACACCAAATGTGAATGAGATTTCAAGGTTAGAAATAGCATAAACCCTGGGCTTGCACTGATTTCTTCTGGAAAGCATCAGAAAAGCTGGTTTTGTGTTACTGCGTGCGATAATGCCTGTATTTAACACAGCAAAGTTCAGCTCACAATGAGTCCCTGTTAAAACCTGCCTGGAGAGCTGGGTACCTGTTACTGCCCTTCTTTCATTTCACATATAGAAACTGTATGTTCTGCCTTGAACAGAAACCTAGCTTAAGAAAAGCTTCCAATGCTAAGAAATCTAAAAAAATAAGTAGAAAAAACGCTAAAGGGACAACATTAAATGAAAAATATAATAAAAAATCAACTTTAATAGACATCTTGATGGGTCTGTTGGCACCACTGTTGTAATGTCTGTGTAGCCCTTAAATAATACATGACTCTTTGGGAGCCTGTAGTTTTCATCATTGTAAGTTTTTCACATAAGATAATTTATGGAAACCTTGTCATTCTGCTTTATATAATTAAGGTTATATTTTATTTAAGGTTCACTCCAGGTCTTCTGTAAGAAATGTACACAGCCTTGTTACAGCTCCTGTGTGATAATAAATTCAATGTATAAATGTTTTACGCCTACCTTTGGGTTTCCATTTATAATTTTTATGTAGTTTTTGATGATAGAGGTGTTATGCCTAGTGCCTTTCCATCAGCCCTAGATAGATTTGTAAGTCTGTACATCTTTTATGTTACTATAGGGATAGAACAGGCCTCAGTTTTGAAATACCTTATTGCTATTTTCAAATTTCCTTGTAACAGTCATTTAAAGGTTTGCGCAGTTTTCGTTCAGACTCAAAACATAGAAACATTTATCTAATTAAATAATATACATTTTGTTAACATTTGTCTTTAATATTTAATCACATCTTAATTTTAATATGTTGTATGAAAAGGTGCTTGTGCCTGCATGTGCCTGAAACCAAGACAACCTGAAACCCTGTGCTGAAATATCCTTAACAGCTGCTACCTCGGTAAGGGTACGGTAACACTGATGATTGTTAGTTCTGGGGACAAGATTCATATCTACGCAAAATTGAAAAACACATATAATTGCCTCTGAATCAAGTTGATATACATGTATTGAAACATTTTTTTCCTGTGGAATAGTGTACCTTACTAACAAATAACAGTAACCTCAAGCCATTATACATTGTGGCAGGATAATAATTCATCAGAATCATGAATGTAATTATCGTTGTTCCAAGGGTTTGTTTGCAGTAAATCAGTCTATATAAACATAATAACTCCAGCTATCAAGGAATAGGAACATACTGCTGTGTACTAATTGAGCTACAGGTTCATCTACACTAAAATTTCTTTTTAAATAGTGCAAAGCTGCTTGTATTTTAAAAATTTCAAAGGTCTTTTTAAATTTGCTTATTGTTGGCATATACAGTTTTTCTCTAGAGTAAAGCTTTAGCATGTCTTCTCATTTAGGGGTAAAACTATGGGAAATAAGGCAGGTTTTTTGGTTCTCCTCTGGTGAAAAAAACAAGTGATGTCTGTTTGAATCCTCTTCCCTGGCTTTAAATATGACGAACTTCATGCAACAATGTCACTTGTGGTCCAACTAAAGCAAAAAGACCTCAGCTGTGAGTGTTAAGCTCAAAAAAGAAAAGAAAAAAAATCTGCAGCATTACAGGCTGTAAGGAAGCTGGACACAGATAAGAAAATTACATTTTCAGTAGGAGAGGAAATAGTGTATGTGCAGGTGTGTTTGTGTGTGATTACATTTTCCTAATCAATTTCAAGTCTTATCTTGATGGCAGAGAGGAAGGCTGGTAGCCATCACAACCAGAGCCACCACGTGCCAAGGGCCTCAGCCTTGCTACCTCCAAGGAAACAAAAACCTCACCCAGAAAATTAGGTTGGCCTAATGCTTGGATACATCAGACTGAAGGACTGATCAAAGAAGCACAGCATAAAAGCACAAACACTGCTTTAGTTCCTTGGAGACTGACAGAAAGCCCCAAAAAGCTAAGAATAAAGAAAAAAAATAATCAGTTTCCAAGCAGGTGCTGCAGGAACTACAAATATAAAGCAAAGCCCACGAGCTCACACCATATAGAAAAGGCTGCTGGCATGGTGTATAGTAAGGGTTTAGAAATATTCCACATAAAAGCAGAAGTAGATATTAATATTGTGATTAAAATTACAAAAACTGGCAGACGGTGATGACAGCCAACATTATCAGATATTTCAGTGAATATTCATCACTGAATACACATCACTGAGAAGTGACAATTCTGCGAGTGCTTGTGATGAGCGTATGATAAACTTCTGTTTGATCAGCTCTGAATTTCTTACCCATTGATCTGCATCTCAAAATCTAGGAGTTACAAAAGGGGCAAAGGCAATTTCTCATCTTTTTGACATTTTGAAAGCAAAAACTTATGCTGAGGGCTCTGATGGATGGACATGGGATTGTCAAGTAATCACAGAATCACAGAACGGTCTGGGTTGGAAGAGACCTTCAAAGATCACCTCATCCAACCTCCCTGTCATGGGCAGGGACACCTGCCACTGAGGCAGGCTGCTCAACCTGAGTAGTGTCAGGCAACACCTAAGACTTTACCACCTACCATCTATTATTTTCATATTCTGCTTATGAAAACAGTGAAGCTGAGAAAGATGTTACTAATTATGTTTATCCCAAAACTGCAGTATCGCCTATTTAATTAATTACATATTCTTTCAGAGGAAGAACAAATGCATGGACAACTCCAAATACAGTATACTTGATTCATTTTAAAACTCTTGAAAAATTGACAAGTTTTGAAGATGCCAGCTGTACTGGTAATAGGTTTAAATGCTTCTAACCTCTTCATTCACAGTACTTATTCCCCACCTGAGCAGCACGTTTTGCTCCGGGAAAGAAGCACATAATTAAATAACAGAATTTCTTAGGACTGTAAGTGTCTGGTGTCTACTTGTGTGAAAAGAAATCTGAACATTTTCAGGCCACTTATCAAGTTCTTTCTGCGCTAAAACGATTCTGTGACATCTTATGTCTCTCTATAATGGCTTCCTGGAAGCCACGTTCAAAACAGTTTGCCATACATGAAAAGGCAATAGTGCTTTGATACACATGCTGAAAAAAAGGTGCAAAATTCTGTGTCACAAAGGACTCTATTTTAAAACAAAAAGCCTGTTAGTGAAGTAGCTGAAGAGGCAGAGTCTATTAGACTTCCATTAGAGCCTCGTTTTCTTCTGGAAACAAGGTTTGTGAACTACATAGAAAAAAAAATAAATTCACACATCCAGAAGCTGAAGAAATGAATGGTTTCAAAGTCACAGCAACTTTCGTAACAAGTAGAGAAATAAGTCACATTCTGCAAAAGACAGTTTTAAATGTTGTGTTTTCAAAAAATTCTCAACACATATGATGCAGAATGAAGTGGACTGAGAAAAATTAACCCTGTTTCAACAGCATACACAGACCATAAATGCCAAACTCCGACAAATGCAAAATAAAGAAAAAAACCCAAAACCCCCACCAGGCTATTGTTAAGAGTATCGTATGACTTAAACATGTACTAACGTTAAAATGTTGAGCAAATTTGCTGGTCCAGTGTAAAAATATTTTGTGAAATAACCAGGGGAGTTGTAGAACAAAAATTGTCTAGTAATTATTTCAAGGCATTTGGCTTCATCAAGGTTATAAGAGCTCCTAGCGTGCTGATACTTTAAATGAAAACTATGGTTGATCTGGTGATGCCATATTTTCGCTGTGTCCTAAGTTGCTGCCCTCCAGGATTTCTGGGAACACTGGATTTGACAAAACCTACCACTGTCCTTCCTCTCTGACCCCCTATAAAGTGAAAATTGGTTAAAGTACTTTTTAAGATATCTATCTATCTATCTATCTATCTATCTATCTATCTATCTATCTACCTACCTACCTACCTACCTACCTACCTACCTACCTACCTATCTTTCATATATATTTTACAGATAGGATTTTAAAGTTTGACTTTGAATAAAATTCTCTTTTTAAAATGTCACAACAAATGCTTTCTTAGAAGTGGTTAAAGAAAAACTAACAAAAAAATAAAACAAGCCACCAGTTGTCTTGCAGTCCCAAGAGCGATGTTTTGCTTACAAACATGACAATAACATTCTTTACCAGATGTTAAAACATGTTTTTATATAATCATGACAAGTTTATGGCTTTATGATTTCTGTTTTTCAAAATGCACCACTAATAATTCTCTTAACAGAAGAACCGGAATAACAAGCTTTAAGTAATTCAAAAGACCACTTGGGGGTGGGCCTGTGTGAACCTCGTGAAGTTCAACAAGGCCAAGTACAAGGTCCTGCACCTGGGTCAGGGCCATTCCAAACACAAATAGAGGTTGGACAGAGAATAGATCGAGATTAACCCTGGGGAGAAGGACTTGGCGGTGTTTGTGGATGACAAGCTCAACACGACCCAGCAATGAGTGCTTGCAGTCCTGAAGGCCACCCACATCCTGGGCTACATCAAAAGAGACATGGCCAGTAGGTGAAGGGAGGTGACTTTCCTTCTCTACTCTGCTCTTGTGAGATCCCACCTGGAGTTCTGTGTCCAGCTCTGGGGTCCCCACACAAGAAAGATGTGGACCTTGTGGAACAAGCCCAGAGGAGAGCCATTAAGTTGATCCCAGTGCTGAAGCACCTCTGCTGTGAAGACAAGATAAGAAAGTTGGGGCTGTTCAGCCTGGAGAAGTGAAGGCTCCAGGGAGACCTTAGGGTGTGTTCCTTTGCAAAAGTATTAATTCAAGCTCAGAAAATCCTTTTTACCTTCATTACTTAATAAAGCATATATCTAAGAAAATACCTATTATGAAAACATCTTAGAAACATCTAATTAATATGCTTCCAACAGAGATCAAACGTGACACACTTATGGACACAGTAAAAAACACAGAGATGAGGGAGGCTGGGCTGATTGACATCATCCACAGGATTGAATTTTGGGTATCTCCTCCCAAACATTTTCAAGTGAGAACCAACCTGTTCTCATAAAATTATTAAGGGATATTATTAAAGCAGGGTTACTTTACTTCATGTCAATTTAAATTGGAGAACAAGATTCTATGGTTAATAATATATAGTTTGAATTGCAAATCATTGTATTGTCTTCATACATTACTAGGATATGTATTTCCTTTCCACATAGAATAATCATAACTACATGTATTTCAGTTTTTGTTCACAACTCATTTATGAAAACACGCAGTGTGTAGATGACCTTCTAAATCTCTTGCCAGAGCTGAGGCCTTGGAGCTCGTGGGGAAGAGGATGTGCAGTTCTTCCACTCTTGTCTTTCTACAGATCATGACCAATTTCAGTTGAACATTTTGCCATTTTTCCCTTGGAACAACTGAGTCTGAGATCTCCGAGTCTTTACTATGGCATCCTCCAATTAATTCTATTTTAAATAGGCTAAAGTGACTGTTTTTAAACTCAGCAGTGTGAGGGCGGTGATTCAGCATAGTCACAACTTAAGGATGTGTGAGCAGGTGTGAGGAAATGACAGATTTATTCCAGTGCTGCATGAATAGGAACACGCCAATGCAGCCTGCTCAAGGATCAGGTCTTCCACAATGTAATGATACCTGACTGGTATAGATGTCTTTAAAAATGAAACATCATTTACTGCTTTGGCTTGTAAAATGCTACAACATAATTTTAAAACTTCTGTATTACCTGTTTTACACAAGCCGTAGTTGCAGCAGTGCTCTCTTTGGAGTGAGGCTTACACTCCAAAGCATACAGCATACAGTGCTGCCTGTACTGATCCCCCGAGAGCTGGATCAGGCATACAGTTTGACAGGTTGAACACATTTAAAACCTTAAACCATGGGTGGACTGCTTTGAGTAGGAAGGCATCTGTGAGTATTTAAATTTTTCTACCCACTGCACTGGCTAAGAAAAATCTAGGTTCCCACTACCCTTTCCATAAGCTTCTCTCCCAAGATTTACACACCTACTATGCATCTTCCCAGTGTCTCTAAACCCCAAGCTCTACATGACAAATAGATATTCAGTTTGAAAAGCTATAATATACTTTTATTTCATCATGTTTATTAGAGATCTGCCACACACACTTCTTTTCTTATTTGTATTTGGGCATGAGAACAACCATAGCCGTAAGAACAGAGATAATATTACTCCCTCCTATTAAGATAAATTAAGTGTAATGCACACCAAATGAGAAAATGAAGGCCTTATTACCATTGATGAGGGGCAGGCTCAAGGACTTGGAAGCTCCAGCGCCCAGTTTTGAGCTGCACCACTCTTCTGAGTTACAACATACCAACTACAGCAGTTCTTGCTCAGAGACCTCAAGATGTCAAGCCTTGCTAAATACTGTTGTGGTTCTGCTAATTGGCTAAACAGAATTTGTGTAATCTGACGGGTCAAAAACTACAGATCCGTGGTTTCACAGAACTGGCAACTGATGACATATGTTGGAGATAAAGGAAGGAAAGAAAGAGGATGCACAAGGAGCTTGGTGTGCGGATCAATGACCTGATGTAAAAATCGTATGTAGACCTGACTCCAAATATCCTAACATTAGTGTTGGAAAAGACTGGGGCTTGGATCTCCAGGAACACAGACTTGACAGATGTTGGCTCCACATCAGTAATGTGCACCTTTTACCAAATCCTTTATACTTTCAGGTGATAGCAAATAGGAGTGCAGGACTCCAAGGTAAGTGGATCCCACCTACTAAGTTCTGCTTGAGCCCTGTTGCTGCAGTTACACCAGCAATGCCACACAAATACAGAAATTGTCAGTTATACTGACAAAAAAATGTAGCTTTCTCGATTTCCACTGAGATATGATAAGCATTTATCTCACTGGCAGTGGCAGCAGAAGCAGCTCTTGTCCACTTAACCTTGGCACTGGCTTTCTTGTTGTGCCAGTGCAACTGCCTGTGGCCTCACATTGATCCAGAGGAGAGATTAAAATTCACAGAATCACAGAATGACTTGGGTTGGAAAGGACTTTACAGATCATGTAATACCAACCCCCTTGCCATGGGAAGGGACATCTTTCAGTACACCAGGTCAGGGTTACTCACAGCCCCTTTCAACCTGGCCTTGAACACTTCCAGAGATGGGACATACACAACTTCTCTGAGCAACCTGTGCCTCACCACCCTCACAGTAAAGAATTTCTTCCTAATACCTAATCTAAACCTGCTCTTTGAGTTTTAAAATAACCCCTTTGTCAGACTATTTTTAACCAGGTGACTCTCTCTATCCAGCTACTTGCACAATCCCACAAGAAGCAGGTAGGTGGGAGACGGGAGGTGCTTCTAGGTGTGGAATGGGTTCAGGGCTATGGGGTGCAGCGCTACCTCTGAAGAACATCAGGGATGCGTTGTTTCCACCAGACCAGCTTCTAGCGGGAGTGGTTCACCAAATGCTTCTGGTGTTGGATACGCTCTCCTCTCATTCCTGGAAACTGCTGTTTGCTGGAGGTACACTTCCTTCAGTCTGTGCTCACCAGGGGAGGCTCAGAGAGCTGAGGTCTGCAAGTGCTGCTGCTGGCTCTGGCAGAGCTCCCCTCCAGAGGATGGGGGAGATGATAGCACCGGGGACCTTTTCAAACGGGTGTTGCTATGGGCAACTGTATGTAGGAGAACGTAGGCAGAGGCTGAGAAAACCTTGGGGATGGAGTAGAGTAGAAACAACAGCCCAGCAGGAAAGCTCTCAGAGGGGGTAAACATGCGGATAAAGCAGCACCTCAAGCAGTCTGCTAGCAATTGCAAAAAATCACAGCCAATGCGCCAGTGGAATTGTTTATCGCTTCTGGAAGCACACGTGAGTTTTCTTCCTTCTTAAAATGAGGGTGCTGATGTGCCTATTCCTCTGAGGACAGGGAGCAGACAGAGAGGTGCAGAGACACAGCAAAGCAGTCAGCTCTGCACCTTCCTCTCCTGCCTTCTCTCCTCCTGTGAAAGACGAGGAGGAGCTGACATCTGCAGAGAGAGCGTTGTCCGTCATGACTAATTTAATATCTTCCTCATTTCTAGCTGGGCAGAATTTTTTGGGTTTTGTTGGTTTTTTTTGGAACCATCATAACTCACTTTAAGGTTTTTTTAGAGAAATTCAGTTTCTCTAAAGGCACTTACAGAGTGTCTGACAGGCATTTCTACAAGCCGGTTTAACCTGAGCAGTTCAGCTGTCCAAGAAAAGAGCAGGTTACCTTCTCTACAACCCTCCATTGAAGAAAAATGTTCTTTCTTTCTATTAACACAAAAAGTAGCAGGAACAGCAATTATACACCTGAATTTAAAAGCTGACTTTCACTTCCTGTTGTCTTACAACTGTATTTAGGAGTGTAAGATGGACAAGTCCATGCACGCCACCGTGCCTCAGCTTTGGTAACTTTCCTATGGCTGTACAGCACTGAGCCAGAAAGCACTGTGAAAGCAAGATATCAGCTATGCCAGTGCTACTGCTGGAAACCTGTGACAGTGTTTTTCCTCTGTGTCCTCCAGTTCGCCTTTTCCTGCTGTCCTGGTTTCTCCCTTGGATACAGACACCCAGGAACCAGGAGTGCAATACTTCTGCTTCCATCTCAAAGGCCACCTGGACAATCAAGTAATTGATTTTTCTTATTTTAATATTCCATCCCATTGCTGTTTCCTTTCTCTTCCCGATACGAGATAAATCATTCGCTTGTTTGCCTGCCGTCCAGTTCAGGAGGAGAGGGATTAACTGGGATGTCACACAACTAGGCTCTTTTGGGCCACACTTGTCCAGATTAGACTCCAACCACCTCTGTTTTATATGATGGCAGCTCAGCTAAATCAACTTTTTTTTCAAGTATGGTAAATTACTCACTTTTTAACACAAACTCAAGTGAGACTTAAGACTCCTGGGATCTTTTTCAGCCAAACATTATGCATGTGCAGTTTTAACTTTCCTGCTTTATGGTATTTCTTTTTAAGGCAAGAAATTGACTGCAAAAAACCCCAAGAACTTAACCTGAAATGTGCAAGGAGGTCTTTAATATAATATAATTTATTTAAGTCTTCTATTTCCCAGAGAACAGAAGCAAGCTCTCTGAAGAAGTCATAGTGAAATAGTCAATGACAGTTTATATTTCATTGCCATTTTTTCAATGCAGGATGATCTTATCCAAACCAAACTTTAATACAGTGAACTAAATCATGTCAGGAACTGTCACATCTTCAGGTCTCCAAATATTTTCTAGCATCATTAAACAGATAAAGTAATGAGTCTGCTAGCACCTCATAGAAAAACCTGAGACATCTTCTAACTAGATGTGGGTCTACCTAAAGACAGCATTCATCTTTCTTGCCCATTTTACTCCTTCTTGAATTTGATACAGGCATAATCTGCTAGAAATGAACAATCTCACCTAAGATTTTAAGCCTCTCTTCCCTGCTATTATGTGCTCGTAAACTCACTGGAACATTGCAAGAGAGAATTATAGCTTTATATACAAAATACCGAACAGGATGAGATTTCACTGCACACCCACAGATGAAGCACTGTTTTTAGCACACTGGATAAAATGCAATTGTTCACACTAATAATTAAGAAATAATTTCTAATATTTTCCACTGTAGAACAAGTGAACAGTTCCATCAGTACAAGTTCAGTCTTGCCTATTTAAAGCAACAAGATGCAGGAAATTGCCATATTTGCTCTTCCTGGAAAGTTAAATGTATCTTCATGGGCGGTGGACACTTTTGAGTCCTATTCACACAGCCTAAAACGTCTCGTTTTCTGACAAAACTTTCTCCTGCCTTCCACTGAAAGTCAATGAGCAATACTGAACTGCTGTGAGGAGATGCTTCCTTTTAGCTTGACAGATAGAAATTAGAGCCTTTCAATGGAATGGGCAGAGATGGTGTGGGGCATATGAAAAAAGTGAAGACAGGAAATGTGAACTGCAACTCTTTTAGAAAGAAAAGCAGTTGCTGATGGCGTGTGCAGATAAGAAGCGAGTGTGCAATGTGTACAGCCAGGCTGAGACTCAAACACATGGCCTTCCCCTTGAGCTTCTCGCCAAAATGTGAATGACTGAAAATACTGCCACAGCTTTCAAAAACTTACACATTTGCTTAGTTTATCCTATGGTGAGAAATTACCAGCTTGAAGCCATGACAAATTGCTGTGCATGGGTACATCTTTGAGAAATGAATAAATCAATGGATGGCCAGTCAATCCCACTTCAGTGCTCTTTCAATTACAACAGATGGATCTGAAATTTTCTTTCAGTGATACAAAAATCTTTTTATTTTTTACTGGTTTAAACCGATGCTGATAAAGTAACAACTGGTTCTCTCCGAGAATTTTTTTTCTCTATAATTCAAATTAGAACCAACTCAAAAATCACTTACGCAATCATAAAATGATGAAAGTGAGAAAAGCAACAAACAAAAGCATTTAATTAATTGTCATCTGTGGCCCTTTTGAGGGGTTTTTCAGTGAGTTTGCAGTTAGTGAAAACAGGTAGGAGTTCCGCTATATCTGGGCAGATTCTGAGGTAGCAATATACAATGCCATAATATTTTGGCTGCAAACACTACAGAATAATTACAATTTAAAAATATTTCCGTTAAATAATCCTCATGCCTGCCACAATAATGTGTTCAACAGCATATGGAGTGGTAATTAAAGGCTAGAGTAAAATATTAAACTAGCTTTCTGTCTATTATTTAGACTGCCCCTGGAAACAAATACCTTCCACAGAGCATCTTCTCATGTCTTTTGATGCCTAGAATGCAGAGAAACTTTCCCCCCTATGTATCACATGAAGTTCAGAAAACATGACAAATAAAAAAGTAAAAACTGTTCATGTGTGGAAGAGAATACATTAGGTAAGATTATGTTTAAAGCAATAAAAGAGTTCAGATTCATAAACATAATACATTGTTGTTTACTTGCCATTATATCAATATTCTTGCTGTCACTATTTCTTGACATGGGAAAGTAATGAAATCTTCAGCAGAAGAAGAAATCCTTGTTCATAAATTCTGAATGAAAGAATCTGTCAATGCTGATGGACAAATTCTGCTGTAACTGCAGTAGCTAAAATGAAAGAAACATTGGGAGCCTAAGCTGGTCAAACAATACAAACCAATCTGCTAGATTTGCTGTTTCATGTTGTCACAAAAGCATCATAGCTCCTTCTCTCTCATAAATTAGAATGACCTCTAGACTTTCCTTAGAAAATAAATCTTGTGACACTTTATTATCCCCATGACTCTTTCCTGAAACTTTATCTTCTCTCCCTACTCTTTATATGTGGTTTGAAGAAAGACAAAGCATAGAGTGGACCAAGGGAGAGAAATCTGGAGAAGAGTTAACTAATACACCTCAGGTGTCCTATTAAAGGGAAAAAAAGATAAAGTGAAAAAAACAAGCAGTGAAGCAGGATATTAAAGAAAGTTTGTGATTAAAAATGACTATCAGTGCCCTCAGATTAGTTATTCTCAAACCAGGTAAGGCCCAGAATTTACAAAATGTTTCCCAGTAATTTTAAACCTGTATGGAGTAACCAAAAAAACCCATTCCATTGGGTTAAATGTACAAAGCTGCTTGCATTTGGAGTAAAATCTTGACTTGGCTGAAATCAGTGGCAAAGCATCACTTGAAAAATTGCAGAAGTTAATGAAAATGACGACTCACAAGGCTTTAACACCGGTATTTGCTTGTACTTTTCATAATTCATAAACTCACATATTATATTCCATTATGTATGTGATTAAACTGAGTCTTGCTGCGGTTGTATTAGATAATTAAGCATTTTGCCTAATTTGGCAAATGTTTAAAACTAAGACATAGGAGAAACAAAGTCTATCAGTTAGTGGCAAAGTTTCAAGTAGATGCTTTGACTCCTATTTCTTTAAACAACCTACAGCACTAATTCCTTGACTAAGCAGATGTACTATGGGTATAAAATGAGTGCTAAGCTGGAAATCATATTAAAGTGCTAAACTGCAGCTCATAGCACGTAACTCCACCATTAACCACACTGGCCTAAGGCAGCTGCACGGCTGACCTCTAACTGACTTCCCACAGACAAGTTACTCTACATCTGAATCCATGTCCACTTCCATAGCTAAAGCTTCAGTGCCCTGTAGCTGTGGGGGCAGAAAGGCTGTACTGCAAAAGGCCACCAACAGCAATGGCCTCACATCCTTCTGGTCTTTCCCCCATTTCCAGCCTCCCTAACAAGGCGGTATGTTAATCCTGCAGCACAGTCAAGATTTCCACCTGTCCAGGTTTGGAGGCTGGTTTCAGTGGCTGCCCTCATCCTTGTGTGCTGTTCCCCATCTCAGCATCACAGAATTACTTCTGCACTGCTAAAAGAGACCCAGACACTGATATTCACATACTCTGCCTGCGACACAGCACAAGGTGATACGCTTAGCATGGGAGCCCTGCACTGGGTTGCAGGCTGGAAAACATTGTAAATGGTATGAAATAAAGGCAAAAGCATGTTTTCGAAGTTGCATTCATTTCACCACTTTCATGTTAGAGTTTCATTTCCCAGGGAATATAGATACAGCATTTTGGTGTCTGCATGCCCAACAGGCTGTATCCTGACTCTGAAAAGAACTAGATAACTAGTCTTTGTAAAGAGAAGGGCTGCTGCCAGTTGTCCATGTGGCGATCTGTCTGTGTCATTTAGAGAGCAGTTTGACCCCAAAGCATAACTATTTACACAGCTTATAAAAAATTTTATCTATTTATGTATATTCTCATTAGCCATGCACAGATTTTCACAAAGGAAAATTTTACACTAGCCAAAAAGTTTGGTCTACCGCTACGTTACTTCTTTCTTATGCCTTTGTAATTCCATTACAAAAAATCTGTTTACACTGAGGAAACACAGTGATGAGTCAGACACCAAGAGAGCAAATTCAGTGACATATAAATGTGCTATAAACAGCAGATGTAAAACTTTGCACAAATGACTCAGTATCAGGCAAACAAAATAAATATTATCTGATAAGGATGACAAAAATTGGGGGGAAAACATCAAAATCCCCAAATCATTTCAATAACCTAATTGAGTAATAAGCTACTACTATTTCAGCTGTATTACTTTTAGATTACATAGAAAAAATATGAAAATACTTAATATTCTGAGAGCTACACGTTGGGCATAGCTTTCTCATTACAATAAAGTTACATGGTATTCCTGAATTTAAAGTAGGATCCTTATTTTATCAAGATTTCTAACCCACTGAAGTTATTAAAGGGGCTAAAATATATCGTGCAGTAGAATCTGCATAACTTCTAACAAAATATCCCTCACTGACTCATAACATAATCAAATATCTTCTCCTGTGCAAGAATCACATCTTACTAGAAGAGATATTTCAAAGGTGCCTCTTCTGCTTATGACTGAGCATGCCCATTCCCTCAGCATTTGCAACTGTAGTCCATCTCATGCTCAGCCTGACACAATTAAAAACTTGTAAGGAAACAGTAAGAAAATATCCACAAAAATTTTAATTGACTTGAACATAACAGATAATCCATGCAGCTATAACACTTAACAGCAAGCATCCTCTAGACGCTGCTGATTCGAAACCACAATCTGAGAGCTAATGATTAATAAAATTTCCATATCTTTCATGATATTTCTTCTAAAGCTTTTCTTATTTAATATTAGTCCATTGCTATTAATCATGCTCTTTTGCATGTTAAGTAAATCCACTCCTCCCTTAAGGTTACATTTTCAAATACTTGACGATTGCTACCAGTTTATTTTGTACTATCAAATATTTACAGGCTGTTACATAACTGACTCCTACCACGTAATTACTATCTGCCTTCTTTAATCCTCTGTCACCTGTCGACACCTCAACCTGCTGGAAATTAGTGTGACTCTCCCTTAGGCTCCCTTTACTCAGTAACAATTTTGCTTACAATAGAAAAAAAAAATAGTCGAAAAAGCTATGTGTGTTTGCCCAAAGATGTGAGTAAGCACTCTGGGGCCCCCAAAGCCTCCACCACTTTGGCCAGGTGTGTGGAGGGGCTGGTTCGGGTGGGGAGCTGCCACAGCTCACTGCCCACGCACTGGCACCACTTGCCTCTCCTCTGCCTGGCTGTGGACAAGGACGGTGGCAGATGACCCGTTTGCTCCACTGCCAAACCCTGTGCAGCCACTGATATCCAAATGAGTTTTTAGGAGGCTTCAAGATGCATCAACTTAAAGATTTTCCTAGAGAGGCTCAGTGCTAGAGAGGCAGTACAAGAGCTGGCACTACCTTGCTGTACCCAAATGAGGGAGGCAGAGCTCCCGACTGCAGACTTGTGCAGAGAAGAAGGACATCTTCCTATAGTTCCTTGTTGCCTCCACAAAACCCAGTGAACTAAGCAATAACTGAGTTTTCTGTTTTCTAGAAGTTCAATGGAAATACGTAATCTGACTTGCAAAAGACAACTTTATTTTCCTTGCCACTAAAGTATTTATCATGAGGACCTGCTATTAGTGCTTTTAGTGCCTGTGACGCAGAAAGGGAAGAAAACTGTTGGGTTGTTTTTTAAAGAAAATACTTAGGAAAGTGAGGGTTTATTATAAAAATTCTGTAAAAGTTACTTTGATTCCTCAGAGTTCTTTCAAAATTACTAGAATGTGTGATCTATTCATACTTGCAACAATCGGATGAAGATATGTTAGGAAACTCATGCTGTCTGCAGCCTAATACTGTTACTTGCTCTAAAACTCAATTTCCACTGATGTTCATGTTCTGAACAATGATATATTAGAGTTAACTCAGGGCAGCTCTAATGAGCACTCTAAGAGAAAAGCCTGTATGTAGATCCCTGTTAAAGCTTGTGGTGACTCTCCAAAATCCAAACACAGCTTCAGTGGTAAAATGTACAGTTAGCAGTAAATGTATCAAGTATCCTGCGTTTTAGGTTAAATGGCATTTTTTTCATTTTTTTTCCCTGATGAAGACAGGCTGAATTAAAACTTGTTTTCCAAGAACCAATTTTAAACCACCATTCACATATATGGGCTACCACCATTAGCAAGGGTTACTTTAATAGACTGTAGCCTTTCTGATTTCATTTTATATTCTGGCCATGGGCAAAGTTAAAAAACATACCAATTGCTAAAATGGCAATCATACAAAGTATACAGAGGATGAGTTAATTTTATCACTAGCAATTTTGCTGTTACTATGGCAAGTCTGAAAGCATTCCTGTTATTTAAGGCAGGAATTTGCAGTGCTGCAAGTCCTCATCTCAGAAGTACTTAAACCCTTTTTTCATATATGAATTACTTCTACATTCACCCCTGACTTTTCCCGTGTGGAAAAACATTGCAAGCCCATGGCCTCACATGCTGGTCATGGCTCTGAGGCTTTCAGGACAGCTTCAACACAGGATTTGGATCTGATCCTGTCTGAAACTGCATGCATGAACTGGCTCTCCTCCTGATTTTATCCTTGGCCAGGAAGGATAAAATTGGACCACAGTTGAACCTTGAATTTTGCCAAGGGAGTAGTTCAGTAAAGAATCCCCCCCAGAAACGGAAAACATCATGAGAGTGTGAAAAAAAAAAAAGAAAATTATACATAGAAGAAGAAGGATAAACTCAAATAACTTTTTAATGAAACAAATTAATTAAATTAATTAAAATAATTAAATTAACCTGTTTAATACTAGAGAAATATGTGCCTCTGGAGGAAATGACAAGAAAGGACAGAGCCTTCCACAATAAAAAGAGATGCTGATTCACCACAGTAAACTATTTTATCATTAAAAAGACACAGACCTGAGTAACAATCAAAATAGTTAACAAATGCTAGAACAAAAATAACAAGAGAGAAGAGTCATCTAAAATATGGTACAGCGTAAGGTACTATATATAATTTAAAGTAAGCACTTATGTTATCTGCTGGAGTTCGGGGTTCAGAGTGTGCAGCTCAGTAAAACTCTAGTTCACATCACTGGAGTGATCCCATCACAGTTGTGGGTTTCTCAGTGTAGGGGAAAGAGGATTAGGAATTACAAAAAAATTATGAAAAGCACAGGAGAACTGCTGAACATAGAGAGATTGAAAAGGCTCTAGCTGTTAACTATGAACGGAAGATACACTGTGATAAAAATAAAAAAAGATACAGTGTAAAGAAAGTGAACCATTCTTGCTTATTTTTCTAACCCAAGAACAAGGGAGTATTTCTTTAAACACAATACAAATACTTAAAAAGAAAATATTTTCACATCATATAAATCACCAGAGATGGGGATTGCACTTTATCACACACTTGTACAAAGCAACCCAGAAGTGGGCATGAGAACTGCATACACTCCTGCAATTTAAATATGAATAAACTCCAGAGATCATCTCATCTATTACTCCAAGAGCAAGGCTGAGTGAGGTTGTCTAATTGCTTAGTAAGATCCAAAAGGCACTGAAATACATTGATGCTAACATCTAGTCCGAATCTGTCTCAGTTCCCCCAGCAGATCCTCCCCTGTTCTTCAGACAGAGGGCAAACTGCTCCCTCTGCCTTTGCAGGTTCCTTTCATGTAGTGAAAGACTCTTACCCCATTTACCCTTCCTCTTTCTTTCTTCAGCACAACAGTAAGCCTTCAGTTTTTACTAACAGGTGATCTTTTAAGGGTCTGATCATTCTCAGCCATCTGCTCTGGACTCCCTTCAATGTAGTTCCACCTTTTTCTTGTGGTGCAGCGCCCAGAACTGGGGAGTGCTCTGGTAATGGCAAACAACGTCTGAACAGACAGCAGTGCTTGCTTTACACAACTTACATGAATGTTCTTGCTTACACACCACAGAGAGAGACCTTCCTTTCTGTTCCAGCAAAGTATCTCCTCATGTTTAGTTTGTGATCCTCCATAGTGTCAGGTGTTGTTGACAAAGAATTTCTATGCAACACGTTGTTCAGCTCCTATACTTGCCTACTTGGTCATTCTCCAGTGCAGGATTTTGTTCTCCCATGTCTTAGATCTCACCCCCTTCTTGCAGATCTTGCCTCCAATTTGAGTTCTCATCCTGCCATTACAAAGACTTGCACCCATCCCACCATTATGGCAGCTATGAGTTCAGTAAGGGAATTACCTCCTTTTTCACTGAAAGACTTCCAGCAAAATACTGAATAACTGTACTGAGACCAGATTACCCAGCTGAAGATCACCATCTGATCTGTGGACAGACACTCGCAGAGGTGACTTCTGTATGCACAGAGTTCTGCAAACAGATTATACTCACTTTACAGTAATTTACTCTGTGTTTGCATGAAAAGCCATGTGAGACAGTGTCAAAATTTATGCTGAAATGATGACTGGTTTGTTTTCCTACTGAAAAGGCCCACTGCCTTGTCTAGAAATACATTAATTCATGCAGGCCATCCTTCATACGCTTTCATGGTTTTGCCCATTCTTTTCTTTCTACTCTAGTTTTTGCACCTTATGTAGTCCCTGTAAATGCAGAGAGCCAAACTTCAGACTTCCCTTTTCCCTGACTTTGCAATTATATTGGGGTACAAACCGGCAGAACACATCAGTAAACTTGGTTTTTTCTTGAAATGGTCTAAAACTGCAATTATCTAAAATTAAAAATACTGAAGTGTGACCAGGCAGAAATTTCCAGGGGGGAAAAAGTTCAGAGAAGCAAAAGACAACCATTCACAGAAAGCAAAAAAACCTCCCAAATGGTTAACTTGCAGAATTGTTACCTAGTATGCCCAACCTCACCTCTCTGTCTCTCAGACTGTCTTTCTTCTTCCTACCTGAGATTCATTGCTCATTTAAAAAAAATACAGCAATTTTTTTCAATAGAAGAAACTTATTTTTCAAAAGAATACTTCTAATTATTTCTATGCAACATTCCCCCCCTCCCCAATCTAATACCAGTAATAAAGAGTTGCGACTTTTAAATAGCTCTAATCAAGCTATTTGAATGCTCCAACTTATTCCAGGTATCTTTTCAGTCGATAAAAAAAGTTTCAGAAAAGTGGGGATTTCAAAAAATGGCTCATTTAAAAAAATATTTTTGTTGTTATTTGGAAAATGTGGTTTTTACTTAATTTGTTTCTTTTTATTCCAAAAAGACAACACAAATTGGAGGTTTTTTTCCAAAAAATAATCCGTATCTGGCAAAATTATCAAATATATATGAATATTCATTGTTACATACAAGTTATATACTATGAAATAGTATATATTACACCATAGCATAACATGGTATATAACATCTGCTGAACTAGGTACTTAATTATTTATTTTATAAAAATATCACAATTTAATTAAGAACATTTTCTTTTTATAAACAGCAGTTGGTCAACTGACAAAATTGCATTTGTCACAGCTTAACTGGTCAAGATATTGCACAATTGTTTCTGACATTTTTTTTCCAGGGAAGTTACTCTCTGATCTGTAACTGCTTGCTGCATTTCAGTGCTCAGATAACAGTGACTCTCTGTCTGTCACCACAACAGTCGCTGGCCCACTTCAAATCTGTCTTTGAAGGTGCTACTAATATTTTGGCATTTTCTTTCTTTCCCACTGTGGATTTACCTATTGTCATGGGTTTGCAAAAGTCCCCCTCCTTGGGGATTGAAAATAGTTTGTCCGGATGAATTTCCGGATAAAAGCCAA
>JAWMRA010000161.1:46901863-46912555 GCA_035584735.1 Pseudotriccus pelzelni | reverse complement strand
GCGCCCGCCACGGCCCCGCGGCGGAGGCGCTTCGGGCTGCAGCGCATCCTGCGGGAGACGGAACAGCCCGTCCCCGTCCCGCAGAGCCTCTCAGCCCCACAGCCCGCCGCGCCGGGCTCCCGTGCCCGACAGTTTCATATCCCCTTCCTGCCCCCGCCCCGAGCACGTCGGAGCGGGGCGCAGGGACAGGCACCGCCAGGCGCCTCCTGCCTGGTGGCGGGGGCGAGGCGAGATCCGCGGCAGCTCGCCCCGTCGCCCTGCCTCGCCGCCCTGCCCCGCCGCCGCGGGGCTCCTCCGCCCGGGTCGCGCCCCCGAGGGTGTCCCCGGACCTCCGGGACAGCAGCTGGCCGCCTCTATCTCTCTCACAGGGACGAGGGACTCCCCCTTCCCTCCCAGCATGTGCCCAGCGCCAGCCGTGGGGCCGAGGAGCGCCACAGGCAACGGGGCCTCTTAGAGAGATCAGGAGTGAAACCCTTCAGTCGATGATGTGCCTCCGGTATCGAAGCCATAAAAATGACCGCCCTTTGCCAAAAGAGGACACCTCCTTCTCCACAGGTCTGGTTCCCTATCGCCTTCCCGTCAAGGTGTTAGTTACATCTTCATCCTCCCGCGCTGGGCAGTCGAAGGGGGTGTGTAGGGAAGACAGAGGCAGCTCTCCGGCTGCAATGTGGTTTAAAAAGGCGTTCAAAGAGCTCTTGATCCAAATCTTGGGAAATATTCTTCCTATAAGAAGAAAAAGCTAAACTCAGCAATAGCTGACAGTTACTACAGTGTTGAATTCTGCTTTAAAATAATTGCAGGCTGGAATTCAGCTCTGTTAAACATATTAGTATGTAAACACTTTCCAGTGAAAGACAACCTACATATACTTTTTTTCGAAAGCAGGTTAATTACCTTTTACAGTGATGTCTACTCCCCTTCTCTTTTCTATTAATTATGTAGCAGTCAAAATGCAACGGGAATGAATACTAAGGTCTTAGCAATGAGAAATCTTGCACAATGGCAGATAATGGTTGCAAGAGCCATTGATGGTCTTACAACCTGAGATATATTTGGGCATTGGTCTGAGCCCTGGGGGTGCACTGTGGGAAGTTCTCTGCCAGTGTTTGGGAGAGGGTCACCAGCTGTATGGCAGCAGCTGCTTGGGCAGCAGGGATGGGGAAAAGCCACGTCCTTTCCTCGTGTTGCAAAGTAAACCATAGCCGAGGATGAATAGGATTCATGTGTCCTCATAATTTTTTTCCTATTTGTTGTTATTCATAGGTGATACATCATGTTCCAGGTTTTTATTCCCTCATCATTAGTCTTCAGTATAGACTGACATATGGCAATCAAAATTAGCAGCAATGCTGGAAGACACCAAATAGTGAAAAACAGAAAAACAAGCTGTCGGTCAAACTAAGCAGACTCTGTGCCAAACGCTAAAGGTAACCACATGCTTCCATAAAGAGTGCCGGTGTATCTTTAAAATTATTGATAGTTCCTATTAGAGGAAAAAAAAAAAACAGCCTATACTTCCCTGCTTTGCCAGTCTTTGCCAGCCAGAAAGAAGACAGAACTCAACATGCTGTGCTCCCAGCCAGCATAGGCAGCAGAACTACCTCCACCCATCAAAGCTGTTCTAGGGTGTCTTGGATTAGCAAAGTGGGAAAAGGAGCCTTTAACTGCTTGCAACCATGACATCAGTGTGATTGCCCAAACGACTGTGAATAACAATCCCACTATCCTAAGGACTATCCAAGGAAAATGATTCAAGGTTATTAAGTTCCACCTTATTTACATATTATTTTATTAGTGTGGAATAGTTATTTTAGTGTTGATCTTGGGCATAGAGGGAGTTATCACGTCAGTGCAGGTAAAAACATTTGGCACAGTTTTGAAAGACAGTGAAGTTTACTACTGTCCCTGGTCATCAAAAGTTGTAAGTTCCATTAATTTGTCAAATTGAATCTTCACCAAATTAAAACACTATGAAAGATATGCAGTGATTTAATCACCTTTCAAAAAAGCAGCTTTTTAAGGGATAGACCAAGACTGAGTTAATATTGACTGGAACCCTGAAGAAGAAAGTGAGAAGATGGCTGGCAAATCTCAAAGGCATGGCATCTTTTGTTGTTGTAAGCTTCTTTTCTTCCTTTATTCCCCTGTTTTAATAAAGGTACTTATTCTAAAGAATACTTTCTTGTAGCAAAGGTCACAATTTTCATTGCTCTTGGGTAGGTACCTGGAAAAACTAGAGTGTGTGGAGAGCACAAACAGGGTAATGATGCCGTCACACATTCACGTAATTTAAGCAAGGCTGAATAAAGAAATACAACACGCTCACTGGCATAAGCTAAAAAATAATCTTTTAGTTTCAGGTAAAAAAAAAGTTGTTAAATATGTTGCTGACATTTAAATTAACCCCAAACCCAAGTTCACATCTTGAGAGCCTAAGCCCTGAAAGCATTGCCATTAACCTCAGTACAACCACTTGAGGCATCATTATCAGGAAACCTGCTATGTCTGCGCTACTCCTCAGCGCCACAAGCACACCTGGTGTCTGTGTGTGTGGACATTTAGTGACAACAGATTGATGGTCGTAGCACCATTATAAAATAGTAAGAAAAAAAATCAATGTATTTACTCATTCAATTGATAATGTTGAATGACAACCCTGTAATTAAGAAAGCTACACTCACTAATAACGATTACCAACAAATATCTGGTCAAAATAGAATTATTTTTAATGCATCATCAAATTATTTGGAAGACTCATGCAGGGATTTAGTTACTCTCACTCTTTGATCGGGTCAGTACTTTTTAATTAGAGATCTCCTTTGGAAGTGATTAGCTGGTACACTTAACCAAAAATCACTAATTATCTTGGGAGGAGCTATGGGAGAGCTGAAACTTACTCCTGAGCAAACTTTATTCATAATGGAATATTCTACTAGAGGAGCAGGAATATGAAATAGGGAATTATGGAATTACTTAGGTTGGAGAAGGTAAGATCATTTAGTCCAACCCGCAATCATTAACCTAACACTACCAAGTCCACCAATAAACCATATCCCTAAGTGCCACATCTACACATCTTTTAATACCTCCAGGGATGTTAACTCCATCACTTCCCCGGGCAGTCTGTTCCAGTGCCTGACAACCCTCTGTGAAGATTTTCTCCTAATATCCAATCTAAACCTCACCTGGTGCAACTTGAGGCCATTTCCTCTTGTCCTGTCACTTGTTACCTGGGAAAAGAGACCAACCCCTACCTCGCTACACCCTCCTTTCAGGTAGTTGCAGAGTGGTAAGTTTCCCCCTGAGCCTCCTTTTGTCCAGGCTAAGCACCCCCAGCTCCCTCAGCTGCTCCTCCTAAGATTTGTGCTCCAGACCCTTCACCAGCTCTGTTGTCCTTCTCTGGACATGCTCCAGCATCTCAAGGTCTGTCTTGCAGTGAGGGACCCAGAACTGGACACCGGGTCTGAGATGCGGCCTCACCAGGCTGAGCACAGGAGGGTGATCACGGCCCTGGTCCTGCTGGCCACACCGTTTTTCATACAAGCCAAAATGCCATCAGCCCTCTTGGCCACCTGGGCACACTGCTGCTCATATTCAGCTGGAATGTTGATCCTTGCCTTCACAAACCAGAAGGCACTTTGAAGTTAAGAGGCTGAACCTGGCTATGTAAAATAGATTTTCAAAAATGAGAAATGTGAAAACTTTTTCCATCTCTTTTACTTCAGTTACTGAAGTGTGACATTCTAGTCCTCTTGGGGAAGACAATATTTCATTTATAGTTTGGGTAGACCCTCTAGGGGCCCTTTTATTTGAAGATATTTACAAATTAATTTCTACAATTAGAAAAGTGAGGCACAGATAGACAGGGCTTAGAAGCCCCTATAAAGGGCTCTTAAAGAGCTGCCCTCAAGAACAAGTTCCACTTTTGGAAGCCACTTTGAAAGCACTTGCATGCTGTTTATCTTCTAGCATTTCAACAGAAAACAAAACCACTGTGGGGCTGACAGCTTAGTTTCTCAAACGGCTTACCAACCAACCACAATTCAGAGGCAATAATTCGCAGTTAAAGGAGAACTAAGACACACAAATCAACTTGTTCTAAGACAGAACAGAGTTAGAAAAAAAATTGGTAAAAGAATCCAGGAGACTTCAAGCATTCCTCCATCCTAAACAGCGGAAAATACTTTCAACTAAAGGAAGAACTTTTTATGTTGATTAATACAATGGAATCACAATACCTTGAAAGCACTACAAACATATGTAGAGAGCAGTAACTGGGAATTAGTTTGAGTAGTGATAACTTTTTGATAAACAGAGCAGCAGAAAAGCTCTAGTATATTACAAAAAGAAGTAAAGCCAAGGATAGAAAAACTGTAGATTAACAGAATCTTGCTTCTCTAAACTTAGCCTCCAGTACTTTCCAGTTTCTTTCTTTGCCCTTCAGGATGCCAGTTACAGTTGCTCAGATTAAAAGAAACTCAGAGGTAAGAGAGAGTGTGACCACTGCCAGTGTTCAGCTGAAATTCTGACATCCTGGGGCACTGATTAAGTCCACAGCTGTAAAATGTCAGCAACTTTATTGATGTCAGTAGGAGTATCTGTGGGATTAGGTAGCATCTAGGACCATAAAGAACATTACATCTCCATTCTAGCTTTTGTCAAACACACACATTGGGTACCCAGAGTATGAAAAAAAAAAAGTTATGAGGGTGGTATGAAAAATATAAATTAGTAATACTCTGACACGAAAAAAAATTAAAATTTGGACAGTCAAGAAGTGTTCTCCCTGGCACCTGAGAGAATGTAGGTCTAGAAAATTATTAGCTGGCCAAAGATTTTCCCAAGAGCCTTCTGTCCAGCTCCAGTGTGTACTGAAGTGCAGCTCAGACTGGCTGCAAAAGACAGTTGCCACTTTGGAGTTTTAGTTATCTTTGGATAGGTTTTTTTTTCAAAACAGGTTTTCCTTGTCTTTTTGGAAGAGAATTGTTTAAACAGTTAAAACAGAACTACATACATATCTTTTTCAACCCAACTCAACCTTTAGACTCACACCACAGACTGTCCAACAAAACAAACCCCTCACCTTCACTCTTCTTCCACCTCTGCCACTCAGCACTGCCTCACTTCCATGTTTATTCCACAGCCCAAGCTGCTTTGGGTTACAGCTCTTTGTTGGAAAGATTTCCTGAGTGTTTTCATACTGCAACTGATCAGTTGGTTTATTTGTCCCCAAAGACAGACTTTGGAAGGATTTTCTGACACTTTCATTTATCTGAGCCTTGAAGAGCTAAAGTTAAACCACACCAAGTTCCTGGACACTGAAAGATTCCAGCTGGAATTTACTAGGAATGCCTCAGAGCTCGTCAAACCACTCTATGACAAAACCAGAGATACTCATGTATGTAACATCAATAAATCACATCCTTCACAGATTCAGGAAAAATGCCCACCAATTGTTAGCCAACCTTCTAGAGCTCTTAAAGCTTTCCTCATGTAAAGACATCTTCCTACTTAAAGAACTTCTCTAATTCTCACAGGACGAAAATTATTAAAATAGTAACACTGTTACAAAGAAAGTCTAACAATGAAGTTGCTATCTCAGTTTTTAGAGCACAGTGCTCCATTACCAAGCTGCCTTCCCTGATCCCTGTCTTTTCAGGCTCATCAGAGACAGAATCAAACAGTTTCTGCAGGTAGCATGTACAGTAAAGAGTCTGCATACAGAAAGAACTAAGGAAAGATGAAAGCAGAAAGCAATCTTCCTCTCTGTTCCATGGACATCCCAGCAGCACTCTGACCTTTACTCAACTCACATTATTTGCAAAGTTCTCTAAAACAGATAAAACAATAAGAATGACTACTGAGCCTCTAAATGGCCAACATGAGTTAAGAAATGAGCAACCTAAACATCCTCGTTTCTGGCATTTGCTGTGAACATTGGGTAAAATTCCTCTCCATTACAGGCAAGGCTATTTCCCTCTACAGGTCCATTTACTCCTTGAATATGAGACTGGACAGTTTTATTTCCCCAACAATGACTCCAAGCCATAACCTTTTTGAGACAACTTGAGTGTAACTAGAGAAGGTAGAAAAACAGGGAAAGGATCTGAAAGATGGAAAAGAAGCAGCACTTTGAAGAGTCTCTCTATGGATTGGTCTGGGATGGTAGAGGAAAACAAAAGACAACTTCGCCTTGCTAGGCAGATGTCATGACAGTTTCCTAAATACATTCCTTTTCTGTGGTAATTTTTGAATAAATCAGGAACAGATAGGAGATTAGGAAATAACTGAAGACACCAAAAAATGCAAGAAACCAAACCAGTGAATATTAGTGCTTGCATTAGAAGTGAACATTGCAAAGCAAAATTCCAATCCAATCTGAAGCGCACACACTTAGAAGATGGAACAAAGATATGTAAACAAGATTGACTTTATTTTTATTTAAATCTTACATACAACGACTTTTATTCCAGGTAGTGGGGTCAACTAAACAGTCTCACAAAACAATTTTTAAACTCATTACAGCTAAAAATGCAGAGAGAATCTCTGAGAACAGTTCTAATCTTGAAAAGCATATTAGGAACCACAGTAAGGAAAAAACATATAAAAAGGTATTAAAAATGCAGGTTCCCTTACAATAGTATGGTTACAAATCTCTTCATTATTAACATTTTAATTTTTATTTCAACTACAAATTAGCCATTATGGCAGACGTTATAGCTTACAGAACAGAAATAAGCAATCTTGCAAGTAGCACGGCAGGCTCAGTGTCAGCAAGTGAAACATCACAGAGTATTAGAAATGTTCACGACGGAACCCACATATTTCCATGTGTATCAGGGGCATCAGTGTAAGGAATATTCCAAATCCAGGGTTGATCTGTAAACCAAAACAAAAACATACTCATGACAAATTTGTTTATTAAGTGAAAAATTTTGATCTTCTTTGTTCCTTCCCTTTGGAGGAAGAGGAAGGTCAAAATTATCACTAGTTTTCAGATAACTTCATGTGCAATTTCAGATTACTGGAAATTTTTGTTCAGCTATTTTTTAAAACTGTAAGATTTAAAGTTTTCAAAAGGTTTTGCTTTTCTCCCAAACATTATTTTAAATATAGTTACCATAACCCAACGTGTTCTTTACCAGCTGTATAAGAATTTTATTTCGGACAATATACAGTAATAGTAATGCTACCAAATGGTGTTTGGCCCAGTGGCAGCAACTGTTGTACTGCATCTCTCTTAATCCATGGAATTATAAGTAAGTGCTGTAATATATTAATGTTTTTCATACGGACAGTAAGAATTCAGTACCTAAAGAATGACGTTGCCTGACCTTTTATAAGTTCATGGTCACCCCTCACTTCTTCAAACATCACATCTTTAGATGAGCAACAGGTTCGCACCATACAGTTCCCTCCCTCCCACTTCTCAGAATACTGAAGCTATTCCCACTCTTGGGAGCAGAAAAGGCAACACAGCAGGAGCCAACTGCCAGCTCTGCAACCTGCTCTAGGCTCTTCTTCCTACGTGTTGCAGAAATGCAGCTGATCTACGAAGCCAAGTTATTATTCTTTCTCTCAGGCTACTCCTACTGAAATGCGGAGGAAAATCCTTCAACCCTTTCAGTGAGTTTTCTCAATTAAGAAATTTATATGAATCTAACCTGATTATTTTCTCCATCTACAAAATGAGCCCTGAAGGAAGACAGTGACATTAATCTTGAATAATCAATGCATAAATTAAACTGAATTGTACCAAAGATGATGGCAGTTGCTATTGATTATGATTCCTGTTTTCGAGTTTTAAGTTTACAGGATCCAATGCCAGCTCTCAGAACATCAGAAGAGAGAATTACTGTAGCAAAGAATGGAGTATAAGGAAGTGACAGAAACAGTAGTGAAGGACTGTATAAATTACACAACAGCACACTGTGATAAATATCACACCAATTAAACATGGAGGGAGAGCATTGCTACTAAGTACTCATTATTGTTTGCTACTACAGTGTCCTTAATTCTGGTACTGTATGTTGCAGCAAAACAGCAATGCAAATGTTTTACCAAAGTCTCTGCTTACAGCAGGAAGAGGCTGATTTGGTAGTTAGTTTCTTTTGGTTGCAGTGGACAGGTGATTTCCAAGCATAAAAAAAGAAGGCATGAGAAACTGGAAGAAACAATAGCACTTAATTCACAGTGCATTTCCAAAGGAGCTCCTTAGGATTCTGGCTCAAATACAGGATTATCTAGACTTCAAGTGATCTCTTAGAAAGATAAAAAAAAGTAGCACCATTATTTCCCTAAGCTTCTTTTATCAGTCTCCTGGTGGAGAGCCGTGTGTACCTTTTGTATTTCAGGTGAATACCCCACCACATAGCAAACATTAACAGTTATAAGAACGGGTATGCAAGTGTTGGGAAAAGCACTGAGCATTTCAAATGTACATTCAGATTTGAACACTGACCTCTAGCTATGACATCAGAATAAATCCAGTCCCAATCAAGCACTAAAATCCATCACTCAGAGAATATTATGTAGCTTGGATCTACCCATTTTCGCTACCATCTGCAGTTATTCTGCTTAATTCAGTAAAACATGCAGGCAAAGGAAGGCTTAGATGAACAGAAATAACTTAAGCCATCCCCTTAAAGCACAGTTATTTTTAAAACATCAAATAAAATTTAAAATTATTTATCACTTTTAATAGGAACTATATCAGCAAGAGAAAGAGGCAATGACTGTGTAAAAATACTGTATGACTCTAGCTGCTTACTGTTGCACACTAAAATGATTTCCCAGACTTCTGAAAGTTAATCCCTTTTATCTTCTGGGCAAGGAGTGGGGAGGAGGTCTGTTAAATAAATTTTTTAAGCATCCTCAACATATTCCACACATTTCCAGTTCTGTGCTTTTTTTGTCTCAAGTTCACCTCACTGGCAGTGGGTCAGCACCTCTGCTTCCTTCTGGCCTCACATGTAAGCAGCAGAACCCCAGCACTAAAGTTCGCATCCAGTAAAATGAACCGGGCCATTCCAGCCCCACTGCTGCCTTTAGATTATCTGAAAGCTCAGGCAAAGCACTATTTCAGTTGTGCTCAGGCAGACTTTTGAACATCCCATCACAGCTGAATAGACTATCACATTTTATTATTTGAGGCCCTGGAGTACAAGGCAAGTGTGTTTGGTTTTTTGTTTGTTTGCTTTTTTGTGTTTGTTTGTTTTGGTTTTTTCCGAGCAACATCTGATTAACCACTCAAAGAATCCACGCTGGCAGGCCACCTCAAAACTTCATATTCTGATAAATATGACAGGTGGCAGTACAGTGATAACCAGGAACACACAGTTGCATAGTAAAGTACAGAATACAATTAAAGCACCTTCATGATTCTCCTCCTACAGCATAAAATACAAGTGTCTTTTACACTGTGAGTGGAGACCTGGATGAGAGCATTCCTGGGTGATTTCTAAACTCAGAGAATGGATTCTTATATCAACTTAACTGAAAAATGCAGCTTCAAAGGAGTAAGTATTCACATATACAGAAAGGTTACTCACAAAAAACAGTTCAAGTCATTCTGCATATACATTCTAACATGGCAAACTCACTCCCTCCTGCATGAAGCTGGAAAGTTCCCCCTTTAGCATTTGCAGAAGGTGCATAGTACATTTCAGTCTCTCTTCTCCCCTCCCTTTGGATGAGCATGGCATTTAAAACAGAACTAATCTTGTTCCTCTCAATGCAAAAATCATACCTGTAACATCTTCTGAAGCAGGAAAAGCAGAGGGGGAATAGATCTGGAACCTATAATAATATTCACAAACAAGGTAATGATTCCTGAAGGCCAGGACAATGACCACTTGTTGAGAGGGGCGGGGAAGAAGAAAGCACAACCCAATACTGAAGTTTAAACACAGGATTTGTTTTTTTATGTCAATGTTGATGTGATGAGAAAAAAAAGAGTCCTTTGCACTTCCCTGAGGCCTTTCCAAAGTTGTTATAAAACCCCCTTGGTATACTTGTATATTAAAGTTTCAAGTTACCTCCATATAACAGATGATTTCCTCAGTCAGTAAACTGTGTAATATCTAAATCACAAGTAAGTGGTATTCCTTGACTACAGCCAGCAGCTTGTACCTTTTTCCATGCAAAGTTACAAAGAAATACTGGGGCTGTATTCCCCTGTGTAATCTAATCTGCTGTAAGGAACTTCTCAACAGGGTGAAACAAAAGTAAGAAGGGAATCAGCCCCCAAGCACTCTAAATGAAATGCTGTGCTTTCATGAGAGGAACAGGACAACTTGCACTGGTAAGAGAACAGCAATATTACATCTGAGATGTGATGCTGGAGCTCAATGAGAAGATAATGTTATACAACAAAATTGCAGTACTCATCTGGAAGATTCTACAGGGAAATAAAAATCTAGTACTCTCAAAAGGCACAAAGAAATTTTACTTATAAAGAGATCTTGCCTAGTAAGATAGGTTGTTGTGTTTCCCAAATACCAGACTGGATAATTTTCAGCAATTATACTGCTAGTCTATAGGTTTCATTTATCTTAGTATCATTGATGCTGCCTGAATCTGTTGGTTAACAACAGAGGAACTGAAGAGACCTGTAAAGTAAGTAAAGTAAATGGCCAGTCTTCGCGAACGAAGATCCGGGGAAGGTCTTTACACCTTCCAGCCTGCGCATTG
>JAWMRA010000161.1:46833806-46901763 GCA_035584735.1 Pseudotriccus pelzelni | reverse complement strand
CCTGGCTGGAATCGAACCCAGGCCTCAGCGGTGAAGGTCCTGCGATCTAACCACTAGGCCACCAGGGGCTCCCTGAAGAGACCTGTATCTATACAGTTTATCTGTCAAGATTAAATTTAGTACTGTCAGCTACCAGATAATGTTAATTATTAAAAATTCTTTAAATGTTTTGCCCTAAAGATGCATCTGCTACCCACAAATGCCCTTCTGCTGTTCAGCTGACTTTCAGAGGTGGTAACTGCGATCGCTCAAAACAGCAATGTGCAAAGAGTTAATAACATACATGTTACACACAACAAATGTCATCTGCTAAAAATTAATGAGGTCCTCTGTCATGTTAGAGTAAGAATGACCTTAATCTTTATTTTAAAACTGCCAGATGTAAAATACCCATATTATTCTCTGCAGCAATGAGATGCAAACTACATGTATCATGCAAAATATAACTGTTTGGTGCTGGTGATTTAAAGCAGCTGGGAAGAAATACTCTAAAGGAAAAATGCCCAAGGCCTCTGAGCAACCTTGACTCTGATCTGTCAGGATGTCATACTCTTATATTCCCTCAGAATTTCCCTACAAATTTTGCACTCTGGCCAAGACAGCTCAAATCACATTTAATTTCTATAGCTAGACTGGGAATCATACATCTATCCTGAAACAGAATAATCAAACTAAACTGCTTTTTAAAATTCCCCAAATTGGCCAACTATTGAAGCAAAATATCGACACCACCTGGTGAATTTGCCATCTTGCGACAGTGCTCTCAACTAATGGTCTGAAGCACATTTTGGAACATCTCCATTAGTCAAACCCAAGCTTTAAGCTCAAAGAAATTGGCTAGTAATATGTGCAAAACAGATCAGATGATCTAGTGGCTCCTTCTGGTCTTCAAGTCTGCAGCTCTATCAAAACATTACATAGAAGTGGTCAAACTGGCGATTCTGTAACTCAAGTTTCCTCTCATGCAAAGCGTTAATTTCTTCACAGTCATTATAATTGCTTCACAATCATTATCAGCTTGAAGGCAAACAGGTTTTCCCATGTACTCAAATGTTACACTTGGACTCTGGGAGGCTATCTGAGGAATCATCTGATGTCAAGCTGCCTGATGAGAGCTTCAGTCTCAAACTGCAGATTTACCAGTCAATAATAATGCTTTCAGTTCTGCTGAGGAAGGAAATGGATGCCAACAGAGATGAGATTGGTTCCAAACCCAACTCCCTGCCCCTTGCTATGAATTACAATGATAAAATATACTTGCTGCTTGAAAAATAGAAAACTAAACTTGTAAATACAGTCAGATTTATGTTTACCATTGCTCTGAGTGTTAAAAAAGTGAAATATTTTCTATTCAATACATTACTATCACTAGAAACATGACTAGCTCCTAATTGTCATCTTCTTAGAAGAAAGGGTATTCTCTTAGACTTTGTAACTTATTAAGCATATAGGATCCTACTAGTCTAGTTCTTTCAAACTCCAGGAAGTCAGGATTCATGTAGCTATGCAACATTAATTAGAAAAAGGAGGTTATTAAAAAATATGAATGACTTTCCCAGAAGTCTTCTTTCTTAATGTCTTAAAAAAATATTTGAGTTACGAAACAGAGACAGTGAGGAGTTCTAGAACTTTGGACAAGAAAGAAAAGGTGGGAAAAAGGTAGAGACCACATACAGTGACATTTCCCCAGAACTTATTTAGCCTCCTGAGGATACACTAAGTCCTTGTGAGGGAGCTCAGAGTAATGAAGAATTTCTCTAACTTAGCTGGACAAAACACCAATTTTTTTTATTTTTTTTTATGCACTGTGTTACTAGGACAAGGCAAGATAAATGAAAATTATACCAACTCTTAAATAACAGGATAAACATAAATACCTAAACCTACCAGGGCTGGAGGCAAACATGCCACTAATTTCTTTTATTTTTACTCAACACAACAGTTTATATGCAATAAATGAGATGCAGTGTTAGTAGTTCACTGAAATCACTATAAATATTTACCGAATGTAATTTGCCATACTCCCAATTCCCACTCATTGAAAACTAGACAAAACATCAAGCACTGGATAGCTGAAGTTACAAGAAAAAGGTCAATTAGCTCTCCCATGTAAGTGTGGCTATGGAACAGTGAGCAGGACCCTTCATAAGGGAGAGAGCTGTTCCCGTGAGACATCTTACAGATCCTTTTGTGCATCCTTAAGAACACAAAATCACAGCTGTCAGAGGTTGAAAACTTCAGCTAGAGAACTAATGAATTGTTAAGTGGGCTGTTAATTTCTCCTCAGTGCTTCAACTTGCATTAAAGCTAATTTCCATCTCATTCCCCCCCATTCTTCCAGCCTCTTATAGCATGAGATTTTACTGATGTTTTAGCCCCTAGTTACCAAGGGTAAAATAGATTTTCCACTGGAAAATAATGAAATACATTTTTACAAGTTGTTAGAATCATTCAGGAAAAATCCTCAACAAAGAGCAAAATAACCAAAGACTAATGTAATTCATATAATTAACATGTAGAGAGTAATATGTAGCTTCACTCTAACTTAATTTAGATTAATCTTGACTGAGTTGGAACCTGTCTCATTGTATACACGTTTTCTCTATACTATTAATCAACTAAATGGTTCGTTTCTTTCCTTGATCTAAATATATACACTTAAGGGAAAATTAAATGAGAACTTGTTTATCAGAATGCACTCACCCCCCTATTTTGTAGGGTTCTCCTCCAGAGAGTTTAAGAGATTCCAGAGCATTTTGAACTAAGAGCTCAGAAAAATCTTATATAAATTCCTGCCTTGTAACCAAGTCAACTCAAAGAACTGCTGATAAATCTATTTTTAGTTCATCTCTTTTTCAGTAGTGGTGTAAGAGAGTTCTGCAACAAGTACGTGAGATAAATGAACCTAAAATCTGGCAGAATGACATCACAGAAAAATATTTCAGAAATGTTTCACCTGCTGAGGTTTCCCTAAAAGAGCAGAAAATAGCCAATTAAGCAGAAATCTAATCACTCTTAAGTGTAACTAGAAAGCTAAGTGCAACTCAATAGAAAAAAACCCCAGATGAAGTAGCCCAAAATACTGAAGGTTAATAAAACAACGTTTTACATAGATTCAGTGACTCTTGAGCTAATTAATCACATAATCATTATTTTCTGACAATTTTTTGGTTCACAAGTATTTTTTTTCAAGCACTTTAGTGTTTGCCAGTAGGTTTGATGGGTTGATTTGTTTGGTTTTTTTGGGCTTTATTTAATCATCATATATAGTTACAACAAGCTACCTGACATGAAAACATTTCTGGTATGATTTCTCTCACAGAAAAAATGTTACCAACTCCTCATCTCAACTTGGAGTGATAATGTGGCTACCAGCTATGGTTTGAGACTCAGTTATTTTTATTCTTTGTTCCCTTCAGGAGGGTCAAATGACTTGGGTTAGCAGCAGGTAGAGTTTACCTGTCCACATGTTGTCCAGCATGTCTCTGTGCAAGCCTGAAATACAGCCGAAAACTTAAATGAAGGAAATGGGAAAATTTTAACTATGTTACATGTCACAGAGATAATATATCACAATTTCCCTACTAGTAACATCTTAAAGCACATCAATACATCCTTCAGCGGTTACAGCTTAGCCTATGATTACATTTCAGTGATGGATAATATATATCTCTGGGAGAGAAAAACAGGCAAACCCAAGAAATTATCTGTCTCACAATGATCTCAATTTATATTCTAGAGATCTTTGGGAGAAGCAGAGGGAGAAAGTCATGATTGTTTCTCCAAGAGATCCTGTTTTTCTGTTTTCCTGAAATTGAGTTTTAGAATGAAACCTATTGACTAATGAAGCAAACTTGACAAAGGTAGGCAAGACTTCTGTACCTTTTTCCTCCCTGTTATACATGTGAGAGAAAAGTAGAACAAGGACCAAATTATTTCGTTATTATTGAACTTAATGGACATTAAATGGCTGTGGATCAACCTCATGAATTATTATGGCTGAATCTAGACAGATTAGTGTATGTACTGAGATCTATTTTATTGCGTCTCAAGATGCATTAACTTCACTGTAACAGTTTCCATGCTCAAGTCCTGCCCAATATGATAAACACCAATTAGTACAAGAGAAACCCTCTGTGACAGAATGACAAAAATCTCTGCAATTAGTTTCATAAAATATGAAACTGCTTTTCCTTCCCTTTGTTACATTATATAATAATAGAATTCTCCAAGTATATTTGTTCCATGACTAGAATTTGTACAGGAAAAAACAGTGTACTTTGGAATATCTATATTCTACTTAGAATTTCACATAGCAAATACATAGCCCTCCTCCTGACCATCTCTTCACTGTTTTGCCTGCTTCTCCTCCCTCCTGCTCCTAATAGGATTTTTCTGATTATATGAAAGTGATGTGTACTTTGTTTTCCCATGGTTGGAGAATCTGAGTTAATGGAAAATCCCCCAGAGCCTTTTCTCCTTCAATTACAGGGATCAGTCAATATGGTTTCTTTAGGGAAAGGATAATTACTTGTATTTCTGCTTCTCAAGACTTTATTAAAATAGATCTATTTATATCCCTCCAGAGAGTTTGGGAGTTGACAACCGTATTGTTAAGGGCAGATTATTTTGAGTCCACCCCACAACATGGGAATTCTTTAAACATCTTTTCCCCCATGAGGCTTAGGAACTGAAACAGAATATTCAGGAAAGAAATGTGAAAGGGCATGGGCAGCTGACTTCGCTTCCGCTGCCAAAGCCTAGACAACCTGAATTCTGACATTTGTTCATATCGTGAAAGCTGGGACACAAAACCTGAACTACAGTCAAGTGAGCTCTCTACAAAGAGAACAGTTTTCTGCACAGAATGTGAGAAAAGTTCATTGGAAAAAAAAATTTTCACATTTAGTTGAAACATGCATGAAGCTCACTGACACAGTAGGTTACAAGCTAGAACTAAAACAGGAATAATATTAACTATACATTTTTGCACAAGGAAGATAGTACATGAAACACATTTAAGAATGCACACGAATTCTAATTGTTAATCTTTGTTTTAAAATTTCCAAAAATGTCAGTATGACCTTTTAGAAAAACCTTCCAAAAGCATCAGTTTGAGCATCAGTTAACAAGCAGACAGTGCACACATATCCTAGAGCACAACTACTAGTTGTAGTATATTCTTCCCCTGTAGCTGGCTCGTAACCCCTGGTTACTGGCACAACCCCTGTCACTGCTCCCCAACACAACATTAACAGTACTAAAATGGGCAGAGTTGTTTTATACTAAATAAAACAGCATAAAAAGCTTTATCATTTCTACACTGAGCCAGTATTTTTTTCTCTGGGAAAACTGAAATACCACTTAGGCTTTTAGGTAAGTAGTAAGCTCTTCAGAACAGAAAATCATCTTTCCAAGTTACAGAACACACATCACTGTTTACTGAAGAGGTGAATGCCAGGCTGTGTAGCTGCTGCCATACTTAAGCTTTTGACTTCTATAATCATGGATCTACTGATGAGAAGCCAGGTTTGCTGGAAGCTGAAGGGATTCACCCAACCAAGTGGGGCAAGAGCCTCTTTGTCAATAAGCTGGCCAGAACTGTAAGCAGGGCTTTATTCTAGACTCGGTGGTAAAAGTGGATGGAGTCTTGAACAACACAGAAGAGTCAGAGGCTGCTGCTGCATTACGAACCAACAGGGAAACACGAGGGAAATGTTGTAAAGGAATTAGGGCTTGTTCCTCTAAAATGCTGACACAATTAACAGCCCAGTTGAAGTGCCTCTACACTAACGCACACAGCATGGATGACAGGAGCTGTAAGCCACTGTGCAGCTAGAAAGCTGTGATCTAATTGATATCACTGAATCTTAGTGGCATAAATCACATGACTGGAGCACTGCAATCAATGGCTATCAGCTGTTCAGGAGGGCAGGCAAGGGAGAGAGACGGGGATTTCCTCTGTATATAAAAAAGTGGTTTGACTGCATACAGCTGTGTTTGAAAAGCTGCGATGTGAGTGAGAGCTTGCAGGTCAAAAAAATCGGAGGTCAAGCCAACAAAGCAAACCTCAGATTGATGTTTACTACAGGTCACCTGATGAAGAGTATACTGGTGAAACCTTCTTACTTCAACCACAGCAAGAAACATCATGCTAACAGGCTCTGATCCTGCTGCAGGACTTCCATCACCTTGAAACAACGTGTCTTCACTTTTATTTACTACATAAGACTCCGTTAAAGTCTATTGACTTCTTAGCTTTTAAACATCATTTCTCCCCACATCATTTGTTAGTTCCAAAATGTACAGAAAGATCTAAGTTTCTATAAACACTGTGTTAACTGTTATTTCAAGCCATGCTATAGAGGATGTCTTTTTTAGATCAAGGCTTCTCAAAAAACAAGTTAGTTACAGTCTTTTGACGTTATCTTTAAGAACAAAAATACAGATATTGACTCTTACCAAGTATTTCAGGTTGTGCATCAACACTATTATCCTCAATATATTTTTAGATTTTTGAGCTATCACCACCACAAAGCTGCACTTGCTTGTCACTTTCCTGATCTGCATATTCTAGAGATAAGTGTTATGAAATATAGTCTATGAAATATAGAATGGATCAAAAGGAACTCTTCTTTCTTCTGATTTGCAGCAATTCTTTCACATTTGCTGTATGGTATTTCCTTAGTACTCCACTTCCAGAGGACTGTTTTTAACTCATGCCTGCTCTCTTCCAAACATCCCCCTTTCAAAACTCTTTCCCCCATTAGTTCTGCAGAAAAGCATTTTGATTCCATAAAGAGTATCTACTTTCCTAATGCACATAAAAACCCCAGAAGAGAAATAAAAAATAGCGTTGAAGTTGTTAATCCAAAACTTATACAACAATAAAGAAAAAAATTAGAACTAAAGAACTCTATAGTTGCTTTCTTTGAGGTCACTAGCAAGAACGTGGACTGATACGATATCAAATGCAGTTATGTCACGAAAACGTTACAATAAAGCTTTAGAACACAGCAATATTCAACTGACTCAGAATTACTCAAGTTAGTTTCCTTCATGTATAACACACCGATTTTTCTTCTGAAGACACACTTTACCTTTGCTTCCATACTGTTCTGGTGGCAGGTCATAAGGTACAGGAAAATATGTTGATGAATCTTTGCTGTCTGGAAGTTTTCTTCCTCCTGCATGAAAGTAACCCTTGTCCAATCCCTATGAAGGTAGGGAAACATACAGAAGACAAACTTATTAGCTTCTGGGGAAAAGACAAACCTAATCCAGAATAGATGCTTTCTCAATAAATTATTTTAATACACAAAATGTTTTTCCTCCGTTATTGAGATTAGATGCCTCCTGAAGCACCTTCCTGTCTTTAGCTTTCCTTACTTCTCTAGTACCTTCACTGGCCAGGCCTCACACATGGATATACTCTGCCTTCTCAGACCATTACACATGTATCAATTTCCATATTCACTAGGCAAGCACTTTCGGTGTTTAATATTTAACTAAAGCTTTAAAAATTCTCTTCGCTGCTTAGTTTCACCCTGATCACATTATTTAGTTGATCAGTGTGTTTCATGCACTGAACTAGAATTCACTCTGTGTTACAGAAAGAAGTCTTCAAATCTGTGCTTTTCAGACATCTTGGGTAACATCATCCATGGAACCTAAAAAATTTAATGAAGATTTGAAACTGCTTGCATAAAAGCCTCAAAAATACACTCAGAATGACAGCATTACTGTCAAACAAGTTTAAGACTATAAAAAGAAAAAAAGCTATAATGCAATAGAAGAGAGATTTAAAGTGATTCAAATAACTTGGGCAGGCATTATTGCTTAGCCACTTCTGCAGAGAAATTGGATCCCATTCATCAACTGCAGTAAGTTATACAAATGCAAGTCTGAGATTTCAAATAGCCTATTTTCAATCAAGAACAAATTGATTAGAACAAAAGTTTAAAGGCCAAAGTTTTTATTATTTATTTTTGAGATATAACTAACAACAGTATTTTTCTTTCTAAAATCATAGAATAGTTTGGGTTGGAAGGGACCTTCAAAGGTCATCTAGTTCCATTCCTCTGCACTAAGCAGGGATATCTTCCACTAGACCAGCTTGCTCAGAGCACCATCCAACCTGACCTTGAACATTTCCCAGGACGGAGCATCTAGCACCTCTCAGGGAAACCTCTGCCAGTGTTTCCCCACGCTCTCAAAGAATTCCTTCTTTGTACATAATCTAAATCTATCCTCTTTTAGTTTAAAACCATTACCCCTTATCCTGTCCCTACAAGTTATATTAAAAGTATGTCCCCACCTTTCTTCCAAGATCCCTTCAGGTACTAAAGGCTGCAATGAGATTTCCTTGGAGCCTTCTTTTCTCCAAGTTGAACAACTCCAGCTCTCAGCATTTTCTTATAGGAGAGGTGCTCCACCTCTCTGACCATTTCTGTGGCCTTCCCCCAGGTCTGCTCCAACAGGTCTTTCCTGAGCTGAGAGTCCCAGATCTGGCTGCAGTACTTCAGGTGGGATCCTCAAGAGCAGAGTAAAGGGGTAGAATCCCCTCCCTCAACCTGCTGCCCACACGGTGTTTGATGCAGCCCAGGATAGAGCTGGCTTTCTGGGCTGAGAGCATACATTGCCAGGTCATGGCCCAATATTAACTGATACTTTAGCCAAGTTCTATGGTCCATCAGTCTGACTTTTACTCCATTACTGTTTTGTGATAGCACAAGGAAGCATTTAATTACCACTAAATAATCCTATTGTATTCAAACATACATGCTGGCTGAACTGAGATTCCCATCTATATACAATACTTCTGCAGTACTGCAAGTTTTTCTTCACTGAAGTATTACATCATCAAGTGTTACCCATTTTAAGTTGGAGAAACCAACAATGAAGTTGTACAGCTTTACTTCCAATGAACTGGAATCATTCAGGGGTTGGCAGAAATTCCATGTAAAATGCAAATAACCATACTTCTGTCTGTAGTGGAACATGAAATATGGCAGTGATTCTACAGCTAACAAACTACAGGAACTGTGTAAGTGGTGGTGGTGCCAAGAGCTTTCTTCAGAACTCACAGTAGTAGGTTTCAGTTGGTAGAGGGTCTGGGTGGTGTGCAGTCCTAGATACTACTCATGACACTGAAATCACCAGATGAAATGGCGTGTAAGAGGTTCGATTGCTGCAACAGCCTGTGAGCTTCTCTCTTGTCTTCTACGTGCAGCTATGAGATAAGCGTGGAATGGCAGAGAAAGTTTCTCTGCTATATTGTGAGATGGTTCTTATTCTGCAACGAACTTCATACACCTGCCTGGTCAAGAGTACCAAAAATACAAAGCTGCTGCCTGGCACCATCCAAGTTTGAAATTTGCATAACCTTTGTGATCAAAGCACATAGTGCAAGACAACACCTATTTCAGCCTCTACATACAAAGTAATGCCGATTTAATTCAAGTATCACAAACTATGTCACATGCATTCACTCTAAAGTTCATACAAGTGTTTTCACACAACATGAAAGGAAAAAAAGCACCAATTGTAGGACACATCCCCCCCACCCCCCGTTACCCATCCTATTTTTTCCAATCAAGTAACATTTTTGTTTCTGCTTAGTTTCTTCTACACTCGATGCCCTGTTATTACTTCAGCATCTTTCTTTTCAGGCATTTTGTTCCCTCCTCTTGTTCTACAACTTCGCTTTCTTCTGCCCTCTTCTTCCTCAGTAGTCAGCAGTTACATTTTCCTCTCCTCTGAAAGCCTTATTTCTTCTCTGACGCTATCCTCCAATGCTGCTTGACTCCATCAGTTGATCCCTAAATTGTTTTATTTGTTTGTCATAATGTAACCTATGGAGACCTTCCATCAAGAAAATACTAATCTAAGAAAAGATATTTAGTTTTCCTCAAAACACCCTGAAGAATCTAGTTTATGGAATACATTCTTTAACAAGGTTCCCTGAGGAGATTCACATGCTTTTAAAAATAACTCATGTGTCTATCTTCACACAGAAAATCACACAGAAATTGAACTAATTCACACACTTTGTTTTGAGCATTTCCAGAATGTTGACAGCTCTCATTGCTGTTTCCAAAAAACAAGCAGCAGGATCTTGCCTAAAATAATTCTGCCTGCCTTGTAAATTTTCCTCAGCCATATTCTATTCTTTCAGAATTTTTCCCTCCACAGCTTTATTTTGCTTTGCGACTGCTGCTCAAAGAGTATATTTTGAAATGTTAATAGATACATTTCTTGGTTGGGAAAAGAGAGAAATCAAAAAAGAAAGGTGTACTATATTACCTTGGAAGCTAATGTTACAGTCAAAGAGCTTAACCTACTTAATTTTGGTTGAGCTATGATTGAAGGTGCCTGGTTCAGTTATGTCAACTCAGCAAAAATCTAAGCAGTTCAGTTCTGATGATCACACTCACCATGGCAGGCTGCTCTCTAATCCAGACTCAGTTCATATGCCCACAGTCAACTATAATTATCGCAGTCAACTCATTACCAGAGAGTACTTACCATCAAATACAGCATTTCAGAATCTGACTAGTACTATATTCAACAAAACTTTCAAGAGACTTAAGTGTTCCAGCAACTCTTATATTCAAGCCCAGTTTACCTTACAATCTTATCAGACATGAAGGCTGTGAGGAAGAACTATTTACTTAAAATTCTTTCCATTAGTCACTTTCAAGATTTTTCCAACAAACTAGTTACTGGAACGTGCTTCCCAGAAGTCTATGCTTTTAGATGATGCAGTTCTCTCAATGTGTTTTACCTGTCAAAGATGTGCTTTATTTCAGCCTCTGGAAAGGAATCACCCAGCAGCTGAAATATCAAGTTGAAAAAGAGAGGGAGTGTAGATGTAGGAAGCACAAAATAGAAATGGGGATAGAAAGGAAAATGTAGTTCAAACACAGGACACGATTTCTATAAACAGTTTTTGATCAATAGAAGCTTGTGATTCAATGGCAGCATCAGCTGATTTTTCCCTAAACACTAGAATTGTAAATGATAACAGTTGTTGCTATGTTGAGAACAACCATTCAGCATATTTCTGGGAATCTGTATTAGCACACCAGGCTAAGACCCAACCTCAAAGCATAATTTTGGAAACATCTTAAAAACAAAAAGACAAAAACTGGCAGTCAATTGATAGCACGTGAGGAATGATCCACTTCCAAATTTGTATTCAGCAGAAAATAGAAGGCACAAGCCACAGAGATGAAGGAGTTCTTAAGATGAGTAATATTGAGTGTGTGCTACACAAGTACACCAGGGTAGTGTGGCCAAACAGTTCCAGGTGCAGGATTAAGGCTCCACTCTATTTTGGGACACAGGTTCAATTCCCATCACTGCCAGGGATATTTTAATGGTTGGATTCAAGGACTTTTTCCAGCCTAAGTGATTCTGTGATTCTATGAAGCTAAATCTTAACTTCTACCAGAATAAGTTTCATTAACTTTAGGATAAAACAACCTGAAGAAACAAATCTATCAGAAATTGGCAGTGTTAAATCAGCATTCCAATAGCTAGAGCATGGTGAGTCTCTCAAGGCCTAGGAATGCTCAGTTATTATTCAAAGCACTTCATCTAGTTTTTATTTCGTCTAGTTGCAAACAAACTTCTCTGTTTCTAAAAATTTTAGTCTATTCCTAGTTCTGCTATCTTCACCTAAGACTACTCTGCCACACAGTATGCTAAAACCATAGAAAACCAGTGTGACAACGAGACCAAGTCATCGAAGAAGCACTTTTTATGCAGAGTTAACTGTGAGGCATATACGTAAGACAGATTTGCAACTTGAGTATCAGATGGCTGCATGTACATCAGCCAAGTACTTGTATTTGTTTCTCTGACTACCTCCTTGTGTGTCTCTGCAGGCACTTCTCAGAGAAAAAAGGAAAGCAGCTGCAGTCTCCCTCCCTGCTTTGCTCCCAAATGCACCATATAATGTGATTACTGACAGGTGACAAGTTCTCTTCTGTCCACCAGTCTTCACAATTAAGTATTAATATGTAGGAACCTGGGATGTAAAGAATTAACTATTCTCTGCCAAAGTATGTACTGTTATTTTGAGGTCTGAGACTCAAACATAAGACTATCTCATGTACGCTTGCAGATTTTAGTACAATTACTTGCATAGGAGCTTTCTATAATTCAAAAAACCAAAAACTGTGAGGGCTGTAGAGAGAAAGCATTGTACTTCCACTATGCATCTTTATAGTGCATACATTTTAATTAATTTATTTGATAACAAACTAAACTTTTTCATGAAGTGTGAGCTATCAGAATTATGTCACACTCCTGTCAATTCTGGATGAACAACTCTCTCATTCACTTGCTGAAAAACCGTCAGAAGCTAACTGATTACACGTCACTTTGCAAAAACTACAGGAGGCCAACAGACTCAGTGAAAAGAACCTTGAGAATATTTGTATCTGCATATGTTTCTCCATAATTATATTTCCATCTGAAGTGCACCCTTTGTCCCTCCACTCAGTACCCTTCCAACCCAAGTGATACAGAGGAATAAAACAGAGAAAAGCATTAAAAGTGAAATCATCTCCACTCTAGGAACAGCTGAGCAGGCTAACAACTCTTCAGTTTAGAAACAGATAAAGGTCTATCAAAAGAGAGGCACAGAAAAGGTCATTAGGGATTGCATAGTTATTGTCTCTTTCAATGCAGGAAAAGAAAACCATCAAATGAGTAACTTTCAAAACACTGCTTCACATGACATTGTTAAGTTGTGGAACTCAGCCAGAATAGACTGTGAATGCTGAAGGCTTACAGACTTCTAAGAGAAGACAAAAGATGCTCACAGAACAGAAGTCAAGAAATCTTCAGGGATGAACTACTACATACATGCCTGACCATTATACTTTTCCACAAGCAGTATCCTCTTTTCATCACTGACTGTTTTCAGATGTTCCTTTGATATGATAAAATAAAGCCTGCTACTCCTCCAACAATGGCTACTTTAAAGTAACCAGTGCAGCAAAAAAGGAAAGATCTGGGGGCTTGGCTTCACCATTTATAGAGCACAATACATTTTCCTCATCCACATCCTAGCCATTTATGCATATTTTCCATCCAAAACTTCACTGATCAGCTTTCTCCCTAGGCTTAGGTTCCAAAACCAGGCCAAAAGAAGGCTATCTCAGTATGATCCCATGCTCACCTTCCTGCTCTCTGCTCACTTGAACTTGCCTTTCCTACTTCTTCCTTGCATTAGCACTCATCTGATCATGTTGATTGGTTCATGGAAACTTGTGCAGTTTGGTTTTGCCTAGTCTGAGTTGGTTTAAAGCACAAGGTTTCCACTAAGCACTGATGCCAGTACAACTCCGGGAGTGAAGACAGTCATGGACAGGCTACTCTCATGGTAGGGCCAAATGATGTAGTTTCACATGTTAAGGTAATCTATTGCTTTGACATGTTTGAGATGCCAAATTCCAACCTACCTGATTGGGCGGTTAATTATCTAACATTTATCTGCTGAGTCAGAGAAGTAGAGTAACTTACTTGTCACCAAAACATGATCTTGAGCTGCAGCAAAGTTTCACCATATATTTTTCTCCCCAGGCTGAGAGCCTAAGCCTGCAGCAGTTGTAGGGTTAAGGAAGAGAGGCCTTGAACAAACAAAAATGATTATCACAACCCCAAGAGTGTCAGTATCCTTTCTAAAAATCTGAACTCACCCTACTCAGTGAGCTAAAGATCTTGGCCAGGTTTCTGTAAATAACTTCTACTGTTGTTTCGACCCACCGTATGTATAGAAATTAGATTATTTTAACAAGTAACTAACTGCTTCAATGTTTTATTTTTCTGTTATTACTAGTTGCTTATGCAAGTGATGTTTGCTTTTTTTAGGGCTCAGAGATATAAAACCCAATGCTTCCTACTGTAAGAAGCTATAGGATTTTTCTTGTTTCATTCTGATAAACACATTTTCTCTAAAAAGTTTTCTTCCACATAAACCATGCTGGAGAATAATGTCTAAGGTTCACAATATCAGAGACCTCAGTACTATGCAAACTCATCACAAATGTCAAGAGTGAGATAAAGGTGTTCTTTAGCTGCAGTCAGAAACTATCAATCTTAATACTACAATCTTAGGAGACTACAATTATCCAGTTATGGTAGGCAAACATTTTTACAATGTCATAACATTAGTAGATATTCATTTGGGAGTACAGTACTAATCAGCAGAAATGACAGAACATTACGTGATCATTCGTGAACATTATCTAGGAAAGATACATTCTTCATCAGAAAAATATTTCTAAGAACTTTTAGCAAACAAACGCTGTTTCAGAGAAACTTGCAATCTTTTCTCTAGGAAAGATGAAATTTTACACAGGAAGGAGTTTGAGTGGTTTCTGATTGCAGACTAACTGTTGATGATAACATGTTGGTACTAACAGGTTCACCAGAGAGAAGGAGGAATCAGCCACAGCAAGCAAAATCTCACATCTCCTCACTATCAGGTAGTAGATTTAAGTAAGACAAAACTCAACCTAAGCGTAAAAGGGAAGCTTTTTATCTTAAATATAATGTACTACTAACTCACAGGACTCACTACCACAGGATTCTGCAGAGTACTAAAAACCAGCAAGTATAGTTCAATAAGGAACCTGATGTTTTAAGAGACAGTCACATGACTTTGCAAATGCATTTCAGGAACGAGCAAGAACAGCAAATCAATGCATCATTAGGAACTGTTTTTCAAGTCACAACCTCACTTCAGCATCAATATGCACGCACAGCCTATCTTAAAAAAGCATGAAAGAGATTTGATCATCATTTCCAGCAACATTTAGGGCATATGTTACAATTTAAAAATATTATTGCCTTTCAGTATCATGACAAAAGTCACAGCAACACCAAATCCGCATCTGCTGTGTAGAAACACAGACTACAAATACTTCATATAAACTCCATTTCCTATTAGCTTTCTAACCTAGAAACACAGAACCCACTGATTAGATTACTCAGTCACGCTTGTATTCATAAATCTTTGCAGATTTTTGTCATATTCCAGGATTTGTACTTGAACTATGAACTTACAAATGCTGAAGGCAAGAAAAGAACTCCAAGTTCATAAGAACGGATCATCAGTTGGCTGCCATTCTTCTCCAGAGCTCCCCAAGCTGCTTTAGATAGATTGGCACTATGAAGAGAAACAAAGCATATCAGTGAGGCAGAAAATATTTAGATAACATATCTGTAGCAATGCCCTTCTAGCAGAACTTAAATTCCATCAGAATAGTCTTTTCAGAAAAAGTAACTTGAGTGTTATTCCTTATTGCTATTTTTTACAGCACAGTGGGAGCAGCAGAGACAATATGTAAGAGAGCATTCATATAACACATGTGAATAATTATACAAGCCTATTTGTGTCATACAGATCTACAAGACAAATTCAGCTTCTTGAATCTTCTCTGCACATTTCGGAAAGGAATTTCCTATTGGTAAATAGCTTCAATTTGACTTAGGAAGATTAAAGGCTAGCTCAATTATTACTAGTTACACTTAGTACAGAGTGGCTTTGCATTTTACATTCTAGTACAGAGTGTTAAACAGTATCTTGCTCCTGGCATTTTGTTCTTTGATATACTTACGAAAACAAGTATTTATCAAAGAAGTATTTTTGTTTCAATTTGTTATTCAGAACTATGCTGTAGTTGATTCTTCATCAGTATCTGCTATGAAGTAGGTCGAGAGTCAAAAAATATATGCAATTCTGTTGTCATTAAAAAATGCCATTAAAGACAGACAAAAATTTGTATCACTACTTGAACTATTATGAGATTACGGCAGTTAACTCACCTGGGCTTGCAGTTGACAAAAAAAACATATATAAAGTTCTTAAGTGAGAGGTGTATCAATTAATTGTTTACCTTGTTACTAAGAACCATGCAATCTTCTGAAAGTCAGGAGAGAGTCTCATGTATGTCTTAATGTGAGGCATAGCACGAGTTCGACCCGAGACTTCTGCTGACCATTTGCTAGAAAAACAGTAGGAATTCCTTTCATATATTGTTTTATTTTAAAGGTCTAACAAATCCTATACTACAGTGACATGTAACACTACCTGTATTTGTAGCATTCAACACTTATTCCCCTAGACAAAAGTTGAACATACCTTATTTAACAGAATTGTTAATCACAAATTCAAATTTTACTAGTAGTCAGAAGTGTGGGATTTTTATTTTTTTTTTTCTCTCCTTACAACCAACCCAGACAGATATTCTCCTCAGTGTGCCAGATTCTCCTAACAAGTTTTTCCATTCCTCCACTCAAGAAAGTAAGTCCAAACTTCTGGCCAATATTTCTTCTTTGAAGACTATCAATGGTTATAACTTCGAGTATATGAGTTTGGCACCAAACTAAACATCACAAAATTCCCCAAGTTTATTACAATTTATTATCCATGACACAGAGGCAGGGAGCAACTGATAGATAGTTCACATTACTCTTCCTCTTCCCCTCTTCTGTGCCCCTAAGCTGCTGGTCAATTTGAAGGCTTAAGAAAGTAGAGATCATATCTATGTGTATATATATAAAAACCAGTTAAAAACAACAAGCCATTGCTGGATTAATTCAGCATCAATGTTACAGAACTAAACTAAACAAGCAGTAAATATATGTACGTAACTGAAGGTATGCAATCACAGCATTTAGAAGCACTTTTCCCTCACAACTGTTAGTCCTCACTCAAATTCAGGAAGAAGGCTTCCTAATATACCATCCTCCACCCAGAAACTTTTCTTTCCTCAGTTTAGAATATAATAGGCTCTAGTTTTGGTTGTCACAATCCTCTTTGCCTAACTTAGCACTCTCTTCTAAAATGGAAATCAAAAAGAATCAATTCGCTCCGGAAAACCTCTTAAGTGCACTGTGTTCATCTAAAAGCCTGAGAAGACTTACTTGGAAGGGCTGGAATTATTTACCTAAGTTGACTTTCAGGACTAACATTTGCAGTTAGTGAAGTTAAAGTCAGGAGGCTTTACAGTTCATGGGTCAAGACCCACTTTAACAACCCTATCTCCCCTGATGAAGGAAAGAAAACACTTTCTGAGAACTGGTCCTGTATTCCTAAAGGGCAAGAGCTGAAATATTCCACACATTTGACACAAACTACAAATCTTCATATTTTGATGCAAGCCACACTGAAGTCTGTTTCTGAAGAACAAACTAAGATATGATATATGATACAGAATCAGCCAAATAAATTTCTCTTCCCTTATGGAACTCCACACTTTCCATACCTAGAGATTGTAAGGCTATATCATAACCACCATTGTTAACAGCTTTTCTCTCCAAATTGACAGTTTAGGCAACCATTAAGTTTAAGGGACAAAAATAATTAGGTACCTCTGATAACACTGTAGAAATGAAAAATAGGAAAAAACAGTAGAACTGGGAATTTAAGACAGATTTTCTCTAGATTTACCTCACTGCCTTACTCCAGGACTAACTTCTTCCCTCACTACTAACTGCAGTAATTCTGAGATACTCTCTCAATTTACTGCCTTTTTGCCTCCTTATCTTTGACAGATACAGGTAAGTAGTATGTCTTAGTAAGACTCCTTCCACTTCTATTTACTAATGACAGTAATCTAACTACAGTTTGTTTTAATCACAACTGATTGAAACTAGTATTTTAGAAACTCAAAATGAAAAAGTGGAACATACATTTTGGTCATGTTTTCCTTAGCAGGACAGCACAAACATGTAAGGAGAAAAAGGGAAGAGTGCTGGTTTGGCTATAATAGTTTATTTTCTTCATACTAGCTACTAAGGTGTTTGTTTGGATTTGAGCTAGAAATAATTGTTAACACAGATGTTTTAGCTACCACTGAGCAGTGCTTAGACAGCCTTTTCTGCCTCTCACAAGACCCTACCAGCAAATAGGCTGAGAGGGGATACAGGCAGAACAGCTGACTCCAACTTACCGAGGGGATATTCCATAACATAACACTGTCATGCTCAGCATATAAAGCTGAAGGAGTGGACATTTAGAGTGCTGACATTTCTCTTCCCAAGTAACCATTAGGCATGATGGAGATCACCACTTGCCCATGAAGTGTGGTGAACGAACATTGTGCTTTGCTTGAATGCACAGGTTTTGCTTTATTGTTAAGTTGTCTTTATTTGAACCCACAAGTTTTCCCACTTTACTCTTCCAGTTCTCTCCTCCAGTCCATTTTGGGGGTCAGGAGGAGGGTGGAAGAGCACAAGTGGTTGTGTGGTGCTGAGCTGCTGACCCGAGTTAAACCACGACAAAGTCCTGAAAATTAATCTGTTCAGACATACAGAACTCAAACTGATTTTATACACCACCACCTCTTCCATAATTTAGTTTTTACTTCAAGTACTGAAAGGGTTTTCCATCTCAAGAGGCTTGGGCAGAGTCAAAAAAATTCACACCATTAGTCTCAACCATAAGAGACCAGCAGGTTGTTTGTGTAAATACTCTCTCATCTTCTAGGACATTAGGGGAACAACACTGGAGTTCTTTGAACTGAGATGATGTTTTTCAAAACTATGGGCCTAAAGAATACAGAAAGCTCCAATGCAACAATCATTATGGACTTGTCAACAATAAGTTAAACAAGCCCTTGTCAAACACACTTCCATTCTTTGAAAGTAAAAATTGGACAAGGTAACTGCACAAACAGAAGGCACGTAGTATTAAAAGTCAATAAAAGTTATCATTAAAACATAAAACATCTGTTAAAGCTGATCAACCTATTTAAAAGCAATTTAAAAAATCATTAGGCATTGTAAATCTCTCCTTATCAATTAGTAATACTGAAAGGAGAAAACAGCAGCCATACAAGAGAGAAGACTCTAAGTTACACCATTTACACAGTAGCTAAGTTACAAAGCAGTCTGGTAATTATTAGCTATGATCAGAAAAGTGAAATCAATATTAAGTTTAATCATGTTATTCTTTTGAGAAATTACAATTCCAGCTGCATTATAGGTTAGTGAAATACACTTAACTGGCAGGAGAGAGAAAAGCAGCCCACGGACATTGTAAAAATTGCATGCATGGGACAGAGGTTCTGCCTCTTCAGGTGAGACTACAGGACACTATTTTCCAGTTCCATTAATCTCTCCCTCCTTGTAAAAAGGAGCAATTTCTTCCCTTAACTGTAAGTATGAAAGTATTTTTTCTTTCCCTAGTTTCCTGCTGATTTTGTACTATTTGCCAGTGAGGTAAAATTTCTCTAATCCCTTTACTGCTCAAAGCTTTGTATTATGGCAAAGCTCTTTAAAACAGGTTGTCTTATATTTTATTCTATTGAAAACCTACTGTTTTTCATATGTCCCAGATTCCACGGCTAAGAAGCTGCTGTATGTCACCTGCCCTATGATAAGAGCTCACATGCAGGCTCTCCTCCAGGGCTGGTGTTGCATGTTATTGGTAAAGGTCTGCATCTGGGTAGTCACTACAGAGCAATTATGCAGGGCCACTTGTCATCTGCAACCAATTCAACAAATGAACTTTGCTTCACCTGTTGCCCATCACTTTTGCCCTTTTGCTGCCAGAGCAGGACCCTAGTATGTCCAATGAGACCGGTATGTTGGCATTTTCTCATTGAACAGAAATAAATCAATAATCTCATTATTAAGTAGCATTCTGTGCACTAAATAAGAGACTAACCAAAAAAGGTTACATCTTTCTTCCAGTAAGATTCTCATGAGGTATATGACTACAGAAACTAAATTAAGACTGCACAAACACCCCCAGGCTTATGATTTCCTCCGTTTTTGAATCGTGACTGAACAACCTTGAAAATTTGAAGGTGATCGTAGCTTGCTTCCTTTGCTGAATGTGCTCAGAGGGAACACTTTAAAAGCAGGAGGCAGAGCCTCACATGCTTTTTATCTGAGTTCCATTCCTTGGACATTAACCAGCAAGGCTTACAGCAGCATGGAGGATGCTTTCTGCAACCAGCAATTCTACTTCAATCCTCTGAATATACCGCATCTTAACATACTCTCACTTAGTAAATTATCTTACCACAGCAACTTCCACCTGGAAGAGTTAAAAGTTTCTGATTAAAGGAATGGGATGTTGTGGTCTTGTAAGAGGTTACAAGATGTATTAATATTTTTTTGATCTTTGCAAAACAACTTTTCCCCATTGTTCTCAAAACATATTTAAGTTATTAAAGATTCAGGCTGAGGGAGACATCTGGCATGGAGTATGTCAGACTGCTAGAATTTGGCAAAACTAGCAGCACATGGAAAGAAGTTCTTAATAGAAAATGTCAGGCACCTTTAACAAAAGATATTAGCAGAAGGTAATGAGAATTTTTGCAGCAGGACTGCTGCACTCAGAAGATTAAAAAAAAAACTACCAGAAAAAAAAAAAAATCTTCCTAACCCTGCTGTGGCTCAGTTGAAATCCTGTTAATACAGAGGCACAAGTGGGGAAAGTGAAATCCAACTGTACATTAAAAAATTAAATGAGAAAACTATTTTATTTCAGTTCAAAGAAGAAAAACTTAAGTAAGAGTTTACAGAATCTTAAATCCATTAGCAACAGTATTCTATAAAATTTTTTTACAGGTAAATAGCATGCTTTCTACTATGTTATCCCAGCAGATAAGGAACTAAAGGCTTTTATTTTAAGGAATTTAAGAATGTCATGTTTGTAACCACTTCCACCTAATTTGCTTTTAGCACTCAAACATTACAGCATTGTCAGTTTAAACACACAGTCTAAAAATAAAAAAAAACACCCAAAAAATTGAGTTCTACTTACTGAAAATAGGAATGCAACCACAGCTGTTTCTGTGCTGTCTGTATACTGTATGGAAGCGAGCCACCAGCTTAAGGAACAAAATAGAACATGTATATTTATTTTTTGAAAGACATTCTAAAAGCAGCAAGCACGTTGGGGAATAAGCTATCTGTGCTACCCTCATGAGTTACTTTCAGGAAGCCCTCAAATGCTCCAGTAATATAAAATGGTATATACTTCAGTGGTTTTTTTTATTCTCATAATTTAGCAAGTTCCTAAACACTATGCAGGGCATTTACACCAAGAAAATGCATACGGGCTATGGAATTACAGGTAGTTTTTCTGTTATGACAGGACTTGATATCAACAGATTAGAATCATACAAACTAGAGGGAATAAAACAAGCAGCTTTCAGAAGAAAAAAGAACCTACCAACACCCAAACAACATTATTTGAAAAAGCAAGAACTTCTCTGATAAAATTGTATTTGTATTGATTTGGCCTTTGACTAAAGCCTGTTTTGATTTCTTGAAACAGATTTAATAAAGAAGAATCAGCCAGGCATACTGAGTTATATTAGTGCTGTGTATTAAAAGCATGACACAGAGCCTAGTGCATTCAACATGTCCTAGAACATGCCATAAGGACCCATCACAAAAGCTTTAGTACTCTCAGGAATGCACTAACTGCAGAAGCCCACAGAGTTGTGTAATTCATCAAGTTATTCACGATATGAAAGAAATTACAGTAAGAAGTCACTGGGCTGTAGACAACCAGACGTATTTCAAGACACCCTAACCTACTTGTGGGAATCTCAGATACCTATAAATTCTCTGGCTACAGTTTCTATATATGTCCAAACACTGTTTAATTCACAGGGAAAAAAAACACCACCAAACAAAAAGAGCTGAAACAACTCCTTCTTGCCCCAGGTTCAAAATATACCAGCTCTTAGAAGAATTCAACAACTACTCCATACTTCATAGGAGCTTGGGCATCCAGCTTGAAACTGGAACATGCGTTAAATGATTCAACAATGGCAAAAATCACTGAATCACTGAAGGTGGAAGCACCCTCTAAAGATCATCTAGAATAACTCCCTGCTCAAAGTGGTGTTGAACAGAGCACATTGTTCAGTACAGTGTTTTGTCAAGGTTTGCGTATCTTCAAGAACAGAGACTCTACAGCCTCTATGAGCAACCTTTTTCATTTAAACATCAGAAAACATTTCTGCTGTAAGGATGAATTGAGATACAGGAGATTTCTGTGTATGTCCATTGCTTTTTGTTCTTTCCCTACTCACCATGCAAAGAGTCTGCCTCTGCTTTGCATCCTCCTATCAGATATTATATACATTGATAAGACCTCCCAGGAAAGTTCTCTTCTCCAGGATGAAGAATTAGCCAGCTCTCTCATCTTCCCCTTGTATGACCGATGCTCCAATCCCTTATTCATCTTTGTGGCTTTTTGCTGTACTTGGTTCAGTATGTCTGTGTTTGTGTTGTACTGAGAAGTCAACAACTGGGAACAGCACCCCAGATGTAGTCTCACCAGTGTTAAATAGAGAGGAAAAGTCATTTCCTGGCAATGTGCTTCCTAACACAGCCCAGGATGCTATTGGCCTTCTTCCTACAAAGGTGCACTGCATGTTCACCTTCAGCTTAGTGACCACCCCTGGTCTTTTTCTGCAAAACTGTTTTCCCCAGGTCAACCCCCAGTGTGCGCTGGTGCCTGGGGTTACTCTTGTCCCAGCACAGTACTTTGCATTGCCCTCTGGTGAAATCCGTGAGGCTTCCGTCTGCCCATTTCTCCAGCCTGCACAGCCCCTCTGAATGGCCTTTGCACTGTTGATCACAGCCCGTGAGGCCAGGACGTTCAGCCAGTTCCAATCTGCCCCAACTTCCACTCACCCAGCCTGTACTTAATCATGTTGTTGTAATGATATTAGAGCAGACAGTGATAAAAGACTTAAGATAAACAATATCTAGTGCATTCCTCATTCCTCAAGCCACTCATCTCGTTATAGAAGGACATCAGGTTAATTAAGCATAATTTATCCTTTCAAAAATGCACGCTCACTGTTCTGGATCACCTTCTTTGTCCATCATATGTTTGGAAATATTTTCCAGCATTCTTTGCTCCATCACTTTCCCCCAGGATCAAGGTGGGGCTGGAAAGCCTATAGGTCCCCAGATCCTCCTTCTTACCCTTCCTAAAGACAGGAAAGAATTTCTTTCTTTCAGTCCTTGTGAAGTTTTCCAATTGCTTTGACCTTTTGAAGACGTGTTTTTGAGTAAAAGAAGCTTCACTGCATCAGGATACTACAGTACCAGTTCCTGTTTCTGCTTTGCTGGGGCTATGCTTTCACAAATATATCAACTTCATAAATATAAACATGGGAAGACCAAACAAAACAGGTGTTTATTACAATATTTAAAAAATGACCAATGAGTAGCTAAACATCTCAGCCTCCATTGTATCTGATGTGCAGAATGACACTGCAAAAAGCCAGAACTTGGCACACTCAAATATGGCTCTATTATTCAAGCCCCACACTCAAACCCAAATTTTCTGCCAAAATGAAAGTATGACTGGAGTAAGAACAGTGGGCAAGAGTTGCTGTTTTCCGACACAGTGATGTATGAACACGGCTAGACAGACTTAAACATTACATACCAATGCTCACAAAGCCTTTTCTATTCAATCACAATATGAGAGATGGAGCTAGAGCTCCACTAAAAAAAAATAAAAGGATTGTACTGCCACCTATTCTACCACATTCTCAGGAAGACAACAGCTTCGTGTTCATTCATCAATCACTAAAGTGGTTTTGTAGGACATTAGAACCACAAAAAGCTAATAAATGAGGATTCATCTGCTTACCAGGATACCCTTCCAGACTCTGCCTCACATTGTTCACAGTAGGATAAACCTTCATGGAAAAACAATAATTTTATTAACACAGCTCTAAATATGCAATCTGCCAATTTTCAAACAAAAGACACCTTAGAGAAAACCTGAGGAAAAACCCCATTAAAAGCTTCACTTTTCAAAATGAATAAAATTACACTGCAGCTTAAAACTATGTGTGTCAGTAACAAAATCTAATATTTTTGGCACTCTTAGAGAGTTAAACAAAATTAGCTAGCAAGACTCAAATAATACTACTTCAACCAGTTGCAAGTGGTCAAAGTTAGCCTTAACATTATTTTATCAGATTTTAGTCTCACATCTCAAATATGCAGGAGCAACTAGCATGTGATAAAGGCATGGTATGACCATAATTTCTCCTTGGTTTAACAAACTCCTGCCACAAACTTCTTCCTGCTCCTCCTCTTAATTGTGCTAATAACCAAAGGTATCATTGATTCAGTTACATCTCAGTAGCAGAAACAGCTGCATCTACAAAACCTAACAGGAGACAAGATATAAAGTGAGAAGACAGTTTTGATTAGACTATATATACTCTAGTGTCATGCAGATGGAATTTACAGTACATTTTTATAGTACACCATACACAATTAATATCAGCAAGTGGCATGCTTAGGAATTCAGGATGAAAACCCCATTACTGTCTTTCAAAAGTTAAAAGAAAACCAATGACTAAGATTTCAAAAACAAGTAATTAGTGTGAAATAAAGGTCACCAAGATCTAAAAGACATACCAAATGAACTGGGACATCACATTTAAGGAAAGGTGTGACACTGCTGCCTGCAGCCACCAGACTCTCCTGGAACTCAGAGCACAGCCATTTGGACCCATCAGTTCCCATTGAACCAATGCTTGAGAACTGTCCAACAAGAGGCCAGGATTCCTGTGCTGGTATTGACAAAGCATGCTCCTTCAAAAGCTAGTGAGGGGAATTAAAACATTGTTAGACTTCAACAGGAAAAGAATACCTTTATCAGTCTGATATCACTTCTGATATAATAAATCCTCTATAATTCAATTCTGATAATGAAAGCGATTAACATTCATGCTACATAATTTTTTTTATTGCAAAGTTAAATATCAGGCTTTCCAAATAACCCACTTCAAGGAAAGATTAAACATCACAAGTTTTATCCAAAAGCAACAAACCCAATCATTAAATGACAGGTGAAAAGAATATTAGCAGCTCTTTCTGAAGAGATAAAACATTAGCTTCAGAAGTCACAACAAGTTAACTAAATATTTTTTATATTTGCTGCGATGGCAACTCTGTCATAGTTTTCCTGCTGCACAGTGGCTCCCCTTTCCTCCTGTTTGTTGCCCATGCTGTGTGCGTTGGTGCAGGTGCACATCAGCTGGGCTACTGATCCTGCCATCTTTCTGGAGAGAGAAGCCCTAATTCCTACATGACCATTCTCAGGCACTTTCATGATTTCTGACACACTAATAACTCTTGTGTCTTTGCTGCTAAATGGATGTCCATCCCCTACCTCCACTGAGACAGCAGACTGAAGGACCCTGTTAGCACAGTGTCCCTCAAACAGCAGTAGTGTGCTGCTCCAGGCTTATTTTTAGTGAGCCTGGTTTTATCCCTTCACCCATTCAAATCTAGTTTTAAGCACTTTCAGTGAGCCCTGCTAAGTCCTGAGCATAGATCGTTTTTACTCTGAGACAACTGTATCCATCTTGTCTGTTGTCAACAGGCTTGATGTCACGTATACTGACCCATGACCAAAAAAACCCCAAATTTGGCAAAAAACCCAAATAGGGGACAGAGCGAGTATAAAAAAAAAATAAATCAAATAATACATGTTTCTAATTATTTAATTGATATAAATATGCAATTAAAAAAAATCAAGATCTTAGCAATGTAGTGGAATGTAACTAAAATCTTGACTGGACTGATGATATTCACTATGTATAAACTGGTTTTTATCTGATTGGTTTATTGCCAGCTCCTCAGAGAAAAAGAAACTGCAGTAAATGTTAACATTCAAGTAATAAAACATGCCCACTCCCCTATATGCGGGCAAGTCTCTATCAACAAATCTTTCCTCAGTTAGTGCTTTTGAAAAAAGGCTACATTTGGAGCCCTGTCACACAAGACTGGATTTTGACAGTGTCACACTTGCTAGAAACACCAACAGCTGATAGGAAGTGATTTGAGTTACACTAACTCCTCACATATCTGTAAGCACATGACAACTTGGACCACAAGCTGACCATGGAAATAACTCCCAGGAACACTTCATGCAAAGTCTACACTGTCATAAGTTGCAAGCTTATGTATGTTATTGCTAACTTAAATTGTAAAAATGTATTAAAAGACTAATGACGACAGCTGGAAAGGAAGAGTGCTCTCCAAAATTCTATTTACGTTTTAAAGGATATTAACAAAAAAGATTACAGTTTCGGTACCTTTCGGAGCCTAAGATGACCCCACTTTTCTTTATCGCTGCCTTGATACCGTCCAGGGGTAGAACCAAGAAGATACACTCTACAGAAAGAAACAAAAAATCCCAAAGTTATTTGTAGATCTGGAGTGTTTTGGTTCGGGAAGTAGCAAGGTATTAAATTAAAACCTATCAGCAAGATTGAATATAGCAAAAAGTGCAACCAGAAATATTTAATCTTTCTCACAGGATTTACAACACAAAGGAAAGTAGATTTTCAGTTGTATAAAAATTATTAGCATCCTATGTGGCTGTCATGCACCACTAGGCTGCTAACAGCATAGGCAACAACTACACCTATTTCTTTGTATAAAAATGCAGAAGACAGACGATGTTAGCAATAAACACAAACAGCTCATTTAACACATAACTGGGCACGTAATTTTGGGTAAAGCCAATCTACTGCTACATCCAAATCAGCAGATTCAGGTATGACTTGTCATTTGGGCACCTAACACTTCAGATGCAAAGTACAGCTCTTTCAGCCATCTTCCTAATAATGGTTTAGTAACCTGTTTGACTTCACCCTGAAGACAGGGAAGAGACCTGCCCAAAGTCACAACAAACATATGCTTTAAGAAGCTGTTCCCTACTGCATCTCATGCCTAACTTTACCCATGAATGAATGTTCCCTACATATTTCATACAGCAAGGAGTTGATCCTTACTGTAACAAGTGACTCTTTCCTAGTCTGTGCATAAACTCACATCAGCTAGAGCTCAGCTCATCCGGCCAAGCTCATGGAGATGATCAATTCAATCAGAGCAGCAGCTCAGGCTGTTAGCTCTCCTGATTATAAAGTACATACTTTTTTCTTCAGCCCCCTCCAATCCTGTATGACTCCATGTAAAGAAAAAGAGCTCGTTTTCATGTATGAACTAGACAAGGTTTCAGTCTCTATTTTCACTGCAGTAACTTTACATGACAAACCCAATACCACACAGTGTTTTCCACTGATAATTTTACTGGAGTAAATATTTAAGCCAGACTGTCTTAAATGAAGGCAAGTCCTTATTACTCTACAGCTTCCTTCTGTAAAGTTACCACTAGTGCACCTTTTTTTCTTTCTTCCTTTAAAATGCTCGCTTATGAAAATAGAAGTTGGTCAATTTGACCTAATCTATACAAGACAGATGTAAAAACTGTGTGCAGTTAGAGTTGTATTTAAACACTGAAGTCTGAAACAAGGTAAGCTTACAGAACAAACCCCAAATCTAATAGAGATATTTAATTTTTAGGAAAAGAAACCCCACACATGCAAGTTACTAAAAACACAATATATACCTTGTCTCTGATAAGTCATGTTCTTGAACCAAATCTATCCATTCCTTGAGTATAGGAGAATTGTAAGCCATCAAGTAACTTATTAGGTCAGATTTAAAATTAGTTTCTGATTCACCAGCAGAACCTGTTGTTCCCTTAGATAGTCTTGGATATAAAGGGCTTAGCCATATTCTAAAAGAAAAGAAAAAAAAGCCACATAAACAAGGACACCACACATTAACACATGGTTTTAGTAAGTGACTAAAGTACATCTGAAGGTCCTAAACAAGTACTAGAGAGATGTACTGTGATATTAACTATAGATGACTTGTCTTTACAACTACAGAATCATCATCTTATTCTCAAAACCAGAAAACTAATACTTTCAAATGAAAACAACCATCTCAACATTCATCCACAGCTTTCACCTCTGTTAAACAGGCCAGGATCAGACTTAACAACCATCAGTCCTTTTATAAACATTTTCTACAGGAATAGAACACTGCAGTGCATTGTGCTAAACTAGTGGTTTGTGCAATTATAAAGAAAAACACCAATTAAAGCATCTGAAAGTTTTACACAGTTTGAAGAGTAGCCCACAACGATAAGATGCCTCTCCAGCGCTTCCATCAGAATAAAATAAGAGGGGCACTACACAGAGAAAACATTTCGCATTTCTTTCCAGTCACACACTATTGGAGCCATGGAAACCAAAGGTTCTGCATTATCAACTTTACAATGTGATGATACTATCCTTTGAAATTCATAAATCGATAAAACAGAAGTCAGTGAACCACCACATATTGGTGATACTGCACAATACTGCAGTATGCAAAAGCTAAAATGAAAAATATTTTTCATGCTTGACAAGTAGAGGAACTTGTTAAATATCCCAAGTAGGTATTTTCATGCTTTCTTAGCTTTCTAAGAAGCTAACTGCCACAAAATACTAAAGCCACCTCTAAGATTTAAAGGCAAAAAAATCAGTGGCTATTTTTGCCACTCAAAAACCCTCATCAGAGCTTGCCTCAGGCAAACAAAAAGCCTCGAAAGCCCTGCCATATTTAATGGCAGCAAAGTGGATGTCAAAGTGATGGTAACTTCTGAAAAGCCATTTTCCATTAGTTTGAAGACATTTTATACCAAAGTAAATTACCACCTAACTAAAAAAATGCTCCCACAATACCAGTCAAAAAACCAAGAGACTGAGGAGCTTTATATTACTATATATTTATATCAATATATTTATATTTATTTATTAGTCCTATTTGTAGTGCTCTAAACAAAACTACATCCCAGGCTGGTCAGTAAGTTTAAAAACTTCTACGAAGAAAATAAAACAGGAAGAAAATTCCTTCCAAAGAAAGAACACTGGGTAGATACTAGGTCATCTACTGTATTATGGAACCAATAGTGCCAAACATTTATCAGGTTACACTTTGCAGAACACTTGCACATTCACAGTATTCTTGAAGTATTAAGATAACTTTTAAATAGCTGCTTCAAATCTACATGAAGAGTAGCTAAGTATAGCTTAGCTTAAAGAGTATTGCTAAAAAGTTTTTTTCATGAGGAGACAGCATGGCATAATAAAGATTTATATCAGTCAGACAGAGTTTAAGCTTACAGCCAGTTGGGTACGTAATTTTATTTACAACAGGAAGCAAGGAGAGTTCTGGCTTAGACAGCTACCAGCATTCCAGGTTCAGTTTTTTTTTTTTTAGAACAGCTCTATCAAAGGAGTGTAAGACTAGCACTAGATCATCTGACCTAGTAACCCATCTCCAGGAGTAGCAAATACTTACAGAAAGTAATGAAGTAAACATACACCTGCTAGAGATTGTTGCTTACCCCTGAGTTTTCTGGTGCCAATCTTCAGCAATAAGATTGGATGTATGTATCACAACTCGAAGACCTTCTTCATATAACAACAACATCATTTTCCTTTAAAAAAAGACAGAACTCTTCATCTATTCTAAGTACACAGAATAGGAGATAAATTAATTCACTAAAATGCTTCAAGATAATGTGTTTTGAAAAATTTGTTCTGCATCATGCAAGCACTTAGACTTCAATCCACACGCAGGACAAACTCCCTTGGCAGTCATTAGAATGTCCTGATATATTTTATTCCAGAGTACAGCTTAACATTTCATGCAACACCCACAGCCAAATGAATACTTGCAGAACACTTCCTATATTTGCAAAGTTCTTCAGACAAACTTATCCCTTTGCAGATAATCAGAAGGAGGATTAAGGAACACTAAAAGACCTTTACTTATAGCTGAATTAATTAAAACTTAGTTTCTTCCTCTTAAACTGACAACTTTTATTTTAAAAGAAGCTATGTAGGTAGCTAATTACTTGGATGTCAAAATAGCTATTTAACTACCACAACTCTAAACTCAAGCTACTGCATAAAGAAGTTTTAAAACTAGCAACTGAGTTTAAAATAAACATCTGTACTTTCTGTAACATAAGTGCTCAAGTTTTCATATACAGGTTTTCAATAGTTGTGTAGACAGCATACCCATATGGTCCCAAAGGATGAAAGGGTTTCCACAGAAACCCATGCTCAAAAACGAAGGCCGTATGGAAAAACGCTCTTATTTTCATTGCTATCCCATGACAAGACGCAAACCGTATCAGGCTTGACCTTCGGCAAATATTTATTCAGTAAATACTGTTTTTAATGTTACCTGCACAACTTTCCTATGCTTACTGCAGTCTGCACAATATGCTGTTGCTGTAACCATAAAATAATCCGTATCGGATGTTATGCCTTAATCTAAGTACAATTAGAGTTGACAGTAAAATAAGTATTTTACGGCAAAATAAAGGGCAAGATTAAGGTATATAAAAGTGATAACTGACTGAAACACCACTAATGTAAAACAAGACTCCTTTTTCAAAAGCTGATTTCTTCCCTTAATCTGCATGTTCTTCTCCAAACAGGCAATGAGTTTGTCAGTATGCTTTCTGCCAGAAACACTAGCATTTCAGATCAATGTTTTAATGTAAAGTCATGTTTCAAAAAACAAGTTATGCAAAAGGTTAACTGATTAAAAAATACTGCAATATTTTTTACTGAAAACCAAACTGAAACCAAAAGATCTTTGCTGAGACATTAGGCTGAAAGCTACAGATAAGAACAGATTTAATCTATAAAATTCCCTTTGTGACACTTCTACAATATTAAATTCAAGTTTCTTCTTTGAGAAGCCCCCCCTAAATTCACTAATTTCCAGATCCTCCACATATCAACACAAATCAGTGTTGTGCCTGCGCTGCCAAGGGGCAAAACTGACTGATCAAGTCTGCATTACAGTTTTGGCATTAAGGTGCAAGACCAGAACCAGGACCTGCAGTTCACCTGTCTAACCCTGAAGTCACCTTTTAGACTTCAACTGTCTAACTTGCACATCTCTTATCTACCCAACAGTTGAATTATTTCCTTAAGCTAGAAGAATCTTGCCATCTTTAAATATAAAATGGTTATGGACATTTTTCTTTAAGACTCAACAATTTCTATGAAACTCAGTTTTGTGGCAGACTTTTCTGCTTCATAGTGTTACTTACGTATGGTGAGTTCCAAATGCAATGTCCAGTTTAGCCTACAAAATTAAAAAGCCGATCATTAAAACTTCCTACTGTGCACTGCTTTCTAATTTTATTTCATTTCACTGCTCTCTAGTGGAGAGATCACAAAACACATTATTTCCCCTTCAATACTTCTAAATGCAGTCTCCACTTTCTCCAGCTAGACTTTAAATGGCAATCAACTTTTGCTGGAACTGCTCCAGCAAAATTTCCATGTCTCCTACCAGCAACATTTTCAGAAACAGTCAGCAGAAAAGGACCCAAGGCTCTTGCTGGACACCCAGATGAACAGGAGCCAGCAATGTGCCCTTGCACCCAAGAAGGCTGTCCTGGCCTGCACTAGAAGGAGTGTTGCCAGCAGGTCGATGGAGGTGATCCCTCCCCTCTGCTGAACATCAGTGAGGCCACACCTGCAGTATGGGGTCCAGCTCTGGGCTCCCCAGTACAGGAGAGACATGGACATACATCCTGCACAGAGTCCAAAGAAGGACCACTAAGATGGTTAAGAGACTATAGCATCTCTCCTATGAAAAGATGATGAGAGATCTGGGACTATTCAACCTGGAGAAGAAGAGGCTCAAAAGGGATCTAAAGTGAGGTACAAGGAAGAGGGAGCCAGGGACTTTTCAGTGGTGCCCAGTGACAGAACCAGAGGTAGCGGGTACAAACTGAAACACAGGAGGTTCCCTCTGAACATCAGGAAACACTTTAACTGTGAGGGTGACTGAGCACTGTCATGGGTTTCCCAGAAAGGTTACGGAGCCTCTATCCTTGTAGATATTGAAAACCTATCTAGCCATTGTTCTGGACAAGAGGCTTTTAAGGAACCCTAGCTTGAACAAAACAGTTGACTTCCAGAAGTCCCTTTCAAACTCAACCATTCTGTGATTCTGAAGCATAGGATGACTGTTACAAGCAGCTTAATGACTAACATTGCAAAAAAAAGAACAGAAGCCAGACAGAAATGGTTTTTTGGTTGTTTGGGGTTTTTTTGGTTTTGTTTTTTGTTTTTTAAAATCAATGCCTTGCTCTTTAAAGGCTACTTACAGCACCATTTCTGGGGATAGAATTAAATGTGCTACAGGTGTTAAGGAAATACGTTTAGCCAGTGACAGCTCCAGCACGGTGTCTAGTTAATATGGGTGTGGATGAAATTAAAACACTGACATTTCATTTTGGGCTACTAACATAATGAAATGCACATCATAAGAATCTGAAGCAATATATGCAAATAGAAAAATCATCACAAACACCTTTTTTCCCTAGTACTTACTATTAACTACACTAACAAGTTTATCACATGGGACATACTGCATTTGAGTTCTTGTTGCGGGTGAAAAGAAAACATTATATACAAACCCATGAAATTATCGTTAGCATATTTGAAATCTTAATCTAGAATTGTCGCTACTCTGCAACTTAGTGAGAATTCATTATGTTTGGCACCAATACAGCAATCTCTAGGAAGCTCAGGACTACTAGACTGCTTGAGAGGAAACAAAATTCCAAGATCATTCTCCTCCTAACAAAGAACAAGATGTCCCCATGATCGTTAATACACTTCACCTGGCACAATTCTAAAACACTGTCAAGTTGCCATAACTACATCCCTCCCCCAGGGTGAAGCCAGTAACTTGACAATTTGGGACAGCAAAACAATGAACATTACAGATAAAATGGCATGTGCCAGGAAGTGTGCTCACAGCAATTTCAACAGTATTACGGAGACTATTTATGTCATTTTCTTGTGTAAAACAGAATGGATGAATAGTAATTCCTTGATGAGACTTCATATTACAGTGACACTAAGCCTAATTTCTGCACTTTACACAGAAAAACGCTTCCTTTTCAGTCATTACAAGAACTTGAGTGTAACACCTTAGAGGAGAAAGAGAACAGCTCTTCTGTGAACCCTGTGACATCTTTGTGGGCAGCTGTTCTATGCACACTTTTGTAGACAACAGCCTACCATAATGAGATAAGTCCAGGATCATTGTTACCATGTTCCTAGCGTTCTGGTAAGAACATTCCTTAAAGATTAATAAAAAACTCCTGACTTCCCAAGTAAGCTATGTCTCTTTTCATTCATAACAAGATTTTGAGTGCAGCAGATGGCTTAACTTCAACCAAAGGATGATACAGATGTTAATTACCTGACAAAAGCTAATGTTCTCATAAGGCCGTGCTTGTGCAAGCAGTTCAGCTTTGGATTCTCTCTTTTCGCCGTGAACGATCAGCAATGGCTTCTTCCTTAAACACAAGGAGATTACCATTAAAACATCAAGTGAATTAGCAATCAGCCTAAACCATGTCTTTATGTAGCCATGACTTCTGGCCCCTACACTGGATAACCCAGCAGAAAGATGGCACTGAAATAGATATGCCTTATTAAACTAACTCAAAATAGCAGTAACTACAGCAGAACATCTAAGGAAATGACACTAGAAAACTTTAATGGAAAAAAAAAGAAAATAGGAAGCATGGAATAAAGCAGATGCCAAAATAGAAATTATTAATACAAGATCTTGAAAGGAGTTCTTATCCCTGTAACTGTAAACAGACAAATGAAAGTGCTCAAAAGCACAGATACACACAGTGTATAAGACAATTTAGTAACTGTTATCTTACAGACAAGATGGGAACAATGATAGAGAAAAGGAGAGGGCTAGGTCTATTTGGGCAGTAGTTCGGTGTTCACTCCCTAGAACTCAACTTCCAATCCTGCCAACTGGATGCAATCCACAGGGAAGTGTGTTGCCTCCCTGGGGCCCAGTTAAGACATCACCAGGAAATTTCCCAGCCTGGTATGGCCCACTGATTATCATCCACTACTGGTTTTCCAGGTGCATACTGATGACAATTTTCTGACATAGGTAGCTGAGGATCCCACAAGGATAAGGTGCTGCTTGACCCATTCTGGCCCCTTCCAACATTACACATTCTGTGAACTCTGGTTCTACTGCATTTCCAGTAAAATAAAGAAAAAATTAGAGGAAAATGCACATTATACACTCACTTTATCTGCAGGAGGTTGCAACTACCAGAAGGGAATTTCAAGCAAACCAGAACTACTTTCATGAGAATATCCATCAACTCACTATATCATGACCACACCATCATCCTGATACTTCTCATGTAATTTTCTTGCGCCCTTTCTACATTCTCTCCTTTCTCTTGCAATATGTGCCTCTTGACTCAGTAAACTCTACAGCAAAAACTTCTAGCTCCATCTTCATAGGTCATCTACTGCACTGCCACTGTGGCCCACAATGGAACCTCCCAAATGTTAACTAATAAAAATCAGAAACCAGCTATACTGAACTCGGATCATTTAACAGTCTTGAAAAAAGCCAAGAAATCAATAGAGAACTACAACTGTGGAATAACAGTAGAAAGGAAACCAAGAGTCTATGCATATACAATTGGTAACAACAGTTTGCAACTGCAAACAAGTGCTTATCATTCACTTACAACAGGAACTTGCATGAACAGAATGATCTGGAAACTACATAATTTCATCTTCATAAAATAAACATACCTGAATTCCTGTGGATACTGTCTTACAAGCCAGCCCACATCTATACAGTAGTTAAACTTGCACATAAGAAAAAGAAAACAGACTCATTAAAAAGAAAAAGCAGTTTGTTAGAATAATGAACAAAAGCAAAAAACCTTCTTATGTAAAGTCATCATGCAATACTACTCGCATCTTATACAGCATGTCGTAAAACCAGGTGTATTTTTTACTTTCACATGCTTTCTTTTATTTCTCTTGACAATTTATGAATGAATTTAAATTTCTCAAAGCATGTATTAGTGGTCATAAAATTTAACATGCAGGAAAAAAGGAATCTATGCACATAATATAAAAGCTTTGGTTCAAGGATCATCTCTTTGCCATGCACTTATGCCATGAATGATGGCAAAAGCTTCTGGACAACAACAAAAATATCATTCCTAGATTGCAAGCCAGTTTTTTATTTCCTCAAAAACAGGAAAGAAAAAGTAATTCTAAATTCTAAAGCAGAACATGGGATGATTTTGATGTTTCAAGAAACTCTTGAACAGTCGAAAACATTTGGAATTCCCTCTGTACTTCAACAAAGTTCCCTGCTAATGTCAGCTACATAGCACAAGCATGGATTATCAAGTTTAAGTTTAATTAAGTGAAACAAGCAAGTTTAATCAGTTTGGCAACCAAGAAACTCACCTGGGCAGAAGATTTAAGAGTCCCAAAAAGAGGAGACAAAATATCTATTAAAAAATATTAAAGTATAATTAAATTTTTAAAAAAATAGTTGGTAAAATAAACATTTCGCATCTTGAACAGCTTGATAACTACCATAGCACAAGTGCCAGATTGTTCAAAGACTTGGTGTAACACAGGTATTCACAAGTGAGATTACTTATCCGAGTACTCACTGATTCTCAAGTGAATTCCTTAGGGTCATATGCTTATAAAAAGCATTAATACTCTTAAAGCAGAAAACAAGTTTTTAAAATTGATTAGAAGAAAGTCCAGGATCATATTGAGAAAGCGACAAACTACTCTCTCCCCTACAGAATGGGCTTAAAGAACTGTGGCAAGGTAGCAGCAATAAGGGCTTAGTTAATGCCCATTTGTCTGTTGCAGACTGATTATAGGATATATGTATCCATAGTTCATTCACAGTAACACAGGAAACTAATCCAACTGAGGATTTATAACCTCAACAACTGAAGCACAGCACCAACTTGAAAACGTACCCTATAAATGCTTCCTAGGATGGGCAACATATTTGATACCCTAGCTCTACAGAAATCTGGTTGTGCAGGTTAACAAAAAAAATACTGCCTACCGCCTCAACTAATCACCTCGCAGAACTCCTAAGAGAGGACAAGCCAAAAGCCACAATAAATTCATAAAGCACATAAAAACATACAGCAGTAAAGCAACTTTGCTCTCTGATACCAGCTTGCATCAATAATCAGTGCTCATAGGAAGCACATGAGGTTGAGGAAACGTTACAATCCAATTTTACATGTCTTCAGTGATTTCTTCTCCTTCAAAGAACTCCAATTTTTTTCTGACCCATTTTATTGTATTTCTGTGCACAACACTTGCTTCTGATTCTGCCTCGTGATGTATGAGATTTCATTACTGAATAAGGGGATGCTTACAGGTGCACAAGCCTCTTCCCCCCTAGTTCAAACTACAACTACAGAGCAATCCTGAAGCATCACTATTGTAATACCTAACACCTTGCTCCATCTTGACTTAGCTCACTCCCAATTGAATTTAAATAAATCCCAGACACAGATGTTCAGAAGTACTACATCAAGTAATAGCAAATTACTAGATCCAAACCCCCCAGCAGATGAAGGCAAGCGCAAACAACTACTCAAGGAGATAGGTATCTAAGAGAAGCATCCCTGTAATCCCAATTCTTGCCACGAAGACAAGAGGTTTTCCCCACATTAACTCATAGGGAAAGCAGCAATAAGAAGCACATATGAATTACCTTGGCTAAATACACGTTAGATTTGTGCAGCATAACTCAGAAGTTACAACCACATATAAGCAAATAATGCTTTATACACTATACTTCTAGAAGAAAAAGGTCTAGATAATCAAACCAATTCCTATAAACCTGCACATTTATAATATGAAACTTTAGCTACACCAAGAAATCATGCATTTAAAAATACCCACAAACTAAAAATAAGCATGCTCTTGCTTTCTCCCAAAAGCCCACTTTTGTACAAGCCACTTGTTCACCTTTTATGTGCAGGGCTCCGGAATTATAGCTCTCTTCAATTCCCCTGACTTTAGTGAGAAAAAACCTGAAGGGATTTCCTCCATTCAACAAATCCCAGGTATCCTGGGCTTCACTAGGTATTTCATAATATTCCTCTGCTTTCAGATTCTCTAGGAGTTTGTCATCTTTGCAAAGACTCAGAGGCTGCTCTTTGGGTGCATCATATTTTTCTTCTTTCACCGTTTCTTCAGGGGCTTGCTTTTGCTGATCTTCAGGCTCTTCATCACTACTAGAAAGGCACCAACCTAAGCCTTCTTGGCTAGTTCTCTGTTTTACTGCTGGAGGTATTTCTGTAGAAACACTTTCATCAGTGAGCTTCAGGGGAGAAGCTTTTCTCTTGTGAGCAGCTTTCCTAGCTTCAGAGCATGGATAGTGCGGTTCACTTGTTCTACCACGTGCAGCATCCGATACAGAAGATGTAGATGGTTTTTCACTATCAGAATTTTCCTCTGCACTTTCGTCACTGCTGGATACTGTCCATTTACCGTGTGCGCCCTCCTGAAGCATGTTTCTATGGATTAGAAAACAAAACATTAAACAAAAATAGGGCATTTTTGCTATGCTCAAGTCAGTTTCCTTTCCCGGCTCCCATTTGTTTATTACTAAGGAAGCGTGCTTCTGCATTTAGCAGAAACTCCGTGCAACTTCTGACTCGAGAAAACGTCACAGTGTATAAGCCTTACTTGTTTCCGTTCCCAGGAAACAAAGAAACACGTGCAATGGGAGCAACCAAGAAATGGGACGCAGCTAACGAGAAAAACCTCCACGCGGAAAGCGGGCTGCCATGGGGGCACCTACGGGAAAGCACTGCAGAAGTCAGAGCAGTGACCTGCACGATGCGGGCATTTCTCACACCGAACCGAAGGCCGAGCGACCCCGCACGCTCTGCCGGGAGGACGCGGGGCCGGGCCGGGGCCGCCCTTTCCGGCTGCCCCCGCGGGAAAACATTTCGGGAGCGCAGCCCGGCAGCGCGGCCTCCCTCCGACACCCCCGTGCCCCGGGCGGCACCACCCGGCCCCGGCCGCCCCCTCCGCCCCGGGCCCTGCGGCCGCCGCCGGCCGAGGGGACGCGCGGCACACGGAGCCAAAGGGCCCCGTCGGCCCCTCACGGCTCCCCGCCCGCCCTGCCTGCCGCGATCCGCCCGCACCGCCACTCACCGCCCGCCCGGCGCCCCCGCAGCGCCCGCCCCGCGATGGGCGGTGAGAGCAGGCCCCGGCCCGCCCTTCTCCCAGCCCCGCCCGCCGCTGGGCCGGCCGCGCTCGGGAGCGGGGGCGGGCGGGATGCTCGAACAGCCTACAGCGGCAGAACGGGCTCGCCTGAGTGACCTGAACTAATCTAATGAGACTCTGTTTGGCTTAAATATTAGTGCAGGGCAGGTGCGGCATTTGCATAATGGTTCGTTCAGCGCGGTGTTAATCAGTGTGTCTGAAGTGCCCCGCTAATGAGACAACTGCGGGAGGGCAGCAGGTGTGACATATTAATCAGAGGAGGAGCGCGCCCCGCATCAAAGCGCGCTCTGCCCGCCGGAGCGCGCTGAGTGAGCCTTTGGTTCGCGTTACTCCAATTTATTGTGAGCTTGTGACTGCACTTGGCAAATTACGTAAGCGCCAGCGTGCAGTAAAACTGGCAAGCTGCACTGAGAAGTGCGTTCAGTGAAGTTTCAACTGCTCTGTGTAATTTTGTTGGTGCTGTTCTGCAGAGTTGTACGTAATGTTTCTTCCTGAAACCCTCCGTGGATATGCTCTTCCCTATTGTAAGATTAAATACTGTATTATGAACCCTTGCCGAGGGTCTTCTGTGGGAAAATCTCTTAGGAGAGTTGCATGTTTTTGTATGTAGTGTGCATAGTCTGAGTACAGACTCTGGAAACGGTATTTGTTTTCTAGAAGTACTTAAGAAAGTTGGACAGTTTCTGACTCTGCTGGTACTCCACTCCCTCTTCATAGTTCCTGTCTACATAGTGGTAAGGAAGATGCCTGGCATTTTTTAAGAAAAAGTTTAAGATCTTGCAGGGACAAATCTAATGTAATTTGTTTTCTATGAGTCTGTACTATGCATTCTAAGTTTGCAAAAAGCCTTTTTATTATAAGCCCATAAAACATAGAAGTCGGATAAACTTTAAAATTGAATGGACTTGGTCCATTTTCAGCTACTGGAACTGAGTAGATAGAGTTCTGACAGAGATGTGACTAACCTTCAATAGTTTATTTATAGCATAATTTATTCAGCAGGTACCTATTTTATTTTTCCTATAACAGTTACGCAAAGTAAAAATTTACTAGGTTAGCTTTATTGTTTTTTTAAAGCAAATCACTTCCTTTTTTCAGCTTTTTAAAGCATGTGAGGAAGATAGCAAAGGTTATTTAAGCAGAGAAGATGTTAAAGTTGCTCTATAGTAAGGTTTTTTTGTTAGAAACCCTCAAAGGTATATATCCTTTTTCATCTGTTCTGAAGACCCAGCTTATAGATGTCTCACAGAATACCTACAGATTCTAAAATAATTTTCTTATCTGCAGATATTTGTTTCAGAAGAAAATAATCAAACCCATACTTCTCCTGCTGCGGAGTGTGATGAGCAGAAGACATATGTAATAAATGACTCATTGAGCTTGATAATGATCAATTTTTTGGTTTTTATTAGTACACTCAATTTCTTTACTCACTGGTTTTAGTAGATGTGAAACTGCCATATGTTCTAATAATAATTTTGTATTCTCAATAATATGTCTGGTTTAAGTTTCAAGTAACAGTTGAGCATTTTTTGCCTTGACTTCTCAAATGTAAACCTACAGTTCTGCAAATGTCTTAACAAGATAAAGGTTAATTGAGAGAAATAATGTGTTTGCATACTCACAGGAAAACATTGGATAAATTGTATGGCTTGATGTAGTTTTGGAAGTTATGTTTCTACTCAAGTGAATTCAAAAAGAGTATGAAGAGCACACATACAAGATTTCAGAATAAATACATTATGATTGTGTGTTTATCATTCTCATGGCATGTCAATACAAACTTGACCAATATGCTATAAAGTATGTTATATAAATAAAGTATATATACAGTAGAAATGATCATTCATCTTTCTTTTCCGACTTGAGAATCTTCTTTACCGAGGACCATTTGGGACTAATTATTTTTTTTTTACTCAAATACGTATTTTACAAAAATTGTCTTAACAAGGTCATAAACAAAATTACATCTGTGATAATTTAAAATAAAACTCACAGAAATGTTTTAATGAACTATGAAAGTAGTAATTTTTGATACATTTCAGCAGTGGGTAAACATTTTCTCAATTAATTATGGCCAGATCTAAAAACTATGAAGACTTAGAAGACATAAGCCTTAACTGCTGAATTATGAATCTGAAAATACTCAGCTTCCAATTATCTGTCTTCTCCTACTTATTTTTGCCTTCATCTAAAAATTAACTGTTCTGTCATATTCCCTGGATCTTTCTTCTTGCAAGAGTACTCAAAACATGCTTAAGGCATTTAAACAGGAGCAGGTTCTGTGCGTAAGTCACTGATGGCACCTCCTTGGAAAGGGAATAGAAGTAGAGGACTCGTGGGAAAAAGGGACTTGCAGGTTTAGCTATTTCTTCCTGAAAATGTGCCAACTCACACCTGCTGTGGCTCTAGGCACTGCTGTGACCACCTGGCTGTTAGACCATTTTGTCTGTGCAGCTGCACAAAAATTAATTAAATGTTTGTCCTAGGAGTAATTCTGTCATCTAGTGGTTTTGCTGGCTCCTTAAGTGGGCCCAATTCCAGCAGCTGTTGCTCTTTACTCAATAACTGCTCATTGTGAAGATCCCTAAAAAATCCCTGGGGAGGCAGATACTTTTTTTTTTTTTTTTGGTGGCTTTTGCTAACGTGCATTAGCTATGGTTTATGGCACAGCCACAGGTTTTGCTTTTACTGAAGGTTAGGCCCTGTATGTGTTCCTTTCAAAATTTGTGTGGTTTTTAATTTAGTTCTGAGAAACACAACCCTCTGCACCAAATACAGATGTTGTGATCCCAAAAGGTGATTGTTAGGATCCAGTTCTTGAGCATGTTATTGTGCGTATTACTACATTGTCAAAATTATTAAAATCCTGGATTACATTAACAGCCCTTGTATTTTTTTCGGATGCTACGAAGAACAGCTCTGGAAAGGAGGGTCCTTTCAGTTGCTTTTGCAAGAAATAGAGAATAGTGTGCACACATTACTTCTTAAGGTGGAACTATTTCCTCATCTATGCTGCATACTAACACAATTTTTCGGTAGAAACGGCAATAACTTAGCATCATCAACTGCAATAAAGCAACTGAACTGTTAGTAAATTGTGGCTGCATTTTTTTGGGTCATATTTGCATTTATTCCATAATCTGAAAGTAATACTAACTTTACCCACTAGGTGTCATGAACGAACTCTTTACTGGAAAACGTGGGCCCTAAGAATTTGAATCACATTCCTACTCCATTTTTAAAAATAATTTGTTAAAACAATTCTGTATGATTTATAAAATATGATTTTAGTGTGTTTATTCATAGAGATTTTGAACTTTACTGAACATTACTGTTTAAAATTAAGGCTTTTGAAGCAAATAACTGGGAAAGAATGAAAACAAAGATTAACCTGATTGTTGGACTGATACTGTATGTATATTTGATGTATTTGTTAGCATATAATTACAATTTCTGGGAACTAGCAACATTGTGGGAATCAAGTCTATGGAAATTTATTTTTTTTCTTCTCTGACAGTTTGGTTCAGTGATATTCTTTTCCCCCAAATTATTTGAAATGATCTAAAATGCTCTTATGTTTCAGCAGCCATTCAGCTAACTAACTGCACATTCAGGCGTTAAGTGTTTCAAATGGAACAGGGACTGCAGGAACAGTCATCATGAAAATATGTCATTTCGCCAGCTGAAGTTTCATTTCTCATACTGGTACATTTAGATCTAACTAAAAGCATTCTCTACCCTGTGCCTGGGAGGTCAGGCCCCTGGTGTCCAGTGTTTCCCTGACCCAACTGTGTACCTTCACGTGAGGTACTGAGGTACAATATGAGGTACAATATGAAGTGCACCGGTAGGTCGGCACCTGCTGATGAACAAAGTGCCAACAGAAGTGCACCCTGACACACAGTGTACAGAGGGCAGCCTGAACTCAAGGCTGCCTACAACTTCCAGCTGCTCTCCTGGCACATCTTATCAAAGCTTTCTAAGCAGGGCTCCCTGGTCTGTTTGTACACCTGACGTGGTCGTGGGATAAGTGTTGCAGGGCAAGTGGAACATGTAGCCTTAGGTTAACTGATCACGGCATGTGTGGCTTGTCCGTTCTCCAGGGTGGAGTACGCTTAGGTTGCACCAGAAGCTGCTCACATGTGGCCTCTTCTCAGGTCAGTTGTCCCAGTTCTGCAACTGTGTGCACTGCTGTATTCTGATAACAAAAGTGCAAGAGTTTAAACTCCTGAGCACTCAGTCATGCCAAAAAAACTTTATAGCTCGAAGTGGACCTCTGTGCTTTTTTGGCTATGCATTCCCTTTCTGTCCCTTACATTCTTCAAAGATGTTTTACAGGGATCTCTTGGTCACCTCCTAATTCAGTTCTGAAAAGTCAATTTTTTAAAATTTGTCTTTATCATGTAATTTAGCTGATTGCATTTTTACTATTAATGAGTCTTGGTAACACAGTAGTATTAGTGAATATTAATGAATCTTGGAAATACGCTAATCAACATCTAAGTGTCACTCCAGGTATGCCTATGAGGTAAAGTTGTGAAGTAAGAACCTATTAAAGATAGTAAAGGAAACACAGGGAATATAAAATGAAATCAGTTTCAGAATAGCTGTAGAAGCATAAATGATGCAAATATATTTTTTTAAATTTCCTTCTTATTTTTTTTTATTCTCTAACTTTTTGTTGTAGTTTTTATTTTAGACAGATTTACCAAATTAGTTTTGACCCACCTTGGCTTCAGTAAAAAGCTGGCCTCCAATCTGAATATTGAAACAGCAATTTCTTTTATTGTTTAAAGGAAATAACAAATTTGGGGGCTGATGCTCCAAAAGTTAGATTTGAGTATTACGGTTCCTTTTTGTATAGGGAACTCCAATCTGTCTAAAGTTGAGTGTGCTTGTTTAAGCATACTGAGTTTAAGATTTGGATATTGATTAATACTCTATTAGGACTACGTATATACTTAATTTACTGAATGAAATAGAGATGGTTTTATTTTAATTAGAATAATGTATTTTATTACCTAAATGCCATAGATACTGCTGTTGTATAATATATACAAATCAAGAAGCTGGTGTAGGGTCTGGAGAACAAATCCTACAAGGAATCACCAAGGGAACTGGGGTGTTTAGCCTGGTGGAAAGGAAGCTCAGGGCAGAGAGACCATATCACTCTCAACAACTACCTCGAAGGCATTTGTAGTGAGGTGGAAATCGGTCTCTTCTCCCAGATAACAAGTAACAGGCCCAGAGGAAATGGCCTCAAGTTGTGCCAGGGGAGTTTCAGATTGGATATTCAAAAAAATTTCTTCACTGAAAGGGCTGTCAAGCATTGGAACAGACTGCCCATGGAAGTGGTGGAGCCACCATCCCTGGAGGAACTTAACAGACCTGTAGATGTGGTACTCAGGAACATGGTTTAGTGGTGGATATGACAGTGCTGAGTTAACAGTTGGACTGAATGATGTTAAGGATCTTTTCCAACTTAAATGATCCTGTGATTCTATAAATGAGCTGACCATGGCTATTAAATAATTTCATTTAGGTTTGTAGTATCTTTAGTGCTTGTGTGTTACATTTAGCGTGAACTTATTCTTGCCACTCAAAGTGGCATTTCCTAAAAGCAACATTATATTGATTAATGAGAGAGAAAAGTAGTTAGTAATTTTTAGTGTTCAAGTTGGTAAGTGATGAAAGTTTCTATTAGTTTTTTTATACTGATCCACTATTAATTTGAAAAAATACTGCTGTCTTACACCACAGTTCAATAAATACCTCTTTCTGAAACAAGCTTCCCATTTATATAGTTCTCCTTGTTTTTGTTGTCCTTGACCTTACTGGTTGCACCCAGACTTCTGTTTGTGGGGTCATCACGCAAGTCTTATTGGAGAAATGATTCATATAAAAAGCGAAGTGGCTAAAACCGGTTGTTGTTTTTATCAGTAAGTTCCCTCCTCCCATTTTGCCTCATGGCTCTACAAGTACTTGTATCAGTATATTAGAAAGGCATTGTGGAGGCTGGTTTTGTTTATTCTAGCACTGATGCCAAAACCCGTGCTCATTAAACCACACCCTTACTTGTAAATCTCTAATTTAGGCAACAAATACAAAATGAAGATTTTACTCAGGTTTTTTTTCAACAGAAATACCACATGAATGTGGTATTTAGTGTGAACTAAAATAATGTACTGAGATATAAAGATAGATTCTGGATTTATTAATACCTAATTGGCTTTAACAGTTTTTAAGATGGCATTTTGTGTGTTGACATAACTTTACATCCTGTTCTAGTAACACATGAATTGCCAACTCTCAAGATCAATGAATAGGCGGAACTCTATTATAGGAGTCATTCTATAGAAGGAAAATTGTATACTATAATTTTCTGGGCTCTTATGTTACTCTGAAAGAGGAGAAATAAATGGATGGAAAGCTTACACTGCTTTTTATCATTTCACTTCCATCGTTATCCAATTGAATGGAAAGCTGTTCATGCAGGCAAGTTCAGTGTGTTTGGGCAACCTCTGTTATTATAGAAATGATGCATGTACAGAACCCAGCAGCTGAAAGCAGCAAGACTGTGTAATCCTGGAAACTGAGACTGTAATGGCTCTTAATATATGATTTTCCAAGAAGAAATAAGCAAAGAAGCACTGGAAATGCTTGGAGTTTAAGATTTGAATTGAGACAGCAGGTGGAGCTGAAGGAGCTGTGCTTTTGAACCACTGCAGAAAGAATAGGATGTGAATGAATCAAAAGAAAGAGAAGTGCAGAGCTTTTGTTACGTTATTAGATAAAGAAAAAATTCTGCAGGATACAGTAATGTTGTCTTCTCAAGAAAACAAATTTGTTTGACATGATCATAAGGCATATATTAGTTACGAGAAAAGAGTATTCATTTGTGTTTAAATATTGAGCTGAAGTGGGATTTTTTTTGCCAAAAAGCCCTATATCTGCAGAATTTTTATTTCAAGATTTTTGCATATTTCATGGAGAGGCCTGAACTTTTGAGGGTCAGATTTTTGCTTCTTAATTTTTATATTTTACTTTGATTTTAGAAGAAAAGGTCAATTAAGAGCTTACAAACTAGATTTGCATTTCAATTTCTTTAATTTTCAGTTCATTGGAAAGCTAAGATAAATGTACAAGTAAAGACTTTCATATGGTATGCAGGAGGAATAACCAATCCAGTTTTACATTCAATTTTATTATGAATTTTGCAGGAATCTATAGCTGATGTTATACATTATTTCAGAGTTCACTTCTGGGAACGATGCCAGATATATTGTTTATGCAGCATGGATCTTTATCCATAGCATGCAAATGCCATCGACTTAAAAAAAGCCCATGTTTCTCTCCAGTGCAAAGAAGCATGAGATGGCAGGTAACAAGAAGGAAAAAGTAGAAGTAAACAGAAGCATTATACTCAAGTGTAGAAAATATATGAGAAAAATTAAACTATATTGAAATGTTTGCATGATCATGATCTAATTTCGAAGGCTGTTGTTTCAGTTTTAATTTTTATTTATATAATTAAAATAATTCATAATTAGTAGACCATATTTTTAAGGTGGAAAAATGAAACTAGCTGGTTTTGGAAGGAAATTTGTTTCTATTTTACATTTTTCTATTTCCATTATTTGAGAAGTTTTTTTAATCTCATGAGTGCAAGGAAGGCTGCACAGTTATACAGTAATGAAACAAGTCAAATGTTCCCAGCTCTTGCTGTTGCTATATGCAACATAAGGGTTTTTTTCTCCTAAATATTTGGAATATTATTTTAATTGAGAAACAATTAAGCAAAATAGAACACCTGAAGGAAATAAAAAGATGATGTCCTAGATGCTGCACACTTAAGGGAAGCATACTAGACTAACACAAGTGGTGATGATATTATTAAAAATAAAGTCAGGGTCAGTAGCTGGGGCATTCTAGACTGTAGCTCTGCCTGTCATAGTAGGAGTTTCTCCAGCTGTTAAAGGAAATCTCTAGCCATTCACCCTACCTGTGAGCTGTTACTGCCTCTCGTTATGTCTCTGTGACTCATATTTGTCCACTCATTTATGTTACAGGTTTTACCAATTTCTGTCCCTTGTTTTGGCCATAGATCATTTTTACTTCTTTTGATAGATCAAGGAAGGAAAACCAAAGCAACAGGGATTTTTTTTCTTGTTCGTGTTGGGAGGTAGATGTGGTGATACTTTCTCTTTCCTATTCAAGAGCAGAGGATTTCCCATCAGAAACCTCTGAGATGATGGACTTCCAGATGATCCTTTGCCTCTTCCTCCCTGGTTTTAGAAAGGACTGTGGTCCTTGAAAAAAGGGAAAGTGAAACATATGGCAGATCAGATGTTGGGAATCTGATAAGCATGCATTCAGCTTTTTGCCATGAACTAAAAGTAGCTTTTGAAGTGTTATTTTTAGGGAGTTACTTCAAAGGACTTAACTGTTTCAAGCACTATGTTTTTGTTTGTTTTGCTGTCTGCAATAGCTCTGTTTGAGGTGCTTTATTTTCCAGTTGGATCTGGATGTTAATTTATAGCCTAAGTGACTGATCAGTGCATATTCTCTGATATGGTGCATTCAGCAGGATTAAACTGAAGGAGAAATTTTTTAATGAAAAAAAAATTTGAAACAGTGCTGAAACTGACTAAGTTGTCAATGGAAAGGGTAGATTTGAAATGTAGTTTTGCATATTTTAGAGTCTTTATTTTCAAAGTTTTACAAAACTGAAATTTTCAATTCAAAGTGTCTACTTTTAAAATTGAAACTTAAATAAGAGAGTTTTAGAAGTTGTAAGCATATTACTTTTGAACAGGGTTCACATTGGCTAAAAAGATCTGTTTTATACTATTCATCTTATATGCTGTAGCCTTTCTAAAATATTTTGCTAATGCAGTAACTTAAAAAGTGAATCATTTGAGAACTAGGAATTGATCAGCTTAAACATAATTGTATTAAGTAGTTTAAAAAAACCCCTTAATTTTCATTATTTTTCTCATTCCAAATCTTGCTTTAAAAATAGGGAATTTTTGACTTTCAAAGACTTCAAGAAAGCCTTCAATTCTGTTTCTCCTAAGTTATGTGAAAAAAATCGTAGTTGAAGCCTTCAAGTAAGATTAACAAATTGATCCTTATTCCTGGATAGCAGTCTTTTTGCTGTACATTTTTCAGTTATTTGAAAAGTCTGTCATGCAGCTGAAGATATGAGCTTCAGCACCACTGCTGTTTCAGGGCCTTTATTAATAAAGATTATAAACACAAGTAATAGGTGTAAATAATATAATAATTAATATAAGCTCTATAGATGGTATTTATAAAAATAATAACTGTAAATAATAAATATCACCAGGTACAGAAAGAAATTTGTTGCCTGTACTGTTCCTTAAGAAGCTTAAAGCTTTTTACTTTTATATTTTCCTCCTGTAATCAGGAAATCTGCATTCAAGAGCTGTCTCTTGAAAAAATTCAGTTAGTGTAGCAAAGCAGTAGCGGTGAGATCTCTTGCAAGGTGAGACTGGCTCAGAAGTGTGGATGTAAAACTTTTTGTAGGGAGACACAGCTAAGAATTTGGTCCTAAATTGAGCTGTACAACTGGATTAAAACTGTATAAAAACAAAGCCAGAGGAAATACTTTGGACATAGATATTTGTCAGAAGCTTCATGTATTTGTGACACAAAACCTGTATTACAATAGATTGCTGAAATAAACAGAGCATATATAATTTCGTATTTGTGGATGTGCTACTTGTTCTTCCCTCTTTTTAGCACAGAGACCAAAACTGAATTTTGGGACTGAACATAATTTTAAAATATTTCTTTTAAGTAAAATAATTTACAGTACATATACATACAAGATGTTTACTGTCTTTAGATGCAATGACTGATCAAATGTCAATTCTAAAACTATGCCTGCATTAACAATTAATTAGCGCGTAGGGATCAGATGTGTAGAGCAAGAAGTTTATGCTGGGGACCCAGGATCTGTATTCACTGAGAGGGTTACTTGGGCTAATTCTAGTCTGGTCAATAGACTGAATGATCACTAGAAGTTGGAGTCCTCTGGGTGCATGCCTGGCGCACATCCTTCAGTTTAATTTTGTCTGGAAGAAATGCAGTTTGCCCGCTGTGATCGCTGTTCCCCATAGTACAGTCAGTGGCAAAGACTGCGAGATTCAACTTGAGAGCATTCCAAATCTAAAAGTAAAATGTAATGACATCCTGAGACAAGGGGGGAAAAGCCTTATTTGTATATTTCAGAGCTCTGTGATATTGTTATATGAAAAGGGTTTTTTATGTTTATTTATAAAATTTTCACTTTGGTGGAAATGCTGTCTCCAAACCTTGTCAGGTACTCCCTGCTTTAGTTTGGAATGCCTTATTGGATGCATTATTGTCTTATACTTTAAATTTTAAAGTAAAATGTTACAGAATAAACTAAGTCTGTGGTTAGTGTCACAGAGGTTTAAAGGAAAGGAAGGAAGGAAGGGGAAGTTAGGAAAAAAGTTAAAGGCACATACGTAGTACTCAGCTTCTCTACTTGCCATACAGAGCAAGGAATTGTTTTTTGCTGTAGAGTGTAATTCTCAACATATTCTTAGACATAACATGGGAAAAAAAGTGCATTCAAGCTAGCAGAACACAGGGAAAGAATAATAGCAGTAATTGCTTTATATGAAGAATGAAGGGCCCCACCAGAGTCATTTAGCTTTCAGGTAAAGTAGGCTTTATTTGTAGGTGTGCAAAATGATCACAATGAGGCATTACATGTTGAACTGATTTTAACAAATTTGAGGCTTGAAAATGAAATTAATGTATTTCTCATTATTAATATCAAAATAATCTTAAAATGTTTAACATAATATAACAAGAACCTAAAGAATAATGAATTATATGGCTACAAAGGAGACCTGCCTGGTACCTAAAGCCAGTATTTGTTTTAACTATATACTAAAATCTCAGCAGTCTAATCAAAGAGTTATTATTAGTACTATTAGTATTATTATTTAATAATTAAAAACCCCAACAAAACAAAAAAGATAAAATAAGGAATACTATGCTGCAAAATGTCTCAATGCAGTTAGATATGTTATGCATCTCCTAACATCTACCCTTATTCTGTTCTACCCCTGTTCAGTCTTCCACTGTCCCTCTCAGTCCTGAGGCTGACAGGTTCAAGGCAGGCATGGTAGAGTCAATTATCATTATCCTGACTTCTTCACCAGAAGGAGCATAATATTTATATTCATGTTTTCTTCTCTCTTACTCCAGCATCTACTTTAGGTCATTTAAATACACACTTTACGCCGCCTTTTTTCTTCATTAGTCTGCAAGCCCACATTGCATCCCAGTTTATAATGTATTGCACATATTACATACTTCAGATACCTGTCATCTGTAAAACCACCTTTGTCCAGCTCCCATGTCTGCATTTCTTTAACTGACTGTTAGTGAGTTGTTTATAGTCTTGGTCCTCCAGTGTTAGCCTGTGCCCTGTATCTTAATATCCTGTGCCTATACTCCTCTACTCTGTGCCATGTCTTTACATCTGAAGGACTCTGCTGTCATGCCAGGTCTGTATTTCTCTGCATCATCAGACCTAATTCTCTACATCTACCTTAAACTCGTAAATATTTCCTTTTATATGGAAGAAATTCTTGTTACTACTGTCTTTATAAAGCTGTGTTCATCCTGTACGAAGTTAAGAAGAACAAATTAGACATAACCACCTGGTCCTTGAAAGAGCTACTGTTACAGATAAAGCAAGTAAAATCTCCAAGGAAGGTCAAAAAAGTTCGGACAAAGTGTCAGTGCTCAGACCTTGCAAACTCAGTACAGAGTTTGTTGCCTGTTATCAGTGATGGCTTTACTGAATTTACTGGAATACAGGGATGTGAAACATACAGCTAATATCTCTGCTTTACAGTAATGTTTGATACACTTTTAAAAATGTGTAAAGATATAGTTGATTAATTTAGTAATCGAGCTTTCAGATGGAGTGGTGGTGTTAAATGCTCTACTTTATGAAAGAAATAGGATACCTCATTAAGCAGTAAAGTATAGTAAAGAATTAGTTTGGGTTTGTGGGGTTTTTTTATTCCTTGGGAATTATTTTAATCTCATACTGATAAAATACTGCTTAATGTAGATGTTCTTTCCCTTGGGAGGTTGTTTTCTTACAAATGTCAGTAATACACTGCATACAGCTGTTGCTAAAGTCTGGAGAATGTGGGTGAGTTGTCAGTTTATATTTGATTGTATTAACTGACCGTAATCTTGCCTGAACAGTAGAGTAACATTTATTGTCTCTGAGCTAATATTGCCGTTACATTGAAGAAAATGATCAAGGGCTTATCATGCACCTCATATACACCTGATTAAAATGCCATTGTACTCTAAAAACTCAACACTCCTGACACAGGAGTAGCAGAAGTCTGTGCTAAGGTAAATGGTGTAGTGACATGGTCTTTCATGATGGATTCTCTGGAAGGGGTAGCACACACAAGAATTTCTTTATACTAATGCTGCTGATCTGCATGTGGCTACATGGATATGAAGTGTGTCAAGTCCTTTGCAACAATAATTTGTGATAAATGGCTGCCTATAAGTGAACATGTTGTCTTTTAAAGTTAAATTCGAATTCTTAAAAAAATATTTCAGGTACTGTTTTCCTTTTTTGTTGTGAGTATGAAAGTCATATTGGAATTATATAATATTATTAATTACAGATGCTGAGAAAATATTCATCTCAGCTATAACATTTTCTTAGAAAAATAATTTATTTGTATGCTAAAACCTCAGAGCATGATAATGCAAACAGTGACAGAAGTAAGCTGAAAATCAATCACATGTGAATGTGAGTGAATGTATAAATGATGAAAAATGTCTTACAAACCAAAAGTGGACAGAAAGGTCGCATACAGTTTTTAAAGCTAGTGAGTGTAAATCAGATCATAAGGAAGAAAAGAAGGCTTTCAAGATCTGCTTTTTATGCTACCGGGCCTTTAGATTGATAGTATCACACACTAGAGGTATATTAGTATTTTTGTATGTATTGGTACTTTCCATACAAAAAAATTACCTAATTGTCTCATATTTCTTTCATGTAATTATCTAGTAATGAGAAAATAGCCTGTTTTTCAGAGCCACCCCATGGAAGAAATCTTATGCTCTTTTATGCAAGTTTGATTTATAGACATGTACTGCAGAGCACAGTGAATATGAGACATTCATCTTCCGATGTCTAGTTGCTATGGAAACATAGTACACAGTACAATGTCATTCCAGCTCTGGTGATGCCTGCAGTAGTTTATTCCTTTGTTGTTCTTGTTTCTTAAGCAACTGTCTTGCAGCCTTTCATATTATCACACTTCATCACCTATACAAGTCTTTTTCCTTATCTCTTGAGAACCATGTCCAATAGAAAAGATGCTTTTTTTTTTTTGTCTACCCATACATATCAGTGTATGTATTTTTTTTTTTTCTTTTCAGTCATGGGTTAAAAGCTTGTCCCATGCCCACAAATAATTTACTCTAGAACTGGTAAAAGACGATGGCAAACCAGACTGCAAATCAGTATAAAGGACCTGGCTCAGCATCTTTATTTAGGAAGAAAAAGGTGATCTTTATAATTAATTAAAAAAAAATGCTAAGGGTGTTCAGGGGAACAGGAGTCAAATTGACTGGTTTTTATGTTGAGCTGTACCTTGACACAAGTTCTTTCTCAAGGCAGTACCTTTTTCATGATTCATTACACAGGGAAATGACACATAATGAAGGGTGTATGTGTCCCAGGTTCTGCCTAAGTGGGGTGCTACTTGGCAAGAAAACATGAGTTAATACCTCAAGATAGTTGTATCTTTTGGGCAGTATTAATAATGAGTTTTGTTTTGCTTTTCCTATCTATAACTGTTATCAATTTTGTAATCAAATTACTTAACAACATACTTTGCTATTTGTGGGGGTTGACCCTGGCCAGTGACTCACTGACTATCCCCACAAAGAGGTGGGGGAGAGAATCAAAAGAGCAAGAGCAAGAAGGCTCATGGGTTGATATAAGGACATTTTAATGAGTGAGGGCAAAGCTGCACTTGCAAGCAAAGCAGAATATGGAATTTATTCACTACTTCTCATCAGCAGGCAGATATGTAGCTGCTTCCTGGAAAGCAGCACACCTAATGGTTACTTGAGACTATAAACACCATAAACACAAATATCCCCTCCTTCCTTGTCCTTTCTCCAAGCTTTTATTGCTAACCATGATGTCAAATGGTTGGGGTTGGAAGGGGCCTTTAAAGATCATCTAGTCCTACCCCCTGCCACAGTCAGGGACACCTTCCACTAGACCAGGTCAATCAGAGCCTTGAACATTTCCGGGGAAGGGACATCCACAAGTTCTCTGGGAAACCTGTTCCAGTGTCTCACAACCCTGACTGTAAAAGTTCTTCCTTACAACCCATCTAAATCTTTTATTTTAAAACTATTGCCCCCGTCACTACAGGCCTTGGTGAAAACGTCTGTCTTACTTATAAGCTCCCTTTATGTATTGCAAGGCTGCAAAATGGTCTCCCTGGAGCCTTCTCTTCTCCAGGCTAAATGGCCCCAACTCTTTCACCCTGTCTTTTATTGCAATAATAAGTGATAGTATAAGTCACTTTACAGCATGAGCAACAAATTTCATATGGTAGGGAACATCCCTTTGGTCAGTTTGAGTAAACTCTCCCAGCTGTGTCCCTTCCCAACTTGTTACCCACCTCCAGCCTACTCACTTGGGGAGCAGAGTGGAAAAAATTAAAACCTGGAAGATGTGCAAGCACTGCTCAGCAGTAGCCAAAACACTGGTGTATTATAAATACTATTCTAGTCACAGATCCAAAACACAGAACCATTTATGCTACTGTGAAGAAAATAAATCTATCCCAGCCAGGCCTGCACACTAGTGTAAATTCAAATTATTCATTCATTCTAATACTTGCCTAGTAAAAAACATCACTAGCTTAATCCTGCAGGACCTGGACAAACTGTTCCTATGAAGCAGCAAGGCATTATACATCTATGTTGCATCCAGTGAAAGCATGGATCTTTCACTATAAATAAATCTGACAGCAAATCATCCTAACGAAAATTTTAAATAGAGTTTCTAGTAGATATGACCCAAGTCTATCTGTTTTCCCAATCCTACAGAAAATTTATTAAAAACTCTGAACTTTTTTGCGTATCACTTTTTCTGAAGAGAAAAGGACTCATAAAAAATTTGGCATAAGCACAGGTATGAATTATCAAAGGTTTGAGAGCAAAACCATGCATGCGAGTGTTATATAATATGCCACACAATTACACATTTATTCTTTCTAAATACTTCAAAATATATTTTTCTAATTTGTGAACAATTGCTACATGAAATAAAAATTTTAATAAAGTTATTAATTTAAAATTATTTAAATTTAAAAATTGTGCTTTTTCTGTTTTTGAGAATATGTCCAAACAAGTATTTACAGTTATGTTAGAAAATATAAGTAAGTCACTGGTTCCAACCTTCTAGTTACCACTATTCCTGGTAATACAACTAATTAAAATATGTTAATGCCACAGTAGCTGCTTAGCTGGTCATGTCCTCAGGACTCTCCTTTAAAGATATTTTCTTTCAGATGGGATAAAACTGTGACATATAATCAAAAATATTAGAATGTGGCAGCTATAAAATAGATATAAGAGATTTTTTTTTTATTTTATGAATAACATCTGTGGTAATAGCACAAGTGCACCTGCCAGCGTGCCTCAAATGTCAATGAGTTCTTTTAGCAATATCTTATATTTATTCAGTTTGGTGATCTCTTTGCAGGGACTACCTACACAGATGCTGATTATTTTTTAATTGCATTGCATGATAGAAACTGGAGAAAAGACTGACCCAACCAAACTCATTTCAAATAACCTATTAAACAGCCATTAGATCACAACAATTCTTGTTCTTTTTTATCCAAAGCTGAACCTCTACCCTGAAGGGAAAATTGTTCCTTAAGCTCTTTCAGAGCATACATATTATTAAAAGTAGAGTTTTCTCCAGAGTTAAGAACAAAAGATTTTTTTGTAAAATAAATGGCATCTTCTATCAGAAGTGTAATCTGTGATACATGCTGATAGAATGAAAACCTGTTGTTTTACTTTATTCAATAGAATGGAATATTTCACTTGGAAGGATCCTATGTTGTTCATCTAGTCTAAATGCCTGACCAGTTCAGGGCTGTCCAAAAGGTAAAGCATATTGTTAAGAGCTTTGGCCAAATGCTTCTTAAACACTGACAGGCTTGAGGCATCGATTACCTCTCTAGGAAGCCTATTGCAGGGTTTCACCACCCTCTTGGTAAGGAAGTGCTTCCTAATGCCCAGTCTAAACCTGCAAGGATTCCCATATCCTGTCACTGGATCACAGGAAGAAGAGGTCAGCACCTGCCCCTCCACTTCTCCTCCTCAGGAAGCTGTAGAGAGCAATGAGGTCACCCCTCAGCCCCCTTTTCTCCAAACTAGACAAGCCTGAAGTCCTTGGCTGCTCCTTTTGGGACATTCAAGGACCTCCACATCCTTCTAAATTGTGGGGCTCAGAACTGCACACAGTACTCAAGGTGAGGCCACACCAAAGTTGAATATGGTGGGGTAATCACCTGCTCTGACCGGCTGGTTATACTGTGTTTGATGCACCCCAGGATGTGGTTCACCCTCCTGGCTGCCCAGGCACACGGCTGACTCACACTGAGCTGCTGCCAACCAGCACTCCCAGGTCCCTTTCTGCAGGGCTGCTTTACAGCCACTCCTTTCCCAATCTGTACTTGTGCCCGGCATTACTCTGTCCGTGTGCAGAGTTTGGCATTGTGACTTGTTAAATTTCATCCCATTAGTCATTGTCCAAAGCTCCAATCTGGATCCCCCTGCAACATCTTCTGTTCCTCGAGAGCCAACAGCACCTCCCAGTTTGGTGTCATCAGCAAACCTGCTAATGGTGTGTACCTGCATCCAGATCATTGATAAATATATTGAACAGAACTGGCCCCAGAATTGAATCCTGAGGCACAGCACTGGTGACCACTCACCAGCCAGATGTAGCCTCATTCAACAACCCTTTGAGCTCTGCACTTCACCCTCTTATTCACTGCTTATCCCACAGTTGGACAATTTGTTCAGAAGGAAGCCGTGGGGGGCGATATCAAAAGCCTTACTAAAATCCAGACAAACTACATCCACTGCCATCCCTTCACCCACTATGCAGGTGACCTTGTCATAGAGGGATATCAAACTGGTTATTTCCCTTCGTGAACTCACACTGACTGTGTCTGATGATTGCATAATTCTTTAAATATCTTTCAGTATCACCTAGTGTGATGACCTCCATAATTTTTCCAGGAACTGAGGTTAGACCAACTGGTCTGTAGTTTCCTGCATCTTTCCTCACACCGTTTTTGTAGATGGGAGTAACACAGGCTAGCATGCAGTCAGCAGAGACCTCCCCAGATTCCCAAGACCCGTGGCAAATGATAGGGAGGGATCCTGCCATAACATCTGCCGGTTTCTTCAGAACTCTGGGGTGAATCCCATCAGGCATGGACTTGTGAACATTCAGCTGATACAGCTGGTCCACAGTGTCCACAAATGGAAAGTCACCGTTCCCACACTCATGGTTGTCTGACTCAAGGGCTCGAGCAGCCCAAGGTCTATCAGTATTATTAAAGACTGAGGCAACCCCCTCACTGAATATAGCAGAATAATATAGTATGGATAGTATGAATAATATAAATAGCAATAACTCTTTTGCAGTACCAAAGAAATGTTTGCAAAGTCTAGGGTCCCTTTATAGTAGGAAAAAAACATGACAAAAATAAAAATGAGCCGGTCTATGCAATAATAAAAGAACAGTCTTTTGTCAAATTGTTAACCAGTTTTCTTTGGATTTAGATTTTGTTCTCTTTTCTTACAGTCTCTGCTGCATTTTGAGAAAATGAATCAGCATCAGAAATGCGACAAAATTGAAAAGGGGATATTGTGCTATTACAGCCTAACAAAAACTAAGAGCTAGTGTAAAAAAATACATGATGACAGTGCTTCCTAATGCCCAGTCTAAAACTGAGTTATTATTTGATTTAATAAATTTAAGTAAAGTGGCAGCATGTACTCTCTATAACATAGCTGCAAAGTGTCCCTTCATCTTCAGTATTCTGTTTAAATTAAGGACATTACTAATAGAATTTAAATGATGCATGTGCTCTTAGCAATCCTTATACTTCTAAGTTGGACAAAGTTTAGAAAAACATTCATATTTCAGCTTTACAAGAATTTCTGTGGGATTTTTAATTGACTTCTTACAAAGCTTGTAGCATAATGGGTGTCCGCTCACGGATACCTTTGGAGCTTACAGGCTGGTTTCAGTGAACTGTAGGAAGAGCTGAGATCAAAGGAATAATTGGATTTCTACAAGTTTCATAAAAATAGGTGAACAAAGAAAAGAGAGATGCTGTAAGTGCCCCCAACAGAGGAAAGGAATGTTATAAGAGTTAATGAATCTTAACAGGCATCACAGAGTCTACATGGGAGTCACAACTTAGAAAGACCCAGCTGTGAAGAAGACAAAGATTCCATCACAGACTCTGAAGTCAGTCAATCATAACATGCAAATCTATAAGAAATCAGGCATTATTAGTTCAGCTGTTTGCAGAATTATTTGTTTAATATGATTTATAACTTTGTATTAATTTCTTGTAATATATCCCTCAGAAGTTTGAAAAGCAGAATGCCATAAATCCTGAAAGTTTAAGATGATTTCTGAATTTTTAATATGCATCCACTGATTTTTTCCCTCCAAATCTCTTGTACATTGTGCAAATTATCTTAAAATAAATCTATTGTCTTAAGAAGGTTACCTTTTAACCATGGAATCCTAGAAAAAATAAGATTACGGATACACTTAAGCATATGTTGCATCTTCTGTTTTGGTACAGTGATGATACTACAGAAGAGGAGTCTTCAGTACACAAGGATGTGCCATTACAGGAGGCAATGTGTGCACATTGTATTGGGGAAATTTCTAGGTGAATATGGGAAAAAGTCTTCATTGTTGAGGAGAATTGCCCCACTGTAGATTTCCTTCTCTCAGATGTAACCAGAAATTTGCCTTCTGATTGCTTCACTGTGTTTGTGTACTGTAGTAGTTGTAGGAGAGGTAGTTGATTCACACTAAATTCTCTATTCCTTTGGAAAGAAAAGAATCTTTAATGGCAATTTCTCACCCTATTGATATTTGGTTTCTAGCCTCCTAAAGTCCTATAATATTTTAATTCTTCATCCTATCTCACCCCCTCCCTATGGATTCACAGCTGTTTTTTCCCATATTTACTTCTTTGTTCATGTCCTATTAACTAGGAACAGGAAAAAAACCTTGTTAGAGAGTAAAGTGTCCATAACTGTTCTCTATTTGGAACATCTGATGATGCCCGTTGTGATAGGCAGGAAATGGGGGAGAAAACTACTTATTTGTCTGATATCCTCTCATTCCTGTGGTGCTGTTGAAAACCATTCTTTTCCCATAGCTCCTCATAATTCCATTTCAACCAGGAACACTCAAAAGTGCATATGGAGACAAATGCAGATCTTTTTATGAAGATAACCCATCACTTCATATTGTCAAATGGCCCACAGAAACAGGTAAAGAAATTATTTCAAGTTCTTCATGATTCAAAGTCTTATTCTCCAAGTTGTTTATGAGTCTTTGCTGAAAGCAAGCCAGATTCTGTGCTTAGAATGCAGTTTTGCTGTTGAGAAAGTGATCAATGATATCTGTAATTTAACTGCTAAGGACATTTAGCAAAGCAAAAATAATTATTTTTTGTGACTACCTCGTGTATTAAGGATTTTTATTTTTTATTTTTAGTGTATTTTTAGTATATTCTTAGTCAGACACACACAACTGTGTTTTATGTGTGTGTCTTTGTCCCCTGATTATAAGCTCCTAGTACTGTTAATCTCTTTTGTAATCAAATAATTTTAGGAAACGAGCAAATAAACAGCCCTTGTTTTCTTGACAGATAGTTTTGGTATCTCCTGTCTACTGCAACTGAACTGTGTGTCTTGCTTAATCTAATAAATACTAGGCTGTTTGTCTTACACATCTGAATCATAAACTTGGCAGCAAATCTCATCTTCCTTCTATTGGTTTTTATCTGCTGGGTTTTTCTCCCATGGGTAACATTAATATGGTGTATGTACTACAATATCAAATGCAATGTTAATTCTTTATCTAAGTTAGTGAATATAAATACATAGTGGCATTGTCTTCTGCTTATGCATAAATATACATAATATGCTGTGACTAGAATTTTTGAGTATGAGTGTTATTCCAATTTAAGGACCTAATAGATTTTTCCTTATATTAATTCTATAGTGAAAAATAATAATGATTCTGAAAAAAAAGAATAACATTTTAGTGTAGTTTGAGGTAAGAACATTTTGAAAATTGAAACAAAATAAAATAATTTTAATAATAAGAATGACAAGGATAGAGAGAGGTGTAACACCAGAGAGGGACAAGTGATGCACAATGCCATTGCTCACCACCCACTGAGAGATGCCAAACCCATTCCCCAATACCAATTGGACTCTGCCAGCCAATCCCCACCCACCCCATTTATACACTTGGCATGCCATTCTGTTGTGTGAAAAACCCCTTTGGCCAGTTTGGGTCACCTGTCCTGCCGTGCTGCCTCACAGTTTCTTGTGCATCTGTTCCCGTTAGAGTACGGGAAACTGAAAAGTGCTTGACTTAGGGTAAGCCCTGCACAGTAACAACTAAAAAATCAGTGTGTTATCAACATTATTCTTATACTAAATCCAAAACACAGATCTGTACCAGCTACTAGAAAAGAATTTATCACTGCCAAAACGAGGACAATACAGAATCACACAGAATCACAGAATGTGCTGAGTTGGAAGGGACCAACAAGGATCATTGACTCCAACTCATGTCCCTGCACGGGACCATCCCCAAGAGTCACACCATGTGCCTGAGAGTGTCATCCAAATGCTTCTTGAACTCTGTCAGGCTTGGTGCTGTGACCACTTCTGCCCCACACTCCGGGGGAATAACCTTTTTCTCGTATCCAACCTAAACCTCCCCTGACACAACTTCAGGCCATTCCCTCAGTCCTGTCACTGGTCACTGCAGAGAAGAGATCAGTGCCTGCCCCTCGTTTTTCCCTCACAAGGAAGTTGTAACTGCAATGAGGTCTCCCTTCAGTGTCCTCCATGATAAACAGACCAAGTGACCTCAGCCACTTCTCATCAGGCTTCCCCTCAAGGCCCTTCACAGTCTTCATTGCCCTCTTTTGGACACTCTCCAATAGCTTAATATCTTTCTTATATTGCAGTGATCAAAACTGCACACAGTATTCAAGGTGAGACCATATAAGACCTTTTAGATGTTAAAGGAACCATTATCTGCTAGTGCAGCTTTAATGGGAAATCATGAAACATTCTTAATAGTTTTTAGGTTCATTCAGATTAAATTAGTTTAACCTTCTGAAAATCCAGGAAAATCCAGTAGGATGGCAGATGTCCAGCCACAACCAGCTGTGATTTACCTTAGGTGACCAGAGAGATATGGGATCTTTGATTTGGTTGCCTTATTTGCTGGGGCTGCTCCTGCCTAAACCATTCTCCTATATGAATGATATCATATATTAGAAAAAATCTTAGATGAAATTGTTGTATTGATGGAACTTTTGATTTCTCCTCCCTTCCTCCTTACCCTTTTTAATGTTTCTTAGTCTTGAAAAGACATGTATAAAGTGGAACTAAATAATGGAAAAACTAGGTTAAGATGAAGTTCCACGCCAACAAATAAAGCTTTCTTTTTTTGTGTGAAAAGAGTGATTCAAGACTGACATATCATATAACTGTAAATTTAGAAAACACACATCTAGTGCATTGCCTGTGGATGGTGCCATTTGGCATACTTTCACAGAAGGGTACAAAATACTTTTGTCAGTGCTTGAATATAGTATTGATTTAAGAGGTCAGTCTTTATTGTATAATTCAGTGCAAAGTTAAAGGCCTTTTGAAGGGACTCTGTATGTGCTGACGTGTAGAAGAAAGACTTAAGAGCAGGTAGCTGGAGCAAATTACAACATGCTGCCTACTCTGGAGCAGGAGACACCTTGGCTTTTCATTCTATATGGTGATTTTTGATCAATACTACCTCTACTTTTTGTTTCGTTATATACAATCCTGGATTTCTAGGGAAGTAAGTCTTATGCATTCACATTTTCTGTCTACCCTGCCTAATTATTGTTAACACATTGGCCAATTTCAACCAAATTAGAGACAAATAGATGTCTAAGCCCTCCTGAGTTTCTGTAACTTAAAATCGTAGCAACATGTGTTGTTTCCCAGCTGGGCAGAAAACATGGTATTAATTCTTTCTGAGAAATAGCAGCAAGTTATCTATTAAGCCTGTATTTACTAATTTCTTACATATATGTAGTTTTTAAATATGCCTAAAGCTTCAATCAGTTATGGCACGTACCCTCTCTCACTCAGCCAAACAACAAGGAAAAAGAAAAGGATGAGAAGCATGAAAATAAACAGAAGTATTGTAAAGTGAGAAGTCACCAAGGAATCAGGTTATTGTGGTAGGTAGATGAAGCAAATCTATGGAAGGCTACATTCATTATTTCTTTACTCATTAAACATCTTGTTTCTACTCCTGTAAGTAATTATTTTCCCTAGAAGAGAAAATTGGATTGATGCTGACAGCATCTGTTATTTGGCAAGGCGAATTCCTTAGGACCTTATTAACCGCTTTCTACCCTGCTATAACCCTGCCTGCCTTTTGAAGACAATTTATTAAAATATTCCATGACTCTGAAAGAATGTCAGAGAATAAAAATTAATAATTAGGGGAGACTGAAGGATGACAGGTTTCTTTCATATTCTGTAATAGTTTATAGCCAAACTTTTTCAATTTTTAGTGTTAAATATGAATGCTTAAAAGTAGACACCTGTGGTGTTTGTGTAGTAAGTCTTGACAGTCTTTCAGAGAAAGTTTACTGAGTTAATCTGTTTGCTATTCTATGTAGTTTTCAAGAACCATACATTTGCTCCTGTGTCTTAACTACATCAAATTTATACTTCTCTCTACCTCCAACACCCCATCACATTTATGGAACAACATCTGTCTTGGATGCTAATTCATGTTGTCTTCTGTCCTTCCTGCATCCATTTTTGGTTAAGCCTGTATTAGCCTGTATTTCCTGTATTCTTAACTCCATACCGCTGTCTATGTTAATAGATACATTTCTTCATGCAGAATATTTCTGTATAGTCTTTTTTTTAAAATGAAAAGAGATAGAAATAAAAAAAGACTATCAACACTGAGTATTAAAACTATGTTGGCTGTTTACGAATTATTTAAAAATTGTATGGATACTCTGAGGCAAGTCACTCTGAATGAGGTTTAAAAAAATGTGGAAATCAACAGCAGGATGGAATGGGATAAAATATTGGAAAAGAATGACACAAATAGGAAGTAGAATGTATTCACAGATAAAAGAATGTATGTACTAATGTTATGCATGTTGCTTAGCAACAGGCAGTAAAAGTGTGGATGAACAAGTAAGTACAAAAAGTAATTAAAGAAAAGAGGCATGTGCATGGCATGGTATGGATAATAACCAGAAATACAAAAAATGACGAGAAAAGCAAAGATGGAGAAAAAAACAGATATAAAGGATATTGAGAGAAATATGGAAACTTTTTTTGTTCCTCATGGACTGATTTTTTTCTCTGTAACATTAGCTAGAAAAAAAGTAGGCAGCAACTTCCTCTGTAATAGTGCCTCACTAAGCTACTAGAGTAGCTTACTCTAAGGAAAAATAAATTTTGAAATGGGAATTGACTATAAAGAAAAATATAAAAACATTCCCACTAAATAATGAACGTAAAGCACAATAAAAGTTTATTTGGCAACACAGAAGCAACACAGATTTTTAATTACTTCAGTTACTTAGGAAATGAGCACTTGAAATAATACCATTCTTTTTTAGCAAGAATCAAATTTTTCTACAATTTCTGCCTCTGAATTGCTTCTTCAGAGAGTGTGTTCATGTTTTTCCTTCTAAAGCTTTATTTGCTAATACTTAGACAAAATTTCCTATAGTACAGTTTTTCACTTAACTGTTTCCAAATACGGTTTGGAATTTATGAAGAAGTTTTTAATAAAAATCTATCAAAATAAATATCAGCCTTTTTTCTTCTCTGTGTCAATAAATTAGGAAGTTATGTTAAGGGTGCCTAACGTACACAGATCAATGAATGCGTTTAAAATTATTGTCTTGTAAGAGTAGTGAGGGGATCTATGGCTTACATACGTGCCTAAGGATACCACGTACTCTGCTGCAAACCGCTGGACTGTCACCACAACCCAGCTGCGGCATCTTGCACTTGGCCTTGTTGCAGTTCGTGAGGTTTGCACAGGCCCACCTCTCAAGTCTGCCAGGGTCCCTCTGGATGGCAGCCCTTCCCTGCAGTGTGTCAACTGCACCACACAGCTTGGGGTTGTTGGCAACTTGCTGAGGTGGCACTCAATCCCTCTGTCCATGTCACCAAAAAAGATGTTAAGCAGAACCTCATCGCTGGTCTGCCTTGAAGTGTTCAAATCCAGGCTGGATGGGCCTTTGAGCAATCCAGTCTTGTGAAAGGTGTCCCTGCACGTGGCAGTGGGGCTGGAATGAGGTGATCTTTAAGGTCCCTTCCAACACAAACCATTCTACGATTCTATGATTGTAGGATAGATTTCAACTCTAATCACTATTTGAATACTATTATACCTGTACTTGTTTTCACTGTGTTGTGTTTGTTTTTTTTAAACCTAAGAAACTATGTTTACAAAGTTTGTTTTAAAATAATATTGAAGTTGCAGAACCAAGCAATGGAAGATGGATTTGCTCTATCATTTTCTTTGAGACATTCGGAGATTATGCATTTTGTAAGGGTCTTCAGTTATGTGACTATATGTTGCTTTCTTTTTGTTTTTAAAGAAAGAATCCCAGTTTCTTAGTTTCATTCTGACTCATCAAGTGAAATTATTCAATTAATGAGCATCTGCTCAGTGTTATTGCTGCGTGCATGGCCTTGTGCCTAGCTTAATCCATACCATCCAACCTCTGCAAAGTTAATTCAGGTATAATTAATCAAACTGTGAAACCATTTTCAAGTTACTGCATCCTCGAGTACTGCACCACTAGTAAGTATCGGGTAGACTGTGGTTCTTAAAGTGTAACCACCTTTAAAAAAAAACCCATCTAGGTGATTGGAGCTTCTTTGTGACAGTAGAAGACAGGAGGTTAATTTTGACCTTTGAAGCTGTGTAACAGAAGGACCTTCCAGTTTAAATCTTCAAGAAGATTCCAAGATTAAATAGGCCCTTTAAAACTCAGTCCTTTAAAACTTTAAAAAAGGTTGCATAAGGAATTTATTTAGTTGATAGCTTCTGCTGGCTGTTCCAGTGGTTTCTTCAGTCCAGTGTTTGCCATTGCCTTGTCTGTTTTCCACTTAGCTAGGTCACAGCAAATAGCCATGTACACAGTTTTCCAGAGTACCAACTTACAATAAGTCTCGGGACTGTTAGCACATCACAGGTTTAAGTGAGAAGATGTTTATGTCCCCAAACATCAACAAAAACCCCAAATAATTGCAGTTATCTAGAACACATTACCTAAAACCAAAAGAAAACCCTTTGTCAGTAGTAATACTTCCTCCTTTCCTTCCTCAATCTGGACTTTTTTTTGCATAGATATCAGTGATTCTAATTCTGTGATTAAGGGCAGTTCCTGCAATCTTGTTTGTAAATACTTGCAAATATCTCTGCTGCCTCTCAGTTTACCGACAGCAAGGTAGTACTCCTCTTTTCAGACATGACAGGAAAGGAGTAAAAAATGGAAAACCAAGCTGGAGAAGATTTAAAACTCTCTGGTCAGCATTCACAGTTACTTTACAGAGAGAAAAGAAACAGATTTAAATGAACATTTAAAACTTGCTGAAGTTCTCCAATGTGTATAAGTATTCTAACAAAAGCGTTGTGAATATACATCATTATCAACTTCTGCAAGGAGCCAAAAGTAATAGCTTTCCTCTGGTATGATTTCTACTGGCCTTTTTAAAGGTGCAGTATAAGTGAAGAGATACAATTTTCCTTTATATTTTATAATTGGTCCCTATGAGGAAAATCGATACTTTGTGTGGAATGTGCTCTAAAAGTGTAAAGAACTTAAATTCTTACAAAATGTAGGTCTGTTTTGATTCAGAAGTAGTGAAATAAACAAAATGAATAAGTAATCTGACTTGCAGTACACTTGAACCAATGAACTCTGTATATAAACATGGCAACAAAAGTCTCCCAGAGGAGACAACAAAGACTTGTAGAAAAACTGAATGAGAATGCTTAAAAAATAGAGAAATTGGATCCAGTAGGTTCCAAAATGCTTTTAATCCAAAAATTGTGGAATTCTGTGCTAAGATAATGCTGAGAATTAGTCATACCTTGCACATCTTTAATTTTATTCAAGAAACAACTTGAGACAATCCTGGACAGGTGAGCTGGCAAGGGAGTTAGACTAGATGATCTCCAGAGGTCATTTCTAACGTTAACAGTTCTGTGGTGACAATGAATTAAAAGATATGTGTGTCTATTCTCAAGAAAGACTGATTTCCCACTCTTCCATAAATACTAAATGAAGTCAAGCTTCCAAGATTTTTGAAGGCTTTTTAGAATAACATTTTGGACAAACTTCAATAATGTTAACTATCAGTTAAAATTTGTCATATGATAACAGGATTGAAGCAAAGGGGTGCTAATAGAACTGAGTGAAAGAATTTAATTTGCTGAAAGGATATACTTTTTGATATTTGTTTTGGCTCAGATGAGAGAATAGTTGTCTAAAATATGCATTCTACAAAATATAAACCAAAGTCTAAAGCTTAGCTGTATTCAAGAAGTTGAGAAAGTTATATGAATAGTAAGGAGATTTGCAGCTACCTTGACAGAAGCAGCTTCACAGCCACCAAGTAAGAATTGGCAAAAGCAGACTTGGGGAAGAGTGACAGGAAAGCTGCCCAGCAGAAAAGGACCTGGGGATATTTGTCAAAAGCCAGCTGAACATGAGCCAACAGTGTGCCCAGGTGGCCAAGAAGGCCAGCGGCATCCTGGCTTGTATCCGAAATAGATCTTGTGGCCAGCAGGACCAGGGCAGCGATCACCCCCCTGTACTCGGCACTGGTGAGGCCACACCTCAAATCCTGTGTCCGGTGTTGTGCCCCTCACTACAACACTGAGGTGCTGGAGCGTGTCCAGAGAAGGGCAAAGGAGCTGGTGAAGGGTGTGGAGCACAAGTTTATGAGGAGCGGCTGAGGAGCTTGGGGTGGAGGTTGTAGGGAGGTGGGGGTCAACTCCTCTCGCAAGTAATAGACGACAGGACCACAGGAAATGGCCTTAAGTTTAAGGCACAGGGGAGATTTAGATTGGATATTAAGAAAAAATCCTTCATCAAAAAGGTTGTCAAGCACTGGAACAGGCTGCCCAGGGAAGTGGTGGAATCACTATCCCTGGAGCCATTTAACAGACATGGAGATATGACACTTAGGGACATGGTTTACTGATGGACTTGTCAGTGCTGGGCTAATGGTTGGACTTGATGATGTTAAGGGTCTTTACTGACCTAAATAATTTTATGATTCTGTGGTTCTATGAGAGTATTAGATTCTCCAGATTTGAAGAATATGTTTTCTGGGAAAACAATTAGTAAAACTGGAACTAAAGAAAAAGGATAGAGATGTGCCTAGAAGAAAATAGCACGGATAGAACGTAAGGTAGTACTTCTTTTAGCTGTGCTTGTGCTGTTCAGAAAGCCTTTAAATGTTGGTTGAAGATGGAGCATTTTTTAATCAAAAGTTGGAAAAGGTATAGTTCTGGAGAGTGTGAGCAGTGGAAACTTCACAAATACCTAATTAGTGTATAGTACTTCTCATCAGCACATCATAAAGCTCTTTTTATAAGAGAAAGTGTCATTCTTCCATTTCACAGAAGCAAAATGTGATCTCATGGTAAAATAAGTGTCATTTGTTAAGTGTTCTTTAGATGACAAACATTTCTTTGGCTTTGCTTTGTTTTTTCTCCTGGTTCTTGTTTGCAGGTTTTGGAATGTATACAAACGTTAGACTGTGTGTTTCTCATTATTCAATGACCATCAGAGGTCTTTGAGTTGAGAGCTGGCTTTCAGCTTTCACAGATATAGTAAGGGAATGGATGAGCATTGACACTGAGATAGATGAGACAGGGTTGTAAATAATATTTTCTATAGACAAGTTGGTGCAGTTGGAAAAACTGGAGAAGTTTTCAGATGTAACAGCTTTTATTGAGGTCAGAAAGCCAAGCCTTTCTTTATCAGTCTTGAGTATAAATTCAATCTTTATCTGAATTTGTGACAGAATTTATCAGTTGTAAATGGGTATCTAGTTGCTTAGGCTGAGGTATCAAACCTTAGCCACCTCACTCTCGTGTTGCTGCCTAGAAAAAATAGCAAGCAGAAAACTGTTCTACCATAATGAATATCTAGGTTGGATTTGGCCTTTGATCTTGACTCTTCAATTTTTCTTTAAATCTTCTGCAGATATACATTCCAATTATAGGCCTTTATGTAGATAAACCAGTGATGCACTCAGACTTGACTGAGATCTGTTGATTTTAACAGCTGCACTGGTACTTTGGCACATGCACAAAAATCAATTGGTTAACAAATACTGCTCTGATTTAGGCATTAGGAAACATAGGCAAGACTCCATTTTCACAGGTACACAATAAAATATCCAAACCTTTGGCTTAGAATTTAATGTAAAAATTCCCTAAAGTATTAGTTCTAATGAGTGGATAGGAGGAATTTAAACTCCCCAAATCCTCACATTCTATTTAATTTTACTTCCTTGGTAATACTTTTTTTCCTAGTAAAAATCTTCCCTAAAGTAACAAACTACCTATTGTAGAAGTTCTACCCTGAAAAGAGGTTCCTTAAAAATATGTCTGTTAAATCAGACATAGCCATGTGCTTTTCTTGGAGGGAATAATCAATCTTTTGATAGTATCAGCTAATAAAAGTCCTGAGCAAAGACAGAATTAAGTAGAGCTGTGACGTTTCAGTGTTCATTCCTGGACGCGTGTGATGATTAATTCCTCTACTGTTGTATAGGAAAGTAGCCAGTGAAGTGCTGGGTTTTGAATGGGAACTCAATTTTATATTACTCCCTGAGGGTGATTTCAGTTTAATATTATCATGAAGAACTCCACCATTTACACAGAATCATAGAATACCACGTTGGAATACCAAGGATTATCTGGTCCAACCTTTCTTGGCAAAAGCACAGTCTATACAAGATGGCCTGGCACCTGTCTGTCTGGATCTTAAAAGTGTCTAACACTGGGGAATCCAGCACTTCCCTGGGAAGATTACTCCAGTGACTGTTCTCATTGTGAAAAAATTTTGGTTTGTAATCTCCTCTGGAACAACTTGTACCCATTACCCTTCAGCTTTTGCATGTGACTCCTTGTAAAAAGGGAGTCTCCATCTTGTTTGCAGCAACCCTTTAAATACTGAAACATGGTGATAATGCCTCCTGTAAGCTACCTTTTCTCAAGGCTGAACACAGTTTGCTCAGCCTTTCCGCATATGACAGGCTTCCCTGTCCTCAGATCATTTTTGTGGCCCTTCTCTGGACATTCTCCAGCCTGTGCACAGTGGGGACCCAAACTGAACACAGGTATTCCAGGTGTCACCTGACAAGTGTTGAGAAGAGTGGGATAGTGACTTTATCTCTGCTGG
>JAWMRA010000161.1:46763980-46833706 GCA_035584735.1 Pseudotriccus pelzelni | reverse complement strand
TGGTCTCTCTTCTGAAGTATCCACTTGCCCACTCGATTTGGTATCATCAGTGAACTTCACTAAGGTACACCTGATCCAAACTCCCAGATCACTTATGAAGGTATTACAGTGTTGTGCCCAATATCTCTAGGGGACCCCACCTGTGACAGGCTGCTGGTTTGAAAAGGAGCTACTGACCAGCCCACTCTGTGTGCTGCCTCTCAGCCAGTTCCCCACCCACCACACAGACCACTTCTCTAGTGGTTCTCCTCGGGTTCCCTAGGAGGACGCTGTGGGAAAAAGTACCAAAAACCTTGGAGAATTCAAGGTAGCCAATGTTCACTGCTCACCCCACACCATCTGAGCAAGTTACTTTGTCATGGAAGGCCTGTGCTATGGATGTATACAGGTGACATCCACAGCTCAAATTATTTCCAGTTTTAAATGATCTCCTTTGTCACCCCAAAATCAATGGTATGCTGTACAGTTAGAGTGTGATTTCTGGTTAGCTTAGCATTGTTGCTCTTCTCACAGCAGCACTTTTCTTATTCATATTAAAATGCCTGTATCTATTTTTCTGCTTTCACTACACACAGAAGGGATTCTGGAAATGAATGATGGAATTTTGTTTCTTTTTCTCTTTCTTTCTTTTGATACACCCAACATAATATTTTCCTCTCCCAGTTTCTAAAACTATGTTGTTCCCATATTGTTTAGAATTGGAAGGCTGGCAATTGCAAATATACAGTAGAAAAGGTAAAATATCTTTATAAGCATAGTGTTCAATATAATATAATACAAATACTCTTAAATATAATACAAAAATGGTCTGATAGTTTTCATTCTACCCTACTCTGGTGATACCCCACCTGCAGTGCTGCATTCAGCTCTGGGGTGCCCAGCACAGAAAGGACACTAACCTGTTGGAGCAAGTCCAGAAGTGGGACATTAAGATAATTAGAGGGATGGAGCACCTCTCCTACGAGGAAAGGCTGATAAAATTGGGTTAATTTAGTCTGGGAAAGAGAACTCTGTGGGCTTTGGAGTGATCTAATTACAGCCTTCCAGTACCTTAAGGTAGCCTACAAGAAAGGTGGAGAGAGACTTTTTACAAGAGCATGTAGTGACAGGACAATGGGAATATCTTTAAACTGGGAGTAGGTTTAGATTAGATATTGGGAAGAAATTCATTTCTGCAAGAGTGGGGAGGCACTGGAACAGGTTGCCCAGAGAAGTTGTGAATGCCCCATAAGTAAGTGTTCAGGGCCAGGCTGGAAGGATCTCTGAACAACCTTGTCTAGTGAAAGGTGCCCCTGCCAATGGCAGAGGGGTTGGAACAAGATGATCTTTAAAGTCCCTTCCAACCCAAACCATTCTATGATTCCACAATTCTGTGAAAACTGGTAATTAAAAAAGAGTTAACAATTATGTAAGGTCCCAGAGAGTTACCAGATCAACTGTAATTATCTTTATGAAAACACTATTATGTTGAAAGACAAGCTGTCATATTTGATCCTATTGCTTTTGAATCTTTTATATCAAATAGTCTTTTATTCCAATGTCTCTGAGAAATACTGCTTTTAAGGGAGAGCTAAATATGGCTTTCACTATAATATACAGACAGCTCATGTCTACAAGCTCAAGAAATTTTTTTAGCAGTGATTTCTCAGCTATGTGAGTTCCCTGTGCCTTGTAGGGTCCCATTTGGATTCAAAGATCTTGGAGGTCTTTTCCATCTTTAGTGATGCTATGATTCTACAGTTTGACAGTAAAAATTAATAGGTGTGACAGACTCTTTTTTAGTTTTCCCTTACTGTCCACAGCACAGCAGAATTTGGACAGTGCTTGATTTCATTCTGCAAAATACAAGTTTTGGTGATAAAGACGATTCTGTAGATTTGACATACTCACAATTTTGTACAATGTAATTTATGCAACTTTCTGATTTAAAAGATAGAATTATTCCTCTCTACGACCACTGGAAAGGAGGTTATAGCAGGGTGGGGGTCAGTCTGTTCTCCCAAGCAACAAGTCACAGAACAAGAGGAAATGACCTCAAGTTGCGCCAGGCAAGATTTATGTTGGGTATTCGGAAAAATTTCTTCACTAAGACTAGACAAGGCTGCCCAGGGATGTGGTGGAGCCATCAACCTTGCAGATATTTAAAATGGGGGTATATGTGGCACCTCAGGATACAGCTTAGTAGTGAGCTTGGCAGTGTTAGGGTAACGATTAGTCTTGATGATCTTAAAGGTCTTTTCCAACCTTAATGATTCTGTGACTATACATGTGCTATATGGATGCAAAACTGACTGAATAGATTTCAGAAAGTTATTGGAAAATTATAAATGAACTGCAGTGTTTCCTTTTGGGTTTTGCAGTTATCAATACAAGGCTTCATTTTATTAACTATTTGGTGATTTGTCAGTGTTGGTAGAATCTGTCAATGATTCTAAGATGGAAAAGTAGCAAAAAACTATCATGAAAAGGCAGTTAGAGAATAACCATTGGAACAAATTATCAAATTATCAAAGAGAAATAGTGAACTACCTGTTATTTTAAAATAAGTACTTGTGGGCCAATTAACAGAAAAAGAATTATTCATTGCAATACTGGAAGTTGCACAAGATTTGCTGATCTTTTCTTTTAACTTAAATTTATTAATCCATGAAAAATTGTCTCAGTAGCCAGTAGTCATATTGCCTGTTCCAGTAGCAGGAGGCAAACAATTCTGTTTTTATTCCTTTTAGGAACAATTTTCATCAGTCAGATTAACATAATAATCTCTGTGATAACCCTCAGACAGCCTATATATGTGTGCATAATAATGTACTCAGCTATCAAGCACATCCATATTCATGGGTCACCATTCTTAGAGAATGTCTTCAGGCTCCTCCTAAGGCCATTGTTGCAGGCTCACAGGATGATGTGGACACACATGGCCAAGGCCTCTGCTGGCAGCAGCACTGTCAGTGACACTAGTGACACAGTCCAGCAAGGTGCAAGATGTATCATTTCTAGATCTGGGTCAAAACCAACCACCTACTTTAAATTCAAGGTCCAATACCAACAATGAGGCATAACTGTCACTTGGAGTTCCCATCTCATCCAGCTTGGACAAAAGGATTGACATTTAATTATAGTTTAAATAATGCTGTTCAGTTAACAAGTTTTCGAAGCGTCTGGTATTCTTGTTTGGCTCAAAACTGAGCTTTCTTGACCATTACAAGGTGCCATTAGAGTTTCTTTGTAAGTTACAGGAAAGACCATGCTTTTTACAGGTACCATTTAGAGGCAATATGAACTATTAGACAATATATCCAGGCTCTTCACATTGTTATGTTCTCAGATTCAGAGCTACTGCATGGCTACTGCTATCTTTCTGAAATAATTACATGGGGGTTTTATATTTTGCCTCAGGTTCTGTGTGTGCCTCACCTTCATTATCTCTGCTCAGAAAGCAAAGTGAAAACAAAGTACAATACCATAGCTGCTAAAATTAGGCAAAGTTTGCAGTTTTGTCATTGGAGACCCAGTATTAGCCTGCAGTTAGTCTTGCTACCCAGTTACATAAAGGTGAACACTGAACAAACCTAGAAACACCAAAGACAAGCATTAAAAGAAAGAATTACATGGTTTTTACGCTAACATTGAAGAAGAAGTAGAGCTAAAGCCAGCTGCCTTCTCCTTCCATCTTCTCTTTCCTACACCAATTAGTAATAAAACATGGTTCTCTCCAGGGAGTCCTGAGTCTTAAAACATGCTTTGGCAGGGTTATAGGTGATATGATAATTATTTAAAGATGAATCAATTATAGACACTGAAGCTGTAGGCAACATGTTACTTTGACTTGAATTTCAGAATCTGTCCAATTTTCATTAAAACAATTGGTCATATAATGCCCATGATATTAATAGATTCCAGAGTTTTTAAAGAAGAAGTGGAACTGTGATAACTTGATCTTTGAGCTCTGGAGGTCAAAAATGTAACCTTTTTGTGGAGCTCATTAAAATGAACATGATAGATATGAGCAACTATATAAGAAGTTCAGAAGACTCTGTCAGTAAAAAGACTTTCTTTAACTAGAAGCCCCTACCTGCCCTATGTGTGTATTTTTTTATGATTACCTGACAATACTAATTATCTTACCCACCTCTTCTCTTTCATAAAAATATATAAGCATGAGTTCTGCAAGATACCTAAGAAAAATATGGAACTTAAAGCAGTTGCTTTTATGTACTGGGTATATGGCTGAGGATCTTAAGTTTAATATGTGAAATTTCTCACCCATGTGAGTCCATCAATATCTTACATTTATGCTTTTTTTTTTAAATGTCAAATAAATAATAGGAATGTTAAGGTTCCTCAGAAACATTACAACTGACATCTTTAAATGATTAAAACTGTATAACTGGTATGGGATCTGCATATCCTGATAACAAATTGAAATTCTGTGCTCCAGTTTTGAAAATTTAAAGCATACTGTTATTAAAGGTCAGAAGAAGGTCAATGTTTCAAAACCATGCTCCAAGTATACATTTCCTTAGACACTAGTAATATGCAAAAGCTTGCTAGATGATGGTTTAAATTGAGGAATGCTTTATCATAGGAATCACAGAATTGTTAGGGTTGGAAGGGACCTCTGGAAATCATCTAGTCCAACCAAGGCAGGGACTCCTAGAGCAGGAACTTGTCCAGAGGGGTTTTGAATGTCTCCAGAGAGGGAGACTCCATGACCTTCCTGGGCAGCCTGTTCCAGTGCTCTGCCACCCTCAGTGTAAAGAAGTTCCTCCTCATGTTGAGGTGGAACTTCTTGTGTTTCAGTTTATGGACATTACTCATTGTCCTGTCACTGGGCACCACTGAAAAGAGTCTGACACCACCTTTCTGGTACCCACCCTTGACATATTTATATGCATTAATGAGATCTCCTCTCAGTCTTCTCTAGACTAAATGATGTTATTTAATTACTCCTATAAATTGTTTGAGATTTAACAAGTTTCTTCCTTGAAGATTAATGCAACCTGTTCTTGTACCTTACTGAGTGGTCTGTTGAAAGCTCCAAACAGCTACAAATATATGTCTACAAAAATAGATTTGCTTATTGTGCTCTTCAAAGGAAAGGGACTCCTCACCACATTTGCCACATCTATAAAAATGTATCCACAAAACAGGCCCATTCAGCTATTGCTGAATTCTGTTTCTTCCTTGATACAGACAAGCAGTGGATTTATATACCATAATTCCTAGAGTTCTAAAAATGATTGTCTCTTCAATGGTTAAAAAGAGGAAGGATGCAGTTCCACAGAGTTCCTGAAATCCTTATTGAAAATATTGCAGTGCTAAAATTGTTGTTTGCTATAAAATCAGTGAACTCATGTTTCCGATGAAGCACAGCTATTTAAATATAGAAAGACCGGTATGTGGTTTATATAGATATGCTACAGTTTGATTCTGTTCCTGAAGAAGATGTCAATATTAATATTCTCAGAATTTACATAAACAGATACAGGAGTTCTGAATCTTATCCCTGCATATGTAATCTTGATTATATTTTCTGTTCTTTCAGATATGTATAAGAAAGTAATATTGAAGTGTTAACTTTATTAGTATAGTTGTAACTATGAAAAGCTAAGCTGAAATTCATTTTTTTGATACATTAGCAACTTGAAATTATTTCTGTTAACAAATCTTTTGAAGATTTGAACATGTCATTCATTGCCAGTACCTCACTGCTTCTCTTCTTGAAACCGTTTTTATGTATTCTGTTACACACGAAATATGTTTTTCAGATGTGTGATTCTTGCAGTGCACTGCTTTCTTCATGCTTTCCTCATCTTTACATCAAAACTTTCCCCTCACTTCGGTGTATCAACCATTTACGACTAGGTTGCTTTTTCTTACTCAGATGAAAATGCGAGCAACCTGTTTCCTTTGGAAAACATATTTAGTGAAATTACAGTCTTGTTTGCCATATGGTGCTCCATACAGATGGATGATTATTATGCAAATCTTTTGATTAGTGAGTTTCTGCCATTCTAGGAATCATTTGCTTTGTGTGTGTTGGCTTTGTACATATTTAGTTCCATTCTTAGGATGATCTGGGACTGTGCCAAGTCTTTTATAATCTCAGTGATACAGTTTTTTACAACTTTAAACTTTTTTCTTGTATTTATGGTTTATTCTATTTTCTTTGTTCGTCAGGCAAAAGAAGTAACTTTTACTTCAATTTGCCATATGAGAGATATAATGCAAGAAACATCATGCCATGCTGAATGAAATCATCAGCAACATTTGCATCTTTCGCTCATAGACTCTGACTCCATCGTTCCAGGTATGTAAGACCAACCAGTCAAATAAAGTGTTTCATTTTATATGCAATGTTTCATATGAAACCAGACTCTAGTCTGATGATTCCTACTAGCTTTTCTCCTACAAGCAATTTTTGTAGTTGAGCCCTGGACAGTGATATATAGTGCTAAATGTTTTTTTTTTCGTTTCTGCATGGTCCATAAAGATTTTGGATAGGAATTGTATTTTCAGCTCTTTATCTATGAACATGGAATGTGAAAATCATATGTGAAAAGAAAATATTACTTTTTGTTGCTAGGCCTTTAGTTATCCCTACTGTTAAATTTAGATTCCTTAGATACAAGGGGCTAAGGTCTGTGAGGGATAGAAAGAATTCAGTATATGTTTAAGTAAGTTCTTTACTAACATTATACTCTGTATTGCAATTTGTTATGTCTCCTGTAAAAGTCAGAGTTTTTTCCACTGCCTCAAGCAGTCATAATATTAATTAAAATTAAAGCATTACTAAATGATACAGTTGAGTGCATGAACAGGAGCATCAGACTTCTTATTTCTTCAGACAGCTGAAATCTAGACCTTAGCACAGCTGAGACTATGAGTGATGTCATTTAAGCTCTCCCACAGAATAGTAAGCTGCACATCACTGTATCTGTTCCAGGAGTGGATTTTTTTAAATTAAGCTAATCTTTTATCTTTGTCACAAAACTTTCTAATGAATGAGTCTCCTAAACTGAAATTTAGGTTTTTAAATGTTTTATTTCTTGCAATATTTGAATGTTGTGCAAATATTTCAGACGTAAACAGTATAAACCAATACTGTTATAACTTGAAAGTATAAAATGTAATAAAGTGATATTCCTTAACTATATAATCCAAGGTTATAGTGAAGAAGATGGTTTCCAAGAGTAAAACAGTATTTTATGATCAAAGCCATTGCCTTTCACCCATTTATCTAAATCAGCTCATTAAAACATTTAATGAATATATAGATAGCTATCCCATAGAAAGCAGCTCTTACTTCTTCAAAGCTTTCTGAAAATAAAGCAGTTTTATTGAAGGTAAAAACTGAAATGGACTGGCTGTAAAGCCAAACTGCATAATTTACTTCATCAGAGACATTATTTGTTGGAAATTTTGCAGCCTAATATGCATCAATGAAGAACTAGATGGTTGTAGCAATCCATTTTAGTTTTTATCTCATTAATCTAATAATAATCTGTCTATAATCAGTTGAGTTTTAGATTTATTTGAGCCACTACAAGGTAAAAGAATAATTTCACTGTTGTCAAACAAAGAATCACTTGAAACACTATGTTTCAGTATTTTGAAAAAATGTTTTTCTTTCTTTTCACTAGTTAAGACTAGTAAGCAATGGATGTTGCTACTTGTAGGCCATTATACCTAGGTGAAATAATGCATTTAATTAGGATTTGAAAATGTGTTCAAATACTTGGTAATATAAATAATGGGAGTGTTCCAGAAGTGGGTCCTACTTAGAGAGACAATAGAGCCTTCTTGGACCTTCTATTTCAGTCTGATTTTGTGTGTCAAGAATTTTACCACTTAATACTAAGTATTTATCACTTCTCTCTTTTGAATTTTTCACTGTCTAAAAATGAGATATTTCACTGTCTCAAAATGAGATATAGGACCTTCTGAATATCTATTCAAACAGTGAGCAGACAGGGCAACAACTGACAAATAGACCAAATCTTTTGCTCAGAGTTTCAATACCAAATCAGTTAGAATTCAGGGAGTTTCCTCGGTAGGGAAGTACACAGGCTGGATGACTTGACTTTCTCTCTCAGCTGATGAGTATCTCAGTTTCCTATCTGAACCTTTTAAATACATGATTCTTTATCCCTCCTGGTCGCAAGTCTCAGTTCTGCTGTCAAGTTTCTCTTGAATCCTCTTGGCATTTCTACGTGTGAGTGTTGTGACCTTCAGTTCAGGCACAACATTTGTCCTACACTCAAATATCCTAGCACTGTTCTCTAGTTCCTGACAAGACTTAGCTGTAATACTGTGCAGTGCCTGTTCAGTGCGTAATAATGATCACAAGGAACTGCATTAGTAACTGCTAGTTTTCCCAGCATTAAGGTACTCATAAAAATATCCTTCATCAGAATCTTCCGATATGGAAACACCCAGTTTGTAGTGCTCCTACAGCAATAGTATGGTATCTTATCAACCCATTGAAACTTTGACAATTTCTCCCCTACCCTCCAAAGACACTGATAACTGTATGGTTACTAACTTAGACCATCTAGCTATAATTATTGTCCAACCACTTCGGTACTAATTTACAGCATCAGCCTTTCCTAATATGTTTTCTACTGGACTAATTAGGAAAAGTCCATATAAGTGCTAGTGTTCCTGAATACAGTGTGGAGGTTTTATTAGAAACTTAGAAGGAAAGAAAGGGAGAAAGGAAAAAAGGCAGAAAGGAAGAAAGGAAGGAAGAAAGGAAGAAATAAATTTTCTTTAATAGCAGTGAAGATTTAAGCAATAGGGGGAAAGGTAAGGTAGTCTGGAAATATGAATACTTATTTAGAAATACTAATTTAATGAAAGGAAAAATTCAAGACTGATAATGGGGAATTAGGCTGCAAATGTCACTGTGAACACAGAAGCAGGTAGCACATATCTTCAAATTATGTTGAAATTTTAAACTGGTTTCTTTGTTTATTAGTTTGTGTATCTGCTTTCTGACCCTTTCATACATGATAAAGATGGATTTTCTTTCTCTAAAACAATTAATACAAAAAAATTATTATTAAAACAGTGTTATCTGCACAGAAGTATTTAATAAGTAATTTATTAGAAAATATGGTGAATTTAGGACCTGTGAACAATCGACTCAAGTAACAGCAAAGGACTAACAGTATTTTGTACCTTTCAGAACTGTCTTTTCCTTGTGGATATCTTACGGTGTGTATGAATTTATTTTCATTGTTCTCTTCCATAGTTATGAGGTTAAATCTGTATTGTGATGCCACTATCATTAAAGTTTCAATAGACAGAACTATTCCTTCATTACAAAAAAATTTATTGCCTCATTGGTTTGCACAGTAAAAATGTGAGAAGCTACAAATTAAAAGCATGACTTTCCTCTATAACAGAAAATGGTTGGATGGAATGAAGGTAAATACCATTTGCTACAAATGTATAATGTTTATCTTGCATAATTGCCCATCTGAATTCATGGGCAGCTGTAGGTTTTTCAGCACTTAACTGTAATATTTTGTTCTGTTGGACTGATGATCTTTGGAAGTGTCATTTTTAAAAGACTAAATGTGTTATGTTCTGCACAACTGGATAAAGCTGGTCAGATGCAATGAAGAAAATTACTTTTGGAGAATGATGGTCAACAAACATTTCTCCTTCAAAAATGGCAGCACTGTTGTCACGTATTGACAAAATAAAAATTCATATGTAATTTTTCATAGAAATTGTGAACTATTATCTTCACTAGCTCTAGTAAGAGTTGAATAAGTCAGCTATAGTTGATCTTTTAGCATTTAAGCCATTTATTTATCATTGTTATTCACTATAGCTAGGTGTTTTTGTACTTTAGCTGTTTAGATGTCACACATAAAAGAACTTTCAATGGTAGCCTCTAAACATGCTAAAATCTTGCATGTGCTATTTTTGGTTTTAAAATTTCTTTATTTTGCCATAATTCCCTTTATCTTACTTCTATTTAAACTATGATCTTGTATTTAATGTGTTGTTTCTATATATAAAATAATCCAATTCATTTAAATAAAAGAGACAAGATTTGGAGAACTTGTATGCCTGAAATCTGGCCTGATTTATCCAGCTGTCTGATGGAAGATATTACCCCTTCCCACAGAATTTTCAGTTTGTGAACGATCTCAGTTGTGACAACATGACACTGATTTTATCATAACTAATATCCTGAAACTAAAAAGTTCTTTGTCTTACAGAAACTGGATGTTGGAGTTCCAAATGAAAGAACCATCTGTTCATTTAGAAATGCATGGAGAACTATTCTTACACAATAAATTTCCCTTCATAACATGTGTCTAACTTTCTAGGCAGAACTATTTACATTTTTCTATCTTTAAAGCAACTGATCAAGAATGAACAAAAACCAGACTAACTAACAACTGAAAAAAAAACCAAACCAAACAAAGCAACACAACCCCCACCCAACACCCCCCCAAAAAAGCTGCATTAATTGTCCGTAAATATCTTTCCTTTTGTCACTGAAAATAATGATGAGAAGTTTCTTCTGTGATCATAATAAACTTGCCTATGGAATTCAGCAAGTTAGTTTTCTTGCATTTTCAATGCTGAGATGAGGTTAATTCAGGCTACTGAGACACAGCAGTTATGTGAAAACAGGTAAAAACAAGCACAAGTAGGAATGAAAAGAGGAAAACATCCCCTTAACTGTAGCTGGCTTGTGGTTAAACTACTAAGCAGCCGTGATTTTATCTCTATGTTGGACAAAATGGGGGAAAAAGTCTTCTTGTGCTGGATATCACAATAAAATTATGAATTACCTTAGTGTTGAGTGTCATCAATTTCTTAGGAACTTTTGAGTCCTCAGAGTATGGTCTGAGTAGCTTACAGCCACTCCTAAAGTGTGTAACGAGAGGGTTTTGGGGAGTAAAGGGTTGCATTCTCTCCGTGTTCTAAACAAGAAAGTTGAAGCACAGAGTAGATGAAGTGGCTTGGCTGGTGTCACACATGGAACAAATAGAAGCACCAGTAACTGAACACAGACCTCGAGTTCTAGACTAGACCATCTGTTTGCCAGCCGTATTTCTTCTTTATGATTCTGTCTATGATCGGTTATTAAATTCATATATCAGTTTTTTAAGTGGAATGACACATTTCACTCTTTATGCAGTGCCTTTCCAATTGTATATGATTTCCTTTGAGAAACAGAAGTGTAACTTATTTACAGAGCAACTACAAGTTTTCATAGGAAAGAATATAGTATTTTTATCTAAATAGTAAAATAGACATTAGTTACTACTCTGCTTTCATTTGATTTTCTGTTTTGCTTATACAGCTGTTGACAGTTTGTTTTCAGTATTTCAGCATAAAATATACAGTTATGTCTGATCACAGAGACTTCTTGTCATTGAGAAAACAAAATTCTAATAAATAAAGATAATTATAAATAAATTTACATATAAAGGAATGATACAATGTAGTAGGAGATTTACTAATTTTTCAAAAACATTCATCATTTGTGACATCCCACCCTTAAGGGGATGGGAGCACCCAAGATTCATAGATGGCCATCGGTGAAAGGAATGACAGAAGTCAGAGGGTAATAAAATAAAATAAATAAATAATAAATAATATAAATAAATAAATAAATAAATAAAAATCTCACGAAGTTTTACTAGTAAATGACACATTTGGCATGGAAGTTGGTCTGTTAGACCCTGACTTCTTAAACATGCTAGTGGGTTTTGGATCAAGGGCTCAGGGAAGAGAAAGAGATGAATAAAAGAGGAGGAGAGAGAAAGAGGAAAAGAAAGAAAGAGGGCAAGAATAGAAAGAGGGAAAGAAAGGAAGAAAGGAAGGAAGAAGGAAGAAAGGAAGAAAAGAGGGAAAAGAAATAAGGAAATCACCAATCCTTCTTCATTGTCAATCCAGCTGATGGGATGTCCATCCCACTACCTGGGCTTGCAGGGCGTGATTTTTTTATATACAGGTTTTCCCTGCCCTGGAGACAGGTTTCTCACTTTCTATGCAAATCAGTTGTCATGTGCACTCTGTTCTTTTAGACCTTTCTGGGAATGGGTCAGAAGACTAAGTTGCTCTCGGGTGGTCTTGATTTTCCCCATACACTCCATGCCCACTTTTCGATCTCATCCTGTGCTTGGCTTGTTCCATGTTGTGCTTATCTCCAGGAATTAGAACAAGGACGTTTGTCCTGGAAAAGTGGTGCCCTACCTCCATATGACCCCTTCTCCATCTACATCTTGTTCTTTCCCACAGCATGTTACTGCCAACAACCATCGGTTATTATCTGCAAGCCTTGTCTGTTATTAACAACAATCCTTGATTGTCTCCACAGCCATCCAGCTATCAGAGATTGAGACATACATATTAGACCCTTATCTTCTGGAGTTCTGCACCACTGTCTGCCTCCTTTTTCACATGATCTTTGTACATCTACACTGCTAAGTAATGGGATCTCATTACTTTCCTTGGACTTTTGGGTCCATAGGGGGACCTGTATCTAATTGCTTTTATGTATTAATTCAAATTGGTTTTTACCTGGCCTTGGCAGGTCTAGAAGTAGGAAAAAAAGCACACTTTCTTTCAGAAAGTGAGTTTAGGTTGGGAAAAAACCTTTCTTTCCACGAAGATGCTGTGGACATTTTGCTTTTTGTTCCATGCAAGCTTCCTTGCTGATCAGAGCTTTGGGCACTTTCAGGATTATGACTGTGTCTGTGTCTGGAAAACAGAAGAGTACATGTATGAGATTTGAATAGTGGGATGGCATCTCATTAAATCCTACATTTTTTATGTATTTTAGCTTAAAAGGGGGGGAGAATAATGAAGTTACTGGTTAATAAAGAATGTCAGATTATTTATTCTGGTTGGGACTGTGTGAGTTTATCAAAATATCTAATGGAACCTTCAATGCCAAGGAAGCTGTTAGCCCAACGGGAGATGAACACCATTACTTACAGAATTAAGGTTTGTGTGTAGCCAAAGAAATGATTTGCAATAGTCATGTGCATTCTCAGTGCTAAATTAACTCAGCAACTCTCAAGGAAACAGCCTCCAAACCATCATAGTTGTGTAATTTAATATGCCTGCTTGTATTCAGCAATATCAGAAACATACGGAGACAGTGTCAGGAAGTAAAGAGAACAAGAAAAAAAACAATATTGGAATATTTGTAATACACTGCTGTAAATTGTTATTCCTTTCCTTAGGTTGCTCCATGTGGTTCAGTGGAAACTGAGAGTCTCCTCTCTCATCTTTTTTTAAGAAGAATTTACAGGGGATGATTCATTCCACCTGTGGCAGGATGGGAGGACTCCTCAGAAAGTGTCTCTCCCTCTCTTCAGTGGCTAGACAAAACCAAGATAACTGGTTTCAACTAGGCAGAACATTTTGATGACAAGTTAGACCATATAAATTCTACCTCCTGACTTGGAAGGGATTTGCTTTTAATGGAAAAATTCCAGAAATGGGCAAAAATTATTATAGATAAGGGCAAACTTGCATGTGAGAAGAAATTGGAAAGATTGGGATCAGTTACCATAGAAAAGAGATGAATAAGGACATTCACGATTAAAAGAAACAAATAAGAGGATGCTAAAAAAGTCATGGAACTCTAAAGTAGTATTCATCTTCTATTGTAACAGAAGTACAAACACTATGGGAAAAAAATGAAATGAGGCTTGCATGAACACAGAACACGTTATATAAATTCTAATAGTCAATACTAATCAGGAAAGGCTGAAGTCTTTTACTTCACATAGGAGTAAAAATACAGGAAGTTATATTAAGTGCATTTTTTACTTAGGTGTGAAAATATGACCACTTAGACTATAAGGGACACACATTTCAATGAGCTCTGGGATGTGCTCTCTGAATGCCTGTTTCACAACTTAGGACTATTGGCAAGTACTAGTATTTTTTCTTGGAGTATTTGCTATTTATAACTGTCAAAGGCTGGGTACAAGCTAGAACAATAATTTGATCTAGTGAGGTGATTTTTCTTTTTACACTCTTTATTTCTAATGTGAAAACGTAAGGTTAAAGGGAAAGCTAGTTCATTTTCGATACTATGCAAAGGGATTGAGCTTTGCATGAAAGCCTTGTATGGTGTCACAGGGTGCGGTTGTACCAAAGCATCTACACATAAAATGTGAAATAGCTTTAGCTTGCAATAGATTGCTGTAGGAATGCATGAATCTCGAGACTGTGAAGTGCCAATAAAAATTTCACTCTCTGAGTCTAATCAGATTCTGGTTTTGAAAACATTTTGTTATTTTTACTCTTTCCCATTACCTTTCTTATCTATTGCAGTCATTCTTATTAAAAGCCAAATACATACAAATTACAAAATCTCATACGAATGCCAATGTCTGAAAAAGAGCTCTTATTGACATTTTACTTTTTACAGTAGTGCATGTAACAATATGGTCACATTCCTCCTTTTTCCATAAAATAAAGTCTTTAAAACAATAATACGGTTCATGCATAGTTTAAGAAATCCTTTATGTGAATCTGAAGGTAAAAGATGCAGTGTGATAGGTGTACCAAGTGAGGTATTAATAGAAATCTATTGTAACTGTGTCTCTGTGCTTCAGTAAGTCAAGAGGTATATATTAATTCCAGCTGCTGTTAACATGTGGCAATATTTAGAACTTGAGCTCTAGGATATATTCTCTTCCCTTAATGTAGCACAGTAACTGATATAAGTTCCCATTTTTTCCCACTGTTTTTGGTTTATTTTGGTTTTTTAAGGACATTGTGTTGTGCTTTGAAAAGGATACCATATGTTGAATGCTGTCCTCCCTAGACCACATACAATATTATAAAAATAAATTATGTTATAAATATTTGGCAACCTTTATGCAAAGCAGGTCTTACAAATCAAACTTAATCAAATGTTGCTGTGATAACTGTGGTATTTTTACTAGTTTTCTTTTTCAGACTAGACTTCATTAGACTACAGGCAGATTTGATTCAATTGAATTGTTAGTTCTGTGTTTATTCAGCCACTAAGGAGCATCTGATTAAAACATTTTATAACATTTCACAGTAATAGACAAACTTCTCCGAAGTATTTAAGAACTGAAATTGAAAATGTAAAAGCAATTTCAGCAAAAATTACCTGATAGGAAGGTTATACAGTCATTTTCATGCCCTTTTAAATACATGTAGAGAGGAAACTCCCCATAGCGAGTTATTTCTGAAGTGTGTTCTGCTGCTCACCCTGGAGGAAGTGGTGTTAATATTCCATGGGGACCTCAGGACATGCCAGACCTGCCTTTTCTCTTGGGCTCCATCACGGTCTGTTAGCAGCAAGAAACTCCAGTCAGATGATGGATAGGTTGTACTTAGCATCCTAAACAGGTCCTTGAAACTCTCGAGCAACTGTTCTGTCTTTTCCTGCAGTCCATGTCAAAGCTGCTTGTGTATTCACGTGTCATTTGTTGCACCTTCAGTTTGGGAATCAAAGCTAAGATTCCATTTGAACACATCAGCGAAGGTAGTCAGTAGCAATGCCATGTGTGGATATCCTCAGCATCCAGGATTGGCAAATATGTGTTAATCTCTGTGATGGGAGATCTGAAGTTACAAATCCTCACCACATCTGATGGTATGAACTCTACTGTCAAAGACCGCATTGACACACTCTGATCTGTTAAAGTGGTCAGTTTTCCTCTGTTGCTTCTTTTATGAGACTTACTGTGAAAGTTCTGTTGCTGGAAATGTAATTTTCCTCATCATTATACTTCTTTTCTAGCTGGATCATCACATACTAGAATACGGTTGAGCATGCAGTGAAAAGCTCTTCAGAATAGCTGTTCTTAAGTGATTAAATGATTATCATCTCTGTCCCTTTTCTTTGATCTTATAATCAACTTCAAGATGGTACTGGATAACTCAGTTGAAGTGATTATATATTTGAAATAGAAAGTATTTATCTCCTTTTTGGTGTCACTGTGTTTAAACAGGTGTATTTCTTTCCATTAATGTTAGTATTTTATGGTTCCTTGTAACTGCCCCCTTACTTGAACATTTGAATAACATTCAGAGTATAAATATGCCTAACAGAAACTGATATACTAGGGGTAAAATTTCAAACTCTTTTATTTATATTGATACTAATAAATACAATTAAGAAATTACAAAATGTTTCTAAACCTGAATTAGGTACAGAGAATGGGAGCTCAGCGCTTCAGAGAAGGCTTAATGGGAAGCAGAACCTTTCACTTAAATAATTACCAGTTTTCAAAAGCTTTTATTGCACGGTGATTATGTAATTGTTAGTATTCCTAACATGAATTGATTACAGAACAGTTTTTGTTGGTAAAACCATTATTTTAGTTAATATTGTATGGCTTCCATTTTGGTAATTTGTACAGAGATGCTAAGATCAGTATGTCCCTGAAGAAATTTTCATTTATATTAATTCTTTGCTGAATAGAGTGTATTTGGATTTTCTGTCCTTTAAAAAATTTAATCCTGGCACGTGAGATGTGGCATGAAAAATTCATTTTTTTATATAATCTTAAATATATTACTGACTAATAAAATTTAAATGGAATTATTAAAAATGCCTAACACACATTACTTTCTGGGTCTGTTAGACATTTACAATTCTGTCTCACTGAAAATAAATTACACTTTGGTCCTCAAGCTTTTTAAGTATTGTGGAAATTTTTACGTTGCCTCTTAATATTTTGCTTTTTTTCCTAAGGGTTTCTAAAACACGTTGCTCTCATGTGTGGGATTGGTTTTTCACAATTAGATTAATCACCACTGACCTGGAATATCATGATTCATGTAAGATGTGTGGTACCACTACATTTGGAAGAAATAGGAAATGCTCTTCTACTCCTATATTTACATGTACTTTATTATCTTCATGTCTGAGTCATTTCCAGAACAAATAAGGATAACTTCAGTTTGATTCTATTCTAGAATCACTGTAGTGTGATTCTATTGTCCTTCATTGTCTCATATTAAATCAAGCAAATTCTTGCTGTATTTTTGTGAATTTGTTTCAAACTGCTGTGTTATAATTTAAAAAAAAAAAGTAGTTATTGAGATTAAGATTCAAAACGTACATCATGTACTCAATAGCAAGTGATGCTGCTTTGGATGTTAGCACATTTGTTCACATTTGTTCAACTTCAATATTCTCTGTGAAATCTCAACAGCAGAAAATAAGCTTTGTTCTTAATGGGACAGAGCTGCAGGTTCTCAGTTGATCCTTTAGGTATTCTGCTCTTAGACTATTGGACACCTTAAAGATAATGTCAAAGACATAAAATTCGGCTCAGTATTTTATAGGAGCCTTTGCAAAAGATGAAAGCAGATTTGATGTGTTTATAGTAGCCTGGGTTGCAGCAGAAATGTGCTGCTTTGTTCTGTACTATTTTGAGTTTCCTAGGGGCTAATGGCTTTGTGCCCAAGATATTGCACTGCTGTAGTCCAGCTGAAAGGTGACAAAAGCATGTACTGCAGAGGCCAAATCATCAACAGTACAGACAGGTTGAATTCTTGTACCTGTTTTATTGTCAGAGAGAGATGTCCAGGATCAGTTCCAAATTATGGACTGGGGTTGTACAACCTCAGCCAGTGGGTACTTCACAATGCCATAAGCTCCTTAAAGTGTTTCTTTCTGTCACCAAGTGTAACTTGTCTTTTCCTCAGTTTCTGCTTCCACTTTTTGCTTTTTGTTCATGAACTCAAGTACTGAGAAAGCCTACACAGTGTTTTCACTGGAGTTCATGACACCTTTCCAGTTCTTTCAGTCTTTTTGTCTGTATTTGAAATAAGTTTGAAAAAAAGGGGAACCATGAACATTTTTCTACTGTTCCTTCTCTGATTATGGCTCTCTTAAAAAAGTAAACTGTTTTAAAACACTCAGACTCTTTTACATACAGTTCATCATTCCTTAGCTATGACAAATGTTGTAGGGAGGCTTAAAAAAAAAGAGTGGGGAAGACTACAGTGCTCACAGTGTGGAATGTCTGACAGTGCCTGTAATGCCCTTTCTATCCCGTGTCCTGCAATAAATTCAGATCATGACAGGTGATTGGTTGCACCCAGTTGTAAGTGTAGGCAACATCGAGATCTAGCAAGAATATATTTTGAATGCGACATTGGATTCAGATGTGTGAGTATAGTGCTGTCTTAACTTGTGAAGCTCAAAGCATAAATTCTGTTGCAACATGGCAGCTGCAGAGATGAGCAAATGTGCATCTGAAAGCATGAGAACCAAGCAGGCTGTTCATGAAAGATAAACATTTAAGACAGTGTGAACATTGCATCGTTCATCAAGGAGGACATTTGCCACTTCTTTCAAAGTTTGCATCATGGTTTTGAAGCTTTGGGCAAATATAGAGCTCAGCTCTCCACCTCACAGCCTGTTCATGTATCCATGATGTTCAACATTAATGTTATAATAATTTTACAAAAATATGAAGCTTTGTCACAGATCACCTACTTTGTCCATGCTAGAACATTGTCTCAAGGATGACTTTGAGGAATGAATATTGGAACACTAACAATACTCTATTCTTTTCCAAACTATGCATTTTATTTGAAACTTTTCAGATCTGGTTCTACCTGGCTTGCAAGATCTGAGAGTGCAGCTTTAAACAGTAAGAAAAACCATGAAATATGTATATGTGTGTGTTTTTCTTACAGTCTGGAAGTTAGTTAGAGAATGGTATTCTTTTTCAGCCTTAGAATAAAAAACGTTAAGATATGAAGAAGGCAAAAATTATATACCATTTAGCTACATTGAATTTAGATCCTTGATGATATTTGTGCTTCTCCAGGGAACATGGGGAGATTCTGGGTGTTGATTTGCTCAAACTGAAGCTTTAGGTGGGTACATGCCCTTCTCTGTTTCTACCAAAGCTGGGTGAGTGAGGGAAAACAACTGTCACACAGTGGATCCTGGGCTAAGCAAAGTGATGTCTAATGAGCAATCTCAAAGGTTTGGAAGCTCTGGAAAGCAGGGTGACCATTTGCCACTTGGAGTTTAAGGAAGTTTTAGCCTAAGTTCCAGTTTAGACAGGACTTGAATATACTCATCTATGCATCTACTTTGATTAGTTTTTTGATTTAGGTATGAGCTCATTTTTGCCAAGTTTTGTCTGTTATATTTTATAATTCCTTGTTAAATATGACCTCAAGCCCAGTTGGAACATTTAGGCAACACCATAAGATGAACACCAATGATAAAAATACTTAAATATGCTAATGTTTTCAAATCTATTCAGAAGGGATAAAAGGATAAAAATATTAAATACATTAGATATATGTAAAAATTTTATTTTAGAATTCCCTTTTTTCCTCACTGGATGAGTTAGCACAATGGAGCAAATAGTCTCTGAGTCAGCCTCAGTGCTTTTTGAGTTATTAAAAGCTCTAAAAAGTTAAGTGTCTGGTCCTCATGAAATACAATGATTTTAAAGCAGTTTCACTCTGTGAAATGGGAGGAGCTGAGGAATTATCTGAACTTTTGACCTAAGTATAGTGATTAAGTTTTTTGAAACATATTAGCTTGAATTTTTGTATATTACAGTCTATACAGTTTTACTCATTATTTCCTAAATGTTTTTAGGTTTTTCTTAATTTTATTTTTTCTTAGACTTTGTGGGTTCTTATTCATTAGTTCTTTGATACTAAGTAACATCTCTGTGGACTTACGCTGTAGTTATGTCATCAGTGCCTGATGGAAACAGAGGAATTTCTATTTCCAAATGATTTTTTGGCAGGTTAGGTTTCTGCATCACTTAATGTTTTGAGTATTCTTTTCAAAGAACAGACACCAGGATTACAATGTTGGTGTAATAAAGGGCATTTTACATCTGCGGAAATAACACTTCTCCCTTATTTCTGTAGTTAAAAATGGATTTGCTATTTGTGTCGTGACAGAATCTAAAAAGCTCATTCTGGGTTGCTTTTCCACGAAGATTCCAGAGCTATGTATGATCACCTTTCTGTGATAAACTTCCTGTTGGGGACACAGTGCTTTTTTCTAGGCTTCAGTTTGAACAGGCAAGCTTAGTGCGCAATTCAGCCTATTGTATCCAACCACCATGCCTTCCACGTTACATATTGTTGCATCATTCTCTGACTTATCCATAACATATATTTTTTTAATAATATTATATAATATTGTATCATTATATAGTTATTATATTTTATATTCTATATTACCTATTACCCAGTGATAACATCTTATATATTATGTGGCATCTATAACTGTATTATTAGATATTGTTATAATTCATATGCTATATTATTAATTCTACTTAATTACAGATCAAGGATTAAAATATTTATTAATTCTGTTGTTCCAACAATTGCTCATTACATAAATTCACCAGAAGCACACACTTTTGAAAGCGACTCCAAATGGCAAGTTTTTCTTGAGCTCTGCAAAGCATTTCTTATTTCACCAATAAAACCTGGAGATCCTTGTAGATTTCAGTAGATCTGTTCTAAGGGTCAGAAGATTAGGAACAAGTAGTAAACAAGAGTGACATTAGCAGGGGTCATTTATATTCAAAGAGTGAATAGTTTTCCCTAAGTGAAACAGAGTGAGAAGATGTGAGACGAGAAGCTGCAGAGGACAGTTGCACAACAAAATTCAAGATGAGCTAGGAAACAGAGGAGTAGAGGCTCGGGGGTTCTTCTGTGGAACTCTCCTTGTCAGTAGAAAAAGAAGGCAGCAGTGACTGAGAGAAGTGGATCTGGCATAGTCTGCTCATTGAGAAGCATCCACAGAAAGAAACTGAAGAGTTGCTGTATCCAAATACCACTCCTGGCACAATGGGATCAACCATCAGTGGTAAAGAATTCAGAAAACAAAACCAGATAAGACAAAATCTGCATATCTAGGGTGTCCAAGACTATTTCCACTGTTTAGAGAGAAGAAAATCAGGGAAAATATACATCAATGAATAAGGTATGTTACAGGTAGAAAATAGGGCATCAGGAAGAAAATGTAGAACAGTTACTGAGAGCAATAGTCAGGCAGCACACTCATAAAAAGGAAGGACAGTATTTATTACAGAGAAGAAACAACTGAAGGTGATATACTTTTTGTGCAGTTCTTCCTTCTGTTAGTAATTCATTTGTTGGGTACTTTTAAAAATAATTGAAAAAAACTGAACAGGATTGAAGGTAAAGGGAAGTGCATTTCTATCTTATTAGTAATAAAATTCTGCAAAAATTCAAATGCTTCCTGATGCTCTCTTACCTAGATGAAACTTCTGACTGCTAGTACTCTGATAGCATGTCCTGTTTCAGGAAGCAAAACCAGGGGGATCTTCATAATTTTTCTGTGTTTACTGAAGATCAGGGTGGATTTTCTCATCATTTAGGTATTTAAGGAAGTGAAATTAATATACACATTAGTAACAAAACAGCTGCGGAGCCCTGCAGGAATCCCATCAACGAGGAAGCAAGCAGGATGATGTAGAAAGAACCAGCTGGTTAATCAGAAGTGAAGGCAGCTTGTTGAAGAAGCTGTCATCCCTGAATCTTCAATTGGTGGGTCATTTTGTCCTCGGCAGGGACTCCTTGCGTTAAGTGTAATTTTTACTCTCTCTGCTCCATCAGTCTGACAGCTTTGATTCTAAATGCAGTGAAAGTTTTGGCCCTGATTTGCATTATTCCCTGACGATTTATTTAAAAATATCAAATAAATGTAAGAGCAGTTAAATTTGGATGTAAAAGATATAATCAATTTTTAACTTTCAATGTAAACTTTATTCTTAAGCTGTTGAGATTATACACGTGATCAATTTCTGCAGTCTCCAGCAACTGTTTTCATGTTATTAGGTGGTGGTAGGTTTTTTTCTAAACTATTTTCTAGTCATGAGTTTCTTAGAGCAGTTCAAACTGTGAAATACAATACTTCAGGTCTGTATCATCATTGTATAGTTTAATGTATATTCAAGTGGTGTTTCTGCTTACTCTCTGGAATTATATTGTAATAATATGGACTATTTTTATTAATCTTTTACTTCACAGTCTAAGAAAATGTTCTGTTCTTTTAATTGCTGTTTCCATAAGCAGTTTGCATAGCAGGATAAAAAAAGGGGGTTTTCCAGTTAATATTACTTATTTTAATTAAAAAACCAGTAAAGTAGTCATCTCTGACTCATGGCAGGCAGACAGCATGTTATACTACTGCTCTTTTGGCATTGTTAAAGTCACAAGGAATAAGTTAAAACAAGGACCAACAGAACAAGGGCCAAGTATCAGCTACCTTTGAAGCTCAGTGCATCAAGGAGGGTTGGGACAGCATTGTAACAAGTGACTCTATAGAACAAATGAACACTGAAGGAAATAATGTCAGTAGCAGGGTTAAATAAAATTTGCATACTGTAGATAGACATGATTTGGAAAATCAAATGGATGATTAAGTTTTAGCAGGAAAGATTGTTCCCTTGGAAATTGAATCCAGATATTCTGATTGAGGCAGAGGAAAGATCACAGAATATGCTGAGTTGGAAGGGAACCAAAAGGACCTAGTCCAACCTTTAGCCCTGCACAGGACTATCCCTGAGAGTCACACCAAGTGCCTGAGGGCATCATCCAAATACTTCTTGAACTATCAGGCTTGGTGCTGTGACCACTTCCCTGGGGAGCCTGTTCCAGTGCCCAACCACCCTCTGGGTAAAGAACCTGTCTCTAATATCCAACCAAAACTTTCCTTGACTGGCTGGTGATGCTTTGCCTGATGCCTCCAGGACACGGTTGGCCCTTCTGGCTGCCAGGACACTGTTGACTCATATTCAACTTGCCATTGACCAGGACCCCCAGGTCCTTTCCACGACAGGTCAGAAGAGTAAAAGTAAGGCAGACGCTGTTAGATGTGAATGGTGCTGGGAAATTAGCATAAAACAGCCATGCCCAGAATCATACAATCAGAGAATGGTTTGGGTTGGAAGAAACCTTAACGATCATCTTTAAGAGACATCTTCCACCAAACCGCTCAATGTCCCATCCAACCTGGCCATGAACACATCCAGGGGTGGGATGTGCACAGCTTCTCCAGTCGGCCTGTTCCAGTGTCTGGCCACCCATACAGTCAAGAATTGCTAAATTTCTGAACCTAAATTTCTGCCCTTTCAGTTTGAACCCCTTACTCCCTGTCCTATCAATACAGTTCCTGACAAAGAGTCTCTCTGGCTTCCGTAGGCCCCCTTCAGACACTGGAAGGTTGCTGTGAGTCTCCACGCAATCTTCTCTTCTCCAAGCTGGACAGCCCTAACTATCTCAGCCTGTCTTCATAGGAGAGGTGCTCCAGTCCTCTTATCAGCTTCCTCTGGACTTGCTCCAACAGTTCTATGGTCTTCTTATGTTGGAGGCACCAGAAGCAGAAATACTTGCAAAAAGAACTCCAGGCCTAAATTGTCCCTAGCCATAAATCCTTCTGGCCCCTCCTGTCTAAAATAAAGCATCTGAAATGTAGAAAATATTTAATGAGACAAAAAATGTACTGTGAGAGTGGCAAGGCAGATTTGCTGAATGGTTCCCAGTGCTCAAAAGCAGTTCAGATACAATCTACCGTGTTAATTTAGGAAACTGCACTCAGCACTTCTCTGAAATTATTTAAAGAAAATGCACAATTTCTCTCTTATCTTTTTAGGATACACCTAAATAATGAGATAGCAAGGAACTTGATACAAATAGGTTTTGGAGACTTCCGATAGAATTTTTATGAATGCCTACTGTCATTTGCATGACTACAATAAATAGGAAAAAACCACTGCTATTCATGGCTTGTTCTGAAAACAAGGAAATGAAGATAGCAGAGAAATCATAATTTCAAGACCCAGCCTTGTGTGCTTGACATGCTTCTGTCTATAACATGCTTGTGTATGTAATATTGCTGAGTCTTTCAGTGTGGAAAAAAGAATATGGACAATTAAGAAAATTACTGTAGTTCATGGGCTACTATAGACTTACACATCTGGGATATGTTTCATTGTAACTTCATCTGCTCTAAAAAATGGCTGTTATATAGCAAAGCATCAAATGCCATGTATTATCCCTTCACATGAAGGCATCTGATAAATTGCACTCTGTGTGGAAAGTAAGGGCCTCTGTAACTTGTTGTTTCTCATAAAACCTCAGTTAACTAGAAACTAAAAGTTTTTTGGAAGCAAGCATATGAAACACCTCAGATTTCAAACTTCAGGATTTGCAAAGAAAAGAATACTAAGTTTGAGAAAAACACTAATTTTGTATTTAGTTATGGTAACTATTAGTGCTATTTTACCAAATTTAAATATATCATTAATGTTTTGAAGTCATACATTAGACAAAAAATTATTTGGAAAGTCAAGTAACCCATTTTTAAATAAATAGGTTTTTTGGTTTTTGGTAGGGTTTTTTTTTGAGCAGTAACCAAAGTGAAACTCTGTTCCTGTAGAAGTGCTGTGAGAAGGAACCTTGATGTTTTCATTCTCAGTGGTATATCCCATATGTTATATTCATCTTCCTGTATTTAATTTATGTGATATATCTGACATTTTCTTCTCACTGATCTCTATGAAAACTTCTGCCTGCATAAAATAGATTAAATGAAAACTGCGTTTTCAAGTGTTAACTTCAGTTCCTTCAAAGCCAAAGTGAGGACCATCCGTTTTCAATGCTTTAATTAATGATCTCTAAGGATGTTTGCATAGTATAGAAATCTAAGCTAGTTTTGACTTGCCTTCTTCACTTGTAAATATTTGGTCTAAGGCCATGACATCAGAGATCTGTGCACAATCTAATTTATCCTCTTATTCAGCTTTTGAGACCTGTCCTACTGAGTTGACTGTTGAAAGCCAACTCCACGGCTGTCTCTGCTGGCTCTACAGTGCATTCATGACTCTTTAAGTAACAGAAATGATTGCTTAATTCACTGATTACCACTTAGGAAGATACTGAATTATCTAGATAAATACAGGGTAGAATTACAATGTTCAGAGTATATTTTTGCATATTTTTTACTGATAAGGATTAATGAAAAAAACCCCACTTATTAATCTGATAGATACAGTATATTTCTAACTGCACGACTACTTTAAGAGGTAGTGCCTATGAGAGAGCCTTTCCATAGAAAAAGAAGAAATATTGTGTCCAAATTCTTTCTTTATTTTTTTATTTCAGCAACTACGAGATCTGACTATATGTTGTGGGGTTAGTTGGGATAAAGCTTAACTAACTGATGAACATATACAGCTGTTTATAAAATAAAAGGCTAGGCTTTATTTGCATATATTTGCACTTCTAATAAGTACTTATTTCAGTGAACTAATAAAACAGGAAACTTCAAAAGGGCAACTTATATTAAACATTAGTCTTTTAGGTTATTCATTTGCTCTACTCAGATCTATAGTTAAAATATTCCTGTCAGAAGTAAAGTGCCATTTATCTAACCCAGCTTCCTATGAAAATACACTTAGGTGATTTTGGAAGACTTCAATTGCCTAATTGTATAAGAGAATAATTTATATTTCACAGTCAGTAACCTCTGATGCTGATTATTACTCAATTTTCAGTGAAAGATCAGACAACTACCCAAGGCACTACATACCTTGAAATATCTATATATATTTTACTAAGAGTGTTAAATGAATAGTGCCTTGTGAAATAAAGATCAATATGCTGTGACATAGTATTTTCATAATCACAAGGATGAATTTATCATTTTCTTCAGCTAGATGGAAATAAAAATTTAACACTCCAAGGCCATCTCACTTTCAGATTACTTTTGGCAAGTCTCCAAAAATCTATAACTTTTAAATAAATGTAATGTTTCTTCAGATTATAAAAGCTAAGTACTTACCAGTTTATTTGTCATTTACTCACCACCCAACATCTCTCACTAATCTCTGCTCAGAGGCTGAGCAGAAGGTGATTCTTAATTCAAAGAGTCAGTTGCTGGCTTTCAGGGTGTTGAACAAACACCATGTAAAGTAGAGGGCCATTTTTCAAGAGCAGCTTCCAAACATTAAAGATGTGATTTATGCCTGTAACTCAGATATTTTAGGTGAATCCTTGCCTTCCGAAAATTGACGACAAAACTCCCACTAACTTCAGGTTAGCCAGATTGTCAGTGCTAACTTCTAAAGCACTCATTAAATTATGAGAATCCATCATAATATTAAAAAAAAAAATTGATTTTGCTATTTGGTTATTATACCTCCTCCTAGGTATTTAAATCTGTACATTTTCTTTGAATGAACTGAATTACTTCAAAATAGCATAAATTATAATTAAATCCCTGTGATTAAAATAGGGGGGTTTTGTTATAACATGCTTCAATGATTGATCTTTAAATATAGTTCCTTTTTATTCCCCCTTTGATACACAGAGTCATGGAGAAGGGTCTTTCAGTCATAAGGAGCATCAAGGGACTTGAAGGTTCAAGACAAATAAGAGGTGATACTCAATCATAGAGCACGTGTTCAGGCCATGGGCTTCACATCAGTGCAATAAGCTGTTAGACAAATCCATGCAACAAATACACTTCATAAATAATTACATGCAGACATATGTCTGTGGATTAGGAAACTCCTGAACGTACAGAGGATGCACGAAGGGAAGGGAGGCCAAAGAAGTATCACTTCCTGTATTCCTTGGTAAGTTACCTCAGTTCTCATCAACCTCATTTGAAAAAAATACTTACCTTATTTAAGTTCAAAACTTTTCTAGCTTTGACTTCAATTTGTGCCCATCAACATCTCATTCCTTGTAAGCATAAAAAGGAATTTACTGTTCAAAATGTATTGCCTAGAGAAATACTTATGGTCTCGATTTGATTAGATTAGATCTCCTATGTTGTTTTTTGGGTTTTTTTTAACAGAATATTTTAATGTCTTCCTATAAAGGAATTGAATATTTACTATTTACAATATTTACTTCGTATTGAATATTTACTGTTGTCAATTCTTTTAAGCTCCTCAGTATCCTTTTTGACATGTGAGCATCAGAAAGTAGACACAGTATTTCCTTCCTAATTTTCCTAACACTGTATTCTGAAATAAAATCAGTATTGTATTTATTTTAAATATTATCCAACTTATACATTCAAGGATCGTATTCAAGATCTTAGGTAAAGCATCACTGTAGAAGATGATATTCATTTGATTACTTTCTGTGACTCCTCAGCCATTTTAGGTTCTGCTTTCCAGGGCAGCATCTCCATCTTGTAATTATGACCTGCATTCATCCTTCACTAGTGAATAATTTTGCATTTCTTTGTATTATGACGTGCTGTTTGAAAAGATCCTTTTTGCCAAGAAACGGCATGAGTGGTCTATCTCCAGCCATCGTGTTGTCCCTAAAGACACTGATTAAGGGTGATCACCATCTCAAACTTGTCCTTACTTGAAAAGCAAAAGAGTGTCATCATGTTTTAGTCTTTAAGCTAGAGCCAACAATGAGCTAAAGGAATTTAATTTAAATATTTCCATAATGTCAGGCTGTCATTTCATATGCCTATGGCCATGTAAGGTTCATCTTTGCACCATGAGGCTTGAACTTTTTCTGACCAAGTCTACTTTACAAGAGGTTAATAGTTCATTGATAGCAAAATGAGACACAGGTATGGATTGTTTATTGTCAAGAGATGAGAGGAGTCTTTCCAAGCAATGTTGCAAGTTCCAAAAAGCTGGGAAGTTGATACTCTGAGGGATTGTTGAAATAGATGAAGATTAATAATGTTTATCAAAGGGGAGAATAATAAAATTTTAATCTAAGTAGTACTTCTTGGAGGGAAGGGGAAGCACACAGTACAAATAGAGACCCTCTTCTGTGAAGACAAAATTAAAGATCTAGTATTTTTTTCAGAAGAAATCTTTCTTTAGTCTCATGATTTGATAGCCATTGATGTTTTGAAAGCTGCATAATCTTGAGAAGCTGCTTGCAACTGAGTTAAGGAGAGGCAGATGTAAGCAGTTTTCTGTTTCCTCTTATCAGTCTTTGTAACCTTTGTAACTGAAATTCTGTATTTGGTCCTGTTGTAAAAAAATTTTCTTTTACCTTTACTACCCTTCTCTCAAGAGTGTATTTAGAATAAGTGTCACACGGGACATCCTATCCCTTTGTGTCAGGCTTTCTTTAAAACTGAATTACCAAACAACTTCTTCAGTGTATAAAATCTCTTTGAAATTTCCAGGGCATTCACAGGGTAATAAAATGTGTCTCTGCTAAACAGCATGGATTATTTTGGAATTTTCAATTTTGTCTATGTAGAAGTTGCATCCCATTTTGCATGCTGCAAGATGGCAGGCATGCTACCATCGAATATTAATGGTGATGGCAAAGTCTGCAGCACTATAACTTCCACAATCTTTTTGTCATCTGTAATTGTTTCAGTAATAATAATCAATTTTATTCCAGATTATGAATAATCACGGACATTGATATAAACCAATCAGGTATTTTTCTAGATGATGAATGAATGTTGAGTTCAAACAATTAGTCAATTTTTTAATTATGTAACTTTTGTATAACTGTATTTCTAGTAAGAAAACTATGGAGAAGTAAGACAAATACTTTACAGAATACCATTAATACCATTTTGTCAGCCTAATTTATCACTGCATCAAATAATTTTGCAAAGTGTATTTGATAAAACTTAGCCTCGTGTGTTAGTGGCATTAATTGAATTGCTGTCTTCTATCAGCTTCTGTCTCAGAAATATACATTAACAGCTTTTACTCTTCAGAAACCTTTTTTTACTATTGGAATACTCACTTTAGCATATAATAACATAAATATTACCTTATTTTTCTTACAGTCACAAGGGGTAGGTCTTCTGTTAACAGAATCCTTGTTTCAACATAAGCTGCCTGCAACATGTGAAAGGTCGTGGGGCAATTTGGGAAGTTTTAAATGGAAGCTTGCCCTGTCTTAAGATCTAGAGGGCCTGGGTTGCATATTGTATTATGAAACTTTGAGGATCTCTGCTACAGGTGATTGGGTTTGGGGAATTAGGCATGAGGTGTGAGAACTAAATTAGTGCTAAAAGTGGCAAATTTGCACAGGTCATATTGTAATTAACGTTTACCTCCTGTTGAATATACATAATGACACTTGCTCTTTTTAGAATGCTGAGCTTCTCATATAAATGTACTACACAATAAAGCATTTTTTACTTCATTAATTCTTTGTACTGAATTCAATTGGTAGGACTCTTAAAAAAAATATTGGTGTTAGATATCTGCAGCTGAGAATAATGTCTGTTTTACATAGTCTTTTGGGTTTTAAATACGGAATCTCTTCTCTTACAGAACAGTCGATCAGGATTCTGATGACTGCATCAGCTTCAAAGAGTTTGAATCTGCAACGAAGTACAGACAAGATGAAGTATCACCAGTGTACTTTGCCTAAGGAATATTCTCTGGTAAAAAGACAAAGTGAAAACTTCAGATCTCAAGATATTTAAAAATCAATGAAACTTCATTTGTTTCAGCCAGCATTTTAAGAACTTTGACTGTAAGTTTAGCTCTGAAGAACAGCCTTTGAAGATTTACTGTTGACAAGTTGGGTGTATTAATTTACATGTGTATGTGTGTGTAGAATGCTTAAAATATTTGAAATCTCAATTGATTCCCAATCACCCTAGTTAGGAACTGCAACTCTGTACTTTTTCTTTTTGACTTAACAGATGAAAAAGAGCAATTCTGATTTCCAGTTACTGTGAAACTTATTTGTTCACTTTTCCAACAGCCCTTTGTTGACACATGTATAGAACCACACAAATTAAATTTATGGCAGCTAATGCCTGGGGTATTTTTTAATCAGTAGTATATTTGTCTTTCCTTCACTATTTCACTTTCACATATTGTTCCTTTTTATATATTACACATTGCTCTTAATTTAACATCAGTGGTAATTAGCTGCATGATTTAGTTGTGAACAATTATCCAGAACTGTGTGTGTAAGGAAGCAAGCATAAACACTTAGCTTTTTTTAACAGTTTTTTAATGGAGATAAGCATAAATTGTTAAAATATGCATCATGGATCTGAGTATTGCAGGCAGAAAATTCTCTGTATTCAAACCTTCAGCTGACTTCTAGAGAAGAATTTGGAGATATATATATACAGATATAGACATAGATATATATATTAGCAAGGTCAGGGAATTTCCCAAGAGTTGAGGGAAGGTATAAGGTAGGATCTGTCATTGTCCACAAAGCTGTCTTGCCCCCTTCTCTCTTTTGCTCTCTCTTATCCAGGAACTGGCAGATCTTCTTATCTGCTATAACCTCGTATACATCTGTCCAAGCTGTGCTGTAGCAAGATAATCTTACTTATTAACTTTTTTTCGTCTGTGATCGCTTACTGCCTACTGTCTTCATGTGTTCATATTAATAGTAACAGAAAACAGGGATTTCACTGTAGGCACTGTCTCTGATTGTGTGGCCCATTCCGTTGCTTCTTTTCTGTTTACCTGCCAGTTGCTAAGTTGCTTGGACGAGAGATTTCTTTTGAAACTGTCCAGAAGCAATCACCTCCTCAAGAGAGCTTATAGAGTGTAGGACATACTTAATATTGCTTTTAATATAGAACAAAATAACAAATAACAGTAATGATCAGTAAGACGAAGAAAGTACCAATTCTACCCTTAAGTCAAGAGAGTCTCCAATTTCTTTGAAATTTTACTGAGGTATTCCAGTGTACAATTTACAGCTGAAGTACTTATAAAATGATCTGACATTTTCTGCTCCTATTACATGTTTGTACCTTACTAGGTATGGGAGAAGTGAAATCTTTCTCTTTTTTAATTCCAAAGTAGATAATATATGAATAATGTGAGGAAGTTAAAGACACTGAGTGTATCGGCAGATATACCTGATTGTGTATATAAGAACCAGGTACCTGTTAGATGAAATGAGCTGTAGCTCAAATAGCGTGATCTATGTGCTAATCAGTGGGAGGAAACTGGTGCTGCCTTTGAAAGCTGATGGTAAGACATGCTAATAGATTGGAGCTTTGCCTTAGAAATGCCATTTCCCAGTAGATGAATGTTTTCATAAGAGAATCATCACCATGGATGTTAATTAGCAATATCATCACATGCTCTTCTGAGATGCAGGAGACTAAATTATTATCCCACAGCGATAGTTGCTACAAGTCTAGAAACAGTCATGGAGAAATGTATGATGGTTTTCCATATTATTACTTAGACTGCATTTTTTTGATCAGTTACACCTCAGTTTTTACTGTGCCCAGACCCCGCACCCTTTCTAAACAGTGAATCTGTGCAGTGTTATTCTGATAGATTATTTTATCATTATTTATTATTTTAAATGTTTTTTAAAATTATTTATTTGGGGTTTTTAAAATAATTTTTAAAGAATTCTTTTTAAAAAAATTTATTTAAGAGCAGTTAAAATCTCTAAGGCCTCTCATTTATATTTCTAGTCTAGCTGCAATTTGTTGTCTAAATAACTGACAATATACATGCTATATTCTACAAGTATAGTTTTGTGTTAAATATTAGACAGAAAGGTCATTGAATGTTTTTAATAGTAAGAAATCTGTATTTCTTGTATATATGGCAAGGAACTCTAGAGAGGAAAGTGCTCTTATCTGCATTTTTTCTATATGTTCTCAATCCTCATTTTCTCCAGGACTTGAAAAGTTGCTATGAACTTGATTTACTGAGTCAGCATAAATTCCAGGAGAGACCAATGAAATTTTTTTACCACATTGGAATTTTTTTTAGAAAAGAAAAGATCTGTATTAAAGGATAATAGGTATTCTCATTTCTCCTCTCATGGGGACTGACAGAAACAAACTGTTGATGACCACAGTGGAGTGGAACTGTATAGGCCACAGTGACACTCTTTCTTCTGAATACTTGAACTGAAATTAACTAAAATTGAAATTGCTAGCTAGTGCTTGCCTGGATTTTGGCTAGCAAACTGCAGAAACACTTCAGCCATGGCTAAAATCTGGTAAAATTAGGAATGACATTTATTAGGTGGGTTAGGTGGTGGCCTATTCTCAGTAACGGTTTGGGAAACAACAAAAGCAATAGCTACCCACCTGTTGGGGGAAAGAGGCTACATGCTCCTCATTTCTTGTTTTCTATTGCTGGTGTAATAGCTCAGCATCAAAGGTCAACATGGAAGGATTAGCTGAGTTAGGAGCTATGATCAGCCTTGGCTTACAAGTTGTAATTCTGACAACTGACCTTAACTCCAGAGTGACATAAAATGGGACTATACATGCGCTAGCAGGCTACATTCTTATCTGCAGCATTTTCAAGCATGTAAGGACATCAGTGATATGAGTTCTATGAGCTCAGATGATGGCTATCATCTTTGGCCCAATCGTTGGAGCTGACTTGAGGCTGAATCTTCAGAACTGAAAAAAACACGAGCTTCTGTAGCTAAAGAGCCATAGCTCTCTAACAAATAATTATTCATGTATCCTATGGAACAGGATAGAGGAGGATCTTCAGGATCTACTTACCAGAATGTTACACTATCTTTTCCAAGTTAATGAGCACATTTGCTTTCTTATTGTGTAGACTTTTTCTTTTTTTTTCTTAGCATCTTAGTTACTTAACAAGCAGGATTTCCTTGTTAAAAATATTGATTAAAATAATATCTACTTTTCAACTGGGTGATCATATTCTTGAATCATTTGAAAATGGATCCTTTATATGCTTAGCCAATAGCCACCATTTTATAGCAAATAGATAGATTATGTAACCATAAGTGCTATCAAAATACATTTGTTGTGTTCCCCTGGGGCTTCTGTAATTCACTATAAATGTTGAAATCTAGTAATCTGTAATTTTCTTTTAAAGGATTTGGATGGTTTAGACATTTTACCAAGATCTGTACTGACAACAAGACAGGCAACAGTTTTAAACTGAAAGAGGGAAGGTTTAGTTCGGACAAGTTGCGCAGAGAAGCTGTGGATGCTCCGTCATTGGCAGTGTTCAAGGTCAGGCAGGATGGGACTTACAGAAACCTGATCTTGTGAAAGCTGTTCCTGCTCATGGCAGGGGGGGTAGACTAGGTGACCTTTAAATATCCTTTCCATCCCAATCCATTCTACGACTCTGTCATTTTACTGGTTGAACAAGCAGTTGTAAAACTATGGTCTTTGGGTAACATGACATACCTGATGGCCTGCACAGTGTATTATACCGAAATCTGGAAGAATTTTGACTGAAGAAGAATTTTCACTGAAAAAGGATTCAGACAATTAAGCTCAATATCAAGATTGTCCTCACTCAGATTTCTTTTTTTTTCCTTTTTTTTTCAGAAGAATAAAAATGAATAAGTATGTGCAGTACATCATAAAATACGCAATACATCTCTATAAGGTTCCCAAAATAAAACTTAGTGTAAAGATAGTACATTAAGTTTGTGGCAGTGTTACTGTGTCTTCTATCTTTAATCAGCTGTGTGGGTGGTGGCTGACTACTCAGAGTAACTAGCTGACACACAAAATGTCACAGTTCAAAGAAAAGCTTTGGCACGACTCTCATTTACTATAATATATCAGCTTTACACTTCCCTGGCAATGAAATGCAATCTTAAAATCAGGATGAATTACAGCTGCTTTCCTGCTTTGATTCCTTAACACTGTTCTTTGGGAAGGCTGCCCAAATGTAAAAAAGAGTCAGACCTGTTTGTATAGTTTTTTCTGTAGAGATTGCCAGTAACAATGTGAAAAAATACATTGCACAGTTGCCTATAAGAAATACTAATAACAAGTGGGTATTTATATCATAGTTATTTAAAGATCCATATCTGGGCCTCCTATTTGCAAGAAAGAAAAAATAGTGATGAATTTTAGGACAGCCCAGAGGTTGGACATGCAGTAACGTTTTGGCTCAAAGCTGTGTGGTTCTGAAGTTAATCTCCTGATCTTTCCCACTTGCTTTAATGCCCATGATGTGGTGAGCACCTCAGCCTTAGCCAGATGAAATCTCTCACCAACACCAAGGAGAAATAATTCTATGTGCACTCCAGTCAAATTTGCATTTATTTATATGATTCTGTTAAAGAGACATTCTAATTTCAATAAACTTAATATGTAAGGTAAAAATTTTGTTTCTTTTACCACTGGCTTTACCAAATATGAGAAAATGTCGAATAATGTAGATAAAGATGGCTTACAAATTAGCTATGAAAAATAAGACCCCTACAGTAGTACATCTTCAGGTGAGTTGCTATGTTAAAAGATGTGAGATAGGTCTACTGAGAAAAGCCTAGTAGCTGCAGAACATTTGTGCTAGAAAGGAAAAAAACTTCAAAATTCTTAAGCCTTCTTGGAGGAGAAAGCTGTGAGAGATGTTAGATAATTGTGAAATAGTCAGTGACATATTGAGATGTAACAGATGCTATGGAATCATGTTATAGTCAAACATTGTACTAATTTTGTAAGTGTCATATATTTGTTAGCATTCCTATTTCTTGCTAAGGGCAATCTTGAGAGTTAGTAATATGAAATTTAGTGATAAAAGAGTAAAAATAACAACTCGTTTGAAGTTCTACTTAACCACTCTGCTGGGAAAACAGCATACAGACACAGGTATCTATCTCAAAAGGCCTCAAAAATTGAATTACAAGAAATTCTGACTTTTGACAGCATTGTCTTAGAAGAGGGAAGCCCTATTCCAGAACTGATATTCTGTGCCAAAAAAAAGGATCACATATATCCTAGGTTTTTCAAGTCCCCAGTTGGAAGACTAAGATAAGCTAGCATATATATCAACATGTTTTAAGCTTTCTTTTTTTCTGAGGTGGTCTTGATCTGAATCAATTAATTTAATCAAATGTTTAGGGGGTTTGAGTGGGTAGAATTCATTTTTTCATAGTTCTTCGGAAATAAACACCTTTTATTGGTTATTTTAATGGTGCCCTGAAGTCAGACCTGCAAGGACAATTACAGAACAGTGCAGATGATGGAGCCCAAAAGCTATTTCTGGACACAAACAGAATTTCACAGCATGGAAGAGGAAAAGCTGAAATTTCAGCTAAATGCAAGAGAATTGTAACTTTAGTACAAGACAGAGATAGGATCCACCTCTTCCAGTGTCGAGTCTCTGACAGTTGACAGTAGTGATGATGTAGAGTAGGGGTGTAGAAGAGTGATGCTTCCTTACCACTCTCTGTGTGTCCTGCAGCTAGAGGTTTACAACTACCTTCTATTACGTCCCATACCATAGAAGTCTGTCCTGAATCACATTTGCTCCTTTCTCCGTGGCTTTTTTCAGTCCTGCTACAGTCTTTTTGAGATGATCAGAACTATGCTCACTACTGAAGCTGCGGAAACAACTGTCTTTGCAAAGCAGCATAATAATGTTTTCCATTTTAGATTCTATAGCTTTCATAATAAGATTTGAAGATTCAATAGTGAAACAGTTGTACAGGTAATTCAGAAATTGTATTAGGAAGCAGTTAGATTTCTCTTTATGTGTGCCATCTTAATTAATACACGACATATAATTTTATATCATAAAAATACACACATATATAATAGATATATCACAAATAAGAATATAAAATTAGAAATGAGGCTATTTGCAATATTTAAGCATCTAAATAAGTAGGAGGGTGGCTCTTGTAATCAGCAAATTGATTGAGGCTAGCTTGTACTGTAATCTAATAGTTCGTACACTAACTACATACATAGCTTTGAAAATCCTGCAGGAATTAGCCTGCATTTTTAGTGTGGGGTTTGTTTTTTGTTTTTTTTTTAAATTAGACACTTCATATGAATAAATAGGAAAAAGAAGAATTTTATGAATCAGACATCTGTCATAGACAGCCTCAGCCACACAGTTCACTGACAGCACGAGATAGATCCTCGGATTGGTACTTGGCTGGTGGGTTTATACACTGCAGGGCAATGCAGTGTAAAATGCTGCCTAGAAACAAGGTTTGGGTTCTGTGCTCTGCTGTGCTGCTCCAAATGGTGGAGGATTCCTCCTTGGCATCTGCTGAGAACCCTCCACAGTGATCTCCCGTGCTTGATCTGCCTTATTAGGCAAGAAGTGCTCAAATCTTTATGCATTGCCACAACCTGGGTGTATTATGATCAGAGAGAGACTGCTTCATGTGGGAGATTTTCTCTGTTCACAATGATCCATAAGAACAGCTGCGGATTTCTAAACTTAGCAAATTACCTAAATTTACTGGAGCTTAAGAAAAGTGAGTCATCCAAATTTACTTAAAAATCATTTAATACTGAAACTTATTAGGTGCCTTTGACAAAGACTGGTCAGAAACTGGGTTTACATTGTTGCCATGATTATAATATTTTGCTCCTAATTGTGAAAACTGTCATGGTCTAAAGGTTAGGATGATATGTTAAAATTTAGATTGGTTAAAGACCAATTCTTTGACGTACAGAACAGAGGGCTGTAAGTCAAGGGTGAGAAATCATGTTGGATCTCTACTTGAGAGCTGGTCATGGCAAAAAGAACAGTAGGATCATAAAGAAAATATTTGTAGCTCTCTGATTTGTACCAGTTCTCCATTGCAGTGATTCATCATTGCAGTTCTTAGTTCTCTGTGGCAGTTCTTTAACTATGGTATGGAACAAAAAAAATTTAGGAATAGTGTACACAGGCCAAGGGACATAAAGAAATTCAGGCATCTTTGTCCTATTGAAATAATAGGAACTTCAGAAAAGCCCTTTGCTATCAGGTCTGTGGTCCATCTAGTTCAACAATCTGTCTCCAGCTGTGCTTATTGGAAATATGATTTGGAAAGAGCACAAAAGCTTGGGTTCTACCTGCAGTTCAGTCCCCTCCCACTGCCCCAGCATCCATAGTCACCAGATTAAGAAGGCTGGAGGGTACTCTGCTAGTCTTAAAGACTTATGAGGGAAAAACCCAAAACATTTACTTTTACAAGAACTGCTAAACCCAGGCTGAGCTAAACTTGAAATGGCTTGGACCCTTCCAATCATAGTGGAAAAAACCAAAACCTATACTCTGTCTTAAGAAAATGTAAACAGTCAAAGACTTTCAAAGTATATTTATGATCTTTTATATAGATACGTTCAGTGTTCTTTTACAGCATGCTCCTTTCTTCTAGAAAGCATATAAATGAGATTATATTTTAACTGCTAATTAATAGTGTTCCACAGCCTTCTGACAAAAGAAGAAGTTCTTCAGTGTCAGCTTTGCTCTCCCTTACACCTACTTTCTTTGAAATCACTTTTGTCATGCTTTCAGGAAAGCCACGGCTCTTAACAGGGGCCTTGGTATCAAACATGAGAAGATGCAAAGATGGACTTGCACACGGAAATCCTTCAGTTATATTTTACTTCAAAAGTTCTCTCTATTTTGGCTGAAAGTGAGAAAATTGTTTCTTCTCAATGACATATCCCCATATTTTACAAAGGTGTTCCTGGTGTGGTTTGTGTATTGCAGCAAGTGTTTAAATGTGGTAAAAAATGAGCTGCCCACTTAATTATTTGCAGTTCTCCATTAATCTGCAAACTGACACAATCATTCAAGAATAACATATTTATAAAAAAAGAAGACAAATTTGGGTCTTTTAGAAAACCTTTCAGAAAAGATTCCCCATAAACTCATAAATGAGGTTATTTTTGAATGCTTGAATCCATTTAGGGTATGCAGCATTGCTTTTATATCGTAATTTCAAAAACCAAGTATTATTTAGTGTGTAGTCAAATCCCTCTCAGAGGCTGTCATATCAGATCAACTTTAACTGTTGGACTTGGTGATTGTAAAGGTCTTTTCCCATGCAAGTGCTACCACGATTCTACCATGCAAGTGCTACCGTGATTACTGGGCTTCCTGTGGTGAGTAATTGTGTGAATTGTTTGCCTCTTTCTCGTACATTGTTAAACATTATTGCTGTTACTGTTCAGTTTTTTATCTCATTGCTGTTTCCAGTAAATCGTTCTTATCTCAACCCATGACCTTTACCTTTTGTGCCCCCAGTTCTCCTCTCCAGCCCACCAGAGGGAGGGGTGGGAATGAGTGAGCAGCACATGGTTTGGAGTGTTTCAGTGGGAACAGTAAATTGGAAAATACTATTCCTAAACCACAACACTGGATATTGTATTCTCTCATGCATTATCTGTGATTCTTACTGATATTTAATAGTTTTTATGTCATTCTCAGAATGCAAAGGGATTTTAGAATGAGTGCAAATGTAGTTTATACTCTATTTATATTCCTAAACTGGTATTAGATGAACAAATGGAGACCATAAGCAAGGTTATTTTTATGCAACTTTGGGTGTATTTAAAGTTGTGGGCTTCTCTGTGAGACTGTACATAGTATCTCAGATTCCAGGAAATATTACATCTTCCTGAGTGAATGACAATAATTGAAGTACCTATCTTCCATCTCTCACTTTAGAGGTTTTCTTCACTCTTTCTGTTACACAACTGGTATAGATGTGACATCCTGTTATTACATGAAAAAGTAGAGATTTCCAGGAGATAAAATCTCAGTTAATGCAAGGACCCTTTGAGCGTATATCACTGGGAAGTCTAGCTAAAAATTCTTCTGAAGGAGAATCTGAAGCCAAGACAAATGTTAAACAGATTGTATTTCAGTGTTTTCCAGAGGGATCCTGAATCTTCATACTCTAACATGAATGAGTTCAAATTCTTTTCTAATTTCTTTTCTATTTACTTTTCAACAGCATGAATTTATTTAACAATAGTTTAAACAAAATTTAGATTTCTGTTGATAAAGTGGCTTTACACAAAGAGAAGTTTAAACGTATTACTGTCTTTAAACAGTCCTGCTGACTGTACAGCAGAAATGCTGACAGAGACTTACTGAGGGCCCTGTTTTGAAGAATAGAACTGAACAGGGTCCAGAAACGAAGCAGACCAAGCCTGTCTGTGTCATGTCAGGCTGACCAGAGCATCTCAGTTGTCCTGAAAAAACCTTGAAATATGCCACTAGAAGAGTATTTCAGGTACGGAGGTAGATACACGAAAAACTAATTTGTGGTTTTGATACAAAAGAAGTTATAATAACATAAAACACTTTTGGTTTTAAGCATGATTGTAATAGTAATGTTATTTGTGTCTGCTGATTTCTATTCCATTTTACCTAATGCAAATCTAACACTGGCAGGACTACGTAGGCACCAGTGAAGGCAAAAGTGGGATTTTCAAAAGTGTCTATGAAAATTAGTATTAGTGGCATGCCTCATTGACACTGTGCAGTGAGGCATGCCACTGTATAACAGTAAACATACAACACATCGCTGAAGATCTTAGGGCTTTACTTAGGACAAAAAGACACATGTCAGTGAAAAGTAGCTAAAACCAAGATGCTTTCAAGTATCTGAGCTAATTCATCTATTGCTAGCTGTAGATGTCTCTATGTTGTGCTCCATAGCAGTGAAAAATCCCTGCACATTTTTCAATATCCCTTCAGTGGAATCAGAGAGGTGTCAGTGAAGATTTTATTTTGTCAGCAGAATCTTGAAGGCTGATGATAGTGTATGAAAACAGTAATCTAGTTACACATCAACTGTTGGAAGTTTTGTTGGAAGACTTGCAACTACACAAAACATCTTTTTGCTTACAACTTATACTTTATTCAAAAAAATCATTGCTGCCTGTATTAACAAGAAATACCATGATGCCACTTTATCATCAATTTTCAGAACATAGGAGTTAATCTAAATCTACAGTTACGCTGTCACTGTATATTAGAAGTATATGTGACGTTCACTTACCTGCAATATAGGGCCAGAGTTATCTTAAACTTGGTGTTTTTATGACTTTTAAAGCCTTCATGCTGTAAACTGCACGTAATCCAGGAAAAAAAACAACAAACCTTTTCTTTTAATGCACTTGATCATTATTTCAGGAATATTTGCCGCACAGAATCCCAGTAGGCAAAGTACTCCACAAACATGTCTTAGAGGGTCTCTGCCTCTAGGAACAGGGTACAGAGTTCATCTTTCTTGCGTACTTACGTACTTTCTTGCGAGATAGCATACTTACTACATTATTTTATGACTGATTTTAGTCATCTCCAGCTATGCAAATACTACATTTCTGCATGAACCTGTTAACGCCCCTTCCTGAATCAGTCAACAGCAAACCTAAATATTTCACCTTTGTGAAATAGTCTCTGTTATTATCATAGAAATCACATGGGCAACAGTAGGTTGGCAAGCTGTGTTTGATGTTTCTCCTCCCTGTGCCAGATAATATATGTGCATAATTGCTCAAGTGCCATCTGGTTGCAACTTAAGATGTGTTGCTCGTTGATAATAAAAGCACTGATTCGGTCCCACACATGAAATTGAAGTGTGTTTAATGTAAGTACGCATGATTTTGTAGGACCCTGATATAAAAAAAGAGCAATGCCTTGTCAAAACCTTTTAAGAAATGTGCACTTTGGATTAATTTTTCTAAGTAGAACCAAAATATGGCTGAAAGAGATCTGATTGTTTTGGGATTGAGAAATTTGATTGTTACAATGAGCATGGAGTGGCAGCGTGAAGCTCTCAGCCCATTTAATTACATACTGCCTATAGGGCTTCCCTAGCACAGAAGAAAAGGCGAGGAAAAGTGGGGTTCAGGGGTGATTGGGGCTCAGGCCAGAGTCCACTGCAGTAAATGGCAAAACTCTCTTTGACACCTGTGTGCACGACGCTGCCCGAAACTTCTGCAGGAAGAAGTGACAACGGAGCAGAGACATGGTAAAATTATTTAAATGCACAAAAGACTTGCAGATATGAAAAAAACCCCACATAATAATCCTTTTCTTCATGTCCATTGATAGTGCAAAAAGTAATGTGATTAAACTGTGGCAAGTGAGATTTACTTTAAAGCAGGAAAAACTCTTTAATGAACATGGAGTGACTGGCAGGGATCTATTGCCTGAAGCAGTTGTCAAATGCCCATTAACAGGGAGGCTCTAAAAGAATCTGAATATATACCTGCCAAGAAAAGCTTAGTCCATTCTGCCACGGGGCAGGGAGATGAAAGAACGACCTCTGAGATCCTTTCTGTGGTCCTCTGTATTCTGCGTGAAGAATTCTCATCTCCCATGCCTTTATAGCAAAATTTGTGCATAACTTATTATTCCAAGGGGTAATGCCCTTAGCAGTTCTTCTCTTTGACCTGTGTTTGAGATGAGAAAACAGTGAAGCAGTATATATTTGGATTTTTAAAATCAGTTAAAAAATTTGCTTGTCTTCCTGAAAATGTTCATTTTAAACACAGATTATTGCCATTTCAAACGGGCACAAAAGCGATAAGGGAGGTGACTAGCAGCTTATTATTAATTTGCTGCTTTTATCTTTGGGAAATTAACATTCTGGCAAGGAATTTAATTGGGCTTTTGTTAATTCTCACAGCGATGCTTTGGTTTTTCCTTTTGGGACCAGAGAGAAAAACCAGCATCTGCTGTTTGAGGATGCTAGGGATTTACACCATAATATATCTAATATCTGTACTGTAAATAAACAAAATGAATAATTAAGTGAATAATGAAGTGTCCTGAATGAAGTCTTCTCTGACTGTATCTAAGGAGTGTTCATACTCCTGTTATTTGTTCTCTGTTGGGCATCTTGGGTAGCGCATTGCCCATATAGGTATTTTTTTAATGTATTTGTTTCAAGCAGATCCCAGAAGTGATATTAATGAGAGTTTGCAGATACACGGAGAGGCTTTTGCTCTTCAGAGCTGTATCTGTCTGTATGAGAGAGGGAAACAAGAATAGTAGAATTTTTGTCATGGCCCCAAGGATGCTGACAGGCTTGACTGCCCCTGCCTGGCTTCCCCCAGGGCCTACCTTGCTCATGGTTCAGGATCCCATGTCAACACCCTGGGGCTATCAGCCCCTTCCCTGGTGATGCCACATCAGGGCTGGTCTCCAGCTCACCACGGCCCTGCCTTGACCAGCCACGGGCCCCGGAAAGCCCAGCACAGCTCTGAACCCATGTCCCCAGGTTGTGGCCACTCTCAGCCTGTCCTTGTCCCCAGGGAAGTGTCTGATGTCCAGGGCTAGGGCTGTCCCCGGTTTTCCCAGCCTGTCTTGCTGCCCTGGGCTGCCCTCAGTGCTCCCAGCAAATCCTGCCATTGCCCACAGGGAGCCACCAGCCCCTGCTGCCACAACGGCTTCTCAGGTGGTTTAAGTTCAAGCAAAATATAGATGAGCAACATTAGAGGTGTTGTATGGTCTGTCCTGATATGAAACTAAGTTTTGTGAAATGTTTGGGTGTTTTTCTGTTCTTGCTGCAGAGACAAACCCAAGGGTTTGTTTGCCTCCTGGATGCAGATGGTCTCCCCCTCTGGGTCTCGCCATCCTGCTGGGCCACCTGAGACGATGCCAGGCTTCTTCTGGGGTGGAAAAATGCAAGTTCCCATTTCATGTTTTCAAGACTAATGAGGGAATACTGTCATTCCCTCTTCAGCTCCTCTCAAAACACCAAGACTTGGCAGCTTGTTGAACTTTGATGTAACTGCTAGATGCAATTAATAGGCCAGTCTGGTGACAAGCAAGTGAGGAAGCTGGGGTTGTTTAGCCTGGAGAAAAGGAGGTTCAGGGGAAACCTTATCTCTCTCTCCAAAACAAAGGAGGGTTGCATCCAGGTGGGCGTCTGGCTCTCAGGTAAAAAGCAACAGCACAAAAGGAAACGGCCTCAACTTGCACAAGAGGAGGTTTAGATTGGATATTGGGAAAAATTTTTTCATGGAAAGGGTGGTCAGGCATTGAAACAGACTGTCTAGAGAATGGTGGTATTATCATCCCTGGAAGTGTTCAAAAGGCATGTGGATGTGCCACTTCAGGACATCATTTAGAGACGAAGATGGTCATATTAGGTTAATGGTGGGATTTGGTGATCTCAGAAGTCTTTTCCAGCCTTAGTGATTCTACTATCCTATGAGCCTATATTTGTTGGACACAGATGGTATCTTCCATACGTAACAATTTCACAATTGATGGTGGTAGGAAATTGTCAAATCACTTGTACGTCAGCAGCACGAAGGGCAGCTCTTCTCACAGTCCATGCAGCAGCTAAAGACAGAACAAGGGGCGGGAGCTGCTGGATTCAGCCACAGACCTGGCTCAGCCATTGCCCAAAAATTGCTTATTTTGTCTATTCATTGCATTTTTAAAACATAAACTGGAAGTAATCTGATTTATTGATTTCATTTGTTTTCACTGAAAAAAAAAAGAAAGTGACAATATGAGTGACTACTCAGTACCTCTGTAAATGTGCGGCACCAAACAAGGTGAAGACATGGGGTTTTATCCTTTGACGGCTTTATTAACATTCTTCTGAGCAGCGCTGAGCAAGCTGAGACCTGGATTTCTGCTGCGGTGTGGAGGCAACAGCAAACAACTCTCGCCACCAAATTTCAAGTGAACTTTCTGAAGACTACAGTGGGCAGGAGCCACTAGGAATCCACAGGAGAACAATCTCATCCCCTGACTATCCTGTACTGGGGAAGCCAGACACAGAGAAAGCTGGATTCTGTGGCTGGAATTCATATTATCTCAATTTCAGCTTTCCACCTTGAATGTAGCTGTGTATAAATAGAATGCAAAGTGACTTCTTTGAATATATGATATAATAATTAAAATTTGCATTTTCTCAGTACTTACTCCTCAGAACTGCAAAGGAAAGCTAAATGAATTGTCAAGGAGATGTAGTGAAAATTAATGATGGGGATAGGACTCAGAAGGGCTGTGGACATCTGGACTCAGTGCTCTGCTGAACACCCAGTAATTGGTTAAAATCTGTTAACATCACCTTAGGTGAGTGTCCTAAGCTTTTTCCTGACAACTGTGCTGGCTGCGAGCTATGCTTTTGTGCCTTCATTTCCAACTCAGGGCCAGAAATGCTCTTTTTCTTCTCCTCAGGAAGAAGACCGAGTGGAATTGGCAGATGATGGCTGCAACTGTACCATGTCCTTGCCCTGTCCCTGGTAGCCTGTGCTCAGTGACAGTGGTCAATGTACTTGGTCACAGGTATATAGTCACCCAACTTCCTATCACCTGCTTAGGGAAGAAACTTTAACACCTGTGCTGGAAAATTTTCAAAGTTGTGAGAAATAATGTAATTGGCAGTGATGGAAAACTGCCTGAATCTCACTCTGAACCACAAATACAGAAAAACAAGTTAAAAACCACTGGTGCTCTGCCACAACATGACTAAGATTTGCTGAAATGACAGTTCTTAAAAAAAAACAAAAAAACCAAAGGATTTTTATGTCTGCCTTAAAACTCAATCTTGAATAACAACTCATATTCCCAGTAACATGACATGAAACCTTAGACATTGCAACTACACAAAGTATAGTTTGTTCAATGTTAAACCAGCAGCAAGGACAAACTATTTTTAGAGCTGTCATATATTATTGCACCTGAGCTTTATTTGTCTTCTGATTAAAAGAGGTCCTTCTTCAGAGAAGTTCACTTGAATTTTATACTCATTTACTAAGTCTTATGTTCCTATTCAATTTATTTTAAAGCAGATTCTTTGGGGAAAATTACAAAGCTAATTTGAATTGATTCTTTGGAGATTCGGGCTTAAATGAAGTGCCATACAATTGGCAGCCAAAGTGAAAAAATAGAATTTAATTCTATACTTGTACTACTCAATGGACACAGGCACCTTGCTCTTTGCAGCTGCTGGGGGCTTTGATGCAGTATATTTCAGACAATTTAAACACTCCTAAGCATGACACTTCACAGAAGATTTGGTTACTAAGGAACCACAAGGTTTGCCTTGTTCAAATGTTTTTTATCAGCTTATAAATTTATGGCTGGCAGGTTCACAAAGGTAGTCATTCTCTCTATGTTTTCAAAACTAATTTTACAAATTCCTAGTGGTATTAATCCTAATATTGGGTAAGTCAAATCAGTTCTGTATCTGTAGGACATGTGGAAGATGGTAATCTGACATCTAGTTGTGGACTTGTAAGAGCAATGTTCCTCACCAAGAATATCCCCTGTCTGAGCTGTTTTGGGTGTCCAGCAGTTTTAACTTCCAATTTAAAACATTCTGTGACAGGTCTGAGGTCTAGTGCCAGATGTGTGGATTTTTTTTCTGAAACCAACATAATTTTTAGATTTTAGTATCCCATATTGTGGGACATCTAAAATCATTAATATTTTCAGACAATTTAGGTCACCATGGTAATTCATTATCAAATGAGTAAACATTTGGTTTGCAGGATTTCTGTCAACAGGTAAAGCCTGTAGACATACCTAGAAAAATGAGATGTCTGCTTAACAGAATTTATGCTTATCTGTAACTGTTTGATGCATTTACAACTTGGGAAATAATGGCCGAGGAGATGGTTGTTCAATTTCCTGTCACATAAATTACTGAGTAGATGTTCATTATTCCATCCCAGCACTTCCAACCTAATCAGAAGAAAAAGTGAGGATATGAAAAGACACGCTGGAGAAAACATGGTATTATTTGCTCTACACACATGGTCCTATATTAGAAATGACTGTTATTTTGTATGAGTAAATATGTGAAGAAATACTTGCATTAAAAAAAACCAACCAAAAAAACCTGCAAACAAACAAAAAACCCACAGCAACAAACCTGCTTTGCTCCTGTAATCTTTGAGTGAAAACAATTTTACTGAAAGAAGCCCTCATTCTCAGGAATTTTTTTCTGATGTGCCCAGCTTTCCAAAACGTAGTAATCAGGAGAAGACAAGCTTATTTGCTTTAGCTCCCACTGTAAGTGTTGGACACCTGAAGTTAGACATCAAAGTTGATATTTAAACGTGGAAACTAAAATCCCCCAATCTTTCACACATGCTAAGTTACTACAGCCCTCACTGATCTCAGTGGGAGCTGTGGCTGCTCAACATTTTGAAAATTTTGCTGTTTAAACTGAGGTGCTTAATGAAGGAGACAGATGTCTGCCTGCCTTGATACAACTCGAATGCTCCCTGGAACCAGTTGGAAATGAGGGGGTTATGATGCTGCTCTTGTTTGTTGCGCTGCTGAGCTGATGGAAATCCATGGACTGCTCTCCTTTGTTCCCCTGGCTTTCTGAAAGCAGAGCCTGGCATCTACTACTCAGAAACTTTTTTTTGCTTAAGATGTTAAGCAGAATTTGCCAAAATGCTGGTAGTTACAAGTGTATCTAGCTGTTCGGCTCTGCGAAGTGGCACATGGTGTGTTATCTCATTCATAGGGCAGAATTTTGACAGAATGAGCTGATCTCTGAATCCCTGGAAATCCTTCAGCATCTGTCATGATTACAAAAAGAGTTAATACTTACTGAAAGCCAGACACCTGTCTTTGCTGTATGTCAATGGCTGAGAATCTGAAATTTCCCTCTGTTAAAAATGGAATTGTTTCTGAATGCTGCCTCCATAAAAATATAACAACATGAAGGATAAAGAAAAAATAAGAAAGGTAAATTTCGTCCAGTTATCTCTGATTTGTATTTCTCTTCTCACTCCACTATAAGCCTGAGTCTGTGCAGTGCAGCAGTTTGGGAACAAGCTCTTAGCCATGATGCAACCATGAGCCAGGCACGTTCCTCTCTTTCTTCAAAATGAGCATGTGAAAAGGCATGGGCACTGTCTAGTCCTTAGATCTTTGTCTTATTTATATGCTATAATATTAAAATAAACCAGGATAACTTTTTCAATAGATAAACTAAGCTTTATGACACAAAATGAAGTATCAGGTTTGGAAACCAGCCTCCCTCCTGTCCCTGTCTCCCTGCAGGGTACCTACTTCCCTCAAGCCTGGCTTTCCCATCTTGTGCTTTTCAGTGGCTTCTTAGGCTGAGCAAGTCCACGAAGCTCTCCCAGATTCCTGAGGCAGCCTGCTGCTCCCTGGATCCCCACAACTCCAGCTCTGCTCCCTGCTGCCAGCGCACTGACGAACCCTGAGGCCCTTCCTGTGACCCCCATCTGGTGCTCTCAAGATGAGGAATCTTCCTGGCAAACTTTTCTACCAACTCGTATTAAGAACATGCAATGATTTGTTAAGAATCCTGGTTTGATGCTGTTGAATTCAGGGTAAACTACAAGCTTTCACTTTTACCCATTGATCTCATTGATAATTTTTTATCTTGGAGAAGGAAGTTGGCTGGCAGTGTTAGTTGTTATTTGGTTGCAAATAATCATGCAAACTGTTATTTACATGATATTAATTTGCTGAAGTTTATTAAAAGCCTTTTAAGAACCCTAGCAGGTTTTGGGGGATTATTAAATCATATGGTGAAAGGATAGATACACACCTGATTGTAAATGGCAAATTGATTCCAGTTAAAGTCTAGACAAAGTAAACAAACAAAATAAAAGACACTTCTTCCTTTTTAGAAAACAAAGCTGCATGAGAACAGGAACTCATTGCAAACTATTTAAATAATTTAAGCATTTTTTTCTAAGTAGACTTTTATAATTGCAGTGAATTGTCCTTTTTCATAACTGTGTGTGACTCTCCTTTCTGATCTGAGTTCTGTCTCTTAAACAGGGGGTCCTTGTGTCTCATTTGTCTTAAGATAAGAACTCAGAGTATTCTCATGTTTATATCAGAGTTTGGTTATAACCGTGTCTATCTTCTAATTATTATTTTAAATAGACCTGACAGTACTAAGGTATTTATTAGATCTTGTCACCAGAAATAGTTATATAGTAATCCCAGATCTGATTTTTAACTAAACCTTCAAAAATATAAGCTCAGACAATAGGTAAGTTTCCTCTTTGAGTTAAGTAACAGAAGGTGCAATTCCCATTCTTTTAGCCAGCACAATACTTTCCCTTAGAAAACCTTTTGGAAATGTTCTTTTACAAGGTTCTGACCTTTGTTATTCTCATAACTTTTAGTGCAATGTGAAAGAAATAAAGGAGGAAATTCAAGAGGAAGAAGCAAAAAGAGAAGAAACTTAGGAAAGGGTTTTCTTCTCAGAAAAATGAAAATGGAAAAAATCTAACAAATCTCTTCATAGGAAGCTGAGTAAGTACACATTGTTTATTTCAAAACTGTCTATAGAAATAGTAATATAAGTGAAAATACTTGGCATCATTACAAGTTGCCCATAGGTAGTCTTACTGTAACTATTTTACTCTCTGCCTAATGCTAAAGTGTCACACCGTGGAGATAAATGCTTTAGAGATGCCAATAGATTGATAGGCTTTTGATACTAAATCACACAGTGTTATCACACAGTATCCAAGGTGTGAAACAGTCCAATGGAAACAGAATTGTGTTTATTTGAGAACTGGGTGCGCATCTCCATAGCAGAGCTGAGGGCAAAGCAGAGCATGCCATGTGTCCTTACTGCCCATGCTGCCTGTGAGCAAAGCAGAGAGCCTGGCTGGGGTGCTGCTGGCACCCAGGGTGCTGCCCAGCTGCTGTGCTGCCCCATGCCTCTGTGAGTGTGTTGGCAGATCATATTCTGTGCAGACAGGACACTTTTGCTCTCTGATGTTTTCCAGGTATAATTTCCATGGAACATCAATATCCCTTTCCAGCCACAGCCACCTTTGTTCTGTTTTAATTAACTGTGACCCTGGTGACTCCATTTATTTTATTATTTTGTCAAGCTATGTATCAGAAAAGTAAAATCTAATAAAATACATCTGAATAGTCAGAAAATGTAGAATACAGACATCTTTACAAAGCCTTATTTGTGAAATGACTGCAGAAAATTATCTATCATAACATTTGCAAAGCAAGACTTAAACCATATAAATTAATACTGGAAGACTGTACAGGCCTCACAATAAATCTCATTGTTCAATACACATAATAAACATAAAAGCAGTCATGTCAAATAACAAGTTCCCTTTTCCTCATCACATATCAAGACTTGAGATGTCCCCCAAAATAGTCTGATTTTTTCTTTGCTTGTCGTCCACATTAAATACATCAGATTTGACTTTTAGAATTAGGTTGGCATTTTATTATTAACGTTAGTTAGCAGAAAATATTATCAATGGACTTTACCTTAACAGTTACTTACATTGTCCTACATGATAACAAAGACATACATTTTTAAATATCTATGTATAAGCGAGTTCCAAGAAGCAGAACATTTGTAGTTCCAGAACTCTGTTCCCTTTCTTAAGGCTAACATGAGTAACTGAACAAATTGATCTCCAAAAAAGCCCAGGTCACTTCAGTGGTTTTACAGTAAAGATGAGTTGCAGCTTCTTGTAATCTGATACATGCTCTGAAAGGCTGAGGAGATGAAAGACCATTTACTAGGCTAAGGTAAGTGCTCTGAGGAATGTGAAACTCAAAAAAATTATACATTTCTGTGACAGTATGCTACATGCTTTGTATTTGCTAAATTAGTAATAGCATAATTATTCAATTGATTTATTAGAAATAAATAAAGAAATAGTATGTTTAAGATGCTTCATTCACAGAACTAAATGTAAGCTACGCCTAGGCATGTTTCAAAACTTGCCCTGTAATTATAATACATGAAAGATCCAGGCTGTCACCACTAACACAGGTGCCATCCCCCTTAAATTGCCTGGCCACTGCACCATGTAATTGAGGGCAGAAATGGACCAAGATCTGTCTGCTCGGATATGACATCAAGGAATTATGTATAATATTCTTTGCCCATTTATCATTTGGTAGAAGATTTTGCAATTAATTTCTTCAGCTCTTGTACGTGCCCATCCACAGTCATGTTTGCACTGTGGTTCTTTGGCATGTGTTGAAAACAGTTATTAGCACATGCTGAAGACTATCAAATGGGATGTTTGCAGCTGTCATTTCCTAGGATTATCTTTTGCCTCCCGTTCGGGCTGATTATGTCTGTTGTCAACAGGCAGTTGGAGGATCATGTAACAGGGGCCAAATGCAAGACTCTCCTCATCAGACAGTACTTAGGGGTAGGAAACACAAGGGAAGTTACTGCAGGGGACATAAAAAGAGCAGATAACCACAGAAAAGGAATAACAGAGTTTTGTTCATAGCTGAGTGATGTTTGATAACCTCAGTGTAATTTGGCTTTTCGATGAAGCTGATGCTTCATTCGGTGCAAGTTTCTTTTTAAATTATCTACAAATTCAAAATGATCTTCTGACTACATCATCTAGTTTGACTCAGATTAGGGAAATATGCTACAAGCAACTCCATGTGGCTATAGCACTGCAGCTGGGGGAGCCTGAGGCATTTCCTCAAATTCCCATTGAAGTCACCAGGAGGTTTTCCTGAATGAGGGAAGTGAAGTGCCTGCAGTTAGACTATGTTCCTCATGAGACGGGGGTGTGCTGTGAGAAATCCCCTTTATCTGAAGGCTTGTCAAAAATACAACCAACAGCACATGCAGCATTTCACAGCTGAGAGCCAGATGGATGCTGGATACCCTTCACCCAGTTCCCTTTCTCCACTTTTGTTTTTTTCTCTCAAATGTTTGAGGCAAAGAGAAGGGAGAAGTAATTAACCATATGTGGGCCAGGAGAAGTGTAGAGTATTACGGTCGAAGAGTTAAAATGCTCGCAGGCACTTGATGCCTTGCTGCACTGAGAACTACTCACAAGTTGCTGCTCCTGAAGTTCAGCCATATGTGTTAGGAAAACTAGTGTGAAGTTTTAATGCACAAGTAGATAGTTAGACAGGCACATTAATATTTCATGGAGAATTGTTAGACTCAGATAAATATGCAAGAGGCTTTTATTCAGATCCAAATTTACCTTTACTCAGGCATTGAATTCAGTAGATGAGAGGTTCAATATTTGATGCTTGAGTGTAGGTGTTCATATGAATTGATGCTTCTCAGTTAGAGGTGTTTCTTTAAAATAAGTTCTCAGTCTAATATAGCTTAAATGAAGTCAGTGGCACACAGAATGTGCTACAGGTAGGAGAACGATAAGACAAGTATGGCTTTGCATAACATGCATTTTTTATATTTACTCTTCAGCTCTATAGATTTTGTCTGCAAGAGGAGTTTGCTGCAAACATCCACAGTTCTTACAGAAAAACAGAAATTCGTTGACACTTATTATCTGCCTTAAGACAGAGCCTTGTACCACTCCTCCCTCATCTCCCCCTCCTTGCCTGGCAAAACAAGAGTGAGTATCAGTGCAGATTCCTGTGGGGAGTTGTTTTGGCTGGAGCTTGGCAGGCACAGATGGCCAACAAGCTGCAGTCCCCGGTCCTACTTGGCTGAAAAACTACACCAGGTCACCTAATGGATCTTCAGCAGCCTGAAGAGTACTCATTTACTCTGAACCACAGCTCTCCCTGTTTCCTTGGGCTGACAACAGGCACCTTGCAGTCCCTCTCAAAAACAATTCTCTGCTGCCCATTTTAGGCTTGTGATAAGCCTTGTGGCCGCCTTCTCCTCTTCCTTCTCGCACAGACAGAGCCATGAGGAAGCCACTACCCTTCGCACCCACCACTCAGCTTCCAGGAGCTGGTGCTCTATACAAAACACGGGTCATCAGGCTAATGTCCCAGACCTCCAGCTGATGATAGGGCCTGGTCCTAAGAAGCCTGTGGTCAAAATCTGCAGTGCAAGCCCATGGCATGGTCAGTCCAGGTGCCCTGGGCACTGTGGATGCATCTCCTGGTTAACAGGCGGTTAGGTGAGGGTGGCTGGAAAGGAAAAGCCATGGGATAGGGGGCAACACACAGAAATGCAGGGCTGCTGTAGAATTAGCAGGATAAGGGAACTGTTGGCACTCTGGTGAGGCCTTGAATTGATGAAAGGAAGGGGAACAGTGGGAGAGAAGGGCAGCAAGGATGGGGGGGAAACCATTCAGAGAGGGGCAACATCTGCCCACAGGGAAGGGAGAACCATTCACAGGGGAGGACATCTGAGCATGGGGAAGGGAGAACCACTCAGAGTGGAGGACGTCTGAGCAGAGGGAAGACCTCTGCTGCAGTGGCTGTAGCCGCTGCTGCTGCCCTCAGCTGCTCTCTGAATGGCCACCCAAGGTGCTCCAGCTGGGCCCCTTTATTACCCTTCTTCCTGGTACTAGATTCCTGCTTTGGCCCTTCATGTAGGTAGCCCCTGAACCCTGCCAGGCCGAGCTCTTTTCCAATTCCTTCCTCCAATCCCACTCATTACATAAACAGAGCCTAGTTTCCCTGCTGGCCCTCATGAAACCGTCAGTGCTGCATCCACCTCTCTCTTTCTTGCAATCTCTGGTCCCCTCCAGACTGAGAATGTGTCTTCTGATCATCTGGCTTCTTTCTGTGTACCCTGCCACCAGGGTGTTAAATGAGTTTCTGGGAAGACTGGCTTCCCACTCGTAGTGCCCTGAGGAAAGTTGAGGCTGGAACATTCCAGTATGCAGTGTCACTCCTCTAAAACTCATGACAGCCCTGTGTACTCAAAGCAATCACATCTAGACACTGGCTGAGACTGCAGATGCTTGGGCTCTTTCATTGCATTTCTTTCTTTCCCTATAGGTTTTTTTTTCTCCCCCACTCTCAGTTTTGTACTTATCTCCCCACTACATCCAGCCCTGCAGTTTCCTTGCCCATGCTAGAAAAAAGAGGAATCTGTGATAGTAGTACAAGAGTGTCTTGTGACTATGACACAGTGGTAGATGGCTCTGACAGCACAATTATGTCGAAGCCAGTGGAATTGAGCCTTTTTTATTCCACAGCTGAGAATCTGACTCCTGTCTTCAAAAGACTAATTCTTTTCAGATTTACAAAACCAGCCAATGTCTACTTCTTGCTGTTGCTTCTTCTTGTCAAAGCACTTTACTTTTCTATGCTTACAACAATCTATTTATTAGAAACAATGAAAGAATTTTAAAACAAAAATAGTCTTGTGTATGATGCTTAATCAATCTAATTTTCAAGCCTATTCAAAGTTTGCCAAGCTCTACAGCTTAAAAATCCACACTTCAGCTTCTCACAGCAAGTGAGAGATGCTTCTTAAATTTCTGGGCAGTTGGAGCATTTGCTGTCCTCAGGCAACATCAGTTTGTCCATTACCACAATGAGCCCAAATTGCTCTCCATGGTTTGATTCAGTTCCAGAGGCAAATTAAAAGATTTAGGCACATCTGAGAAAATATAGGTGGGAATTTCAAAAGTTCCTTCCAGCACGTACAAGCTCAGCTCCCTTAAAACTGCTGGCACTTGTGCTCCAGGTCAGTCAGTATCAACATCGGCTCACGTAACACTTTATTATACCTCTGCTAAGGTGTGTTAGAAGAGCCCAGCAGGCATACTTCTTATTTCTGAACTGACTGCAAGCTAGTGAACAGATGTGATTCCCTCCTTCTCCCCTCCTGGAAAGCCATGTGGGTAATTTCACCTGCAGACATGCAGATGAACATTTACTCCGTGCAGGCAAACTATTTACATCTGCTACATTATTTCTCTTCGTTATTTTTCTGACGTAAAGAAAGGCCTTTATGTTTCTTGGCCAAAGCGCGTCGAACAATAACTGTGTGGATAATCTGAAAATGTACAGTGAACTCATCTGAGTGATTTCTGACCATGATCCCAGTCAGAATAATGAAAGGGCACATTTCTGCCACATGGCCATTGCTGATGTATGTATATATTCTTCAGAGGTACTACTACCTGGGTTTTGCATTGAAAAAAACCACAATATTTTGGCATAAAACACATTAAAAGGAACAACTTCATAAACAACTTCAATGAAAATAATAATTAAAAAGAAAAGTACTAAACAAAAAAGGAAGAGTATGTATGAAAACAGGTAACAAATAGGTTACTACTGTGAAGCAGAGAGCTGGAGTACTGAATTTCAACCTAATGAATTCTGAAATAGAGATTTCTCTGTATTTCTGTTCTATGAGAAATGATCCTTTCAGACAACAATTTTAGAGCTCCTGTGCTCTTCCTGTTGTGACACTGCACCTTAGAAAGATGAGATCAGGTCTTTTACTTACCCAGTTTTTCTACTTTTTACATTTGTCATTTAGTAATATTGCAGTTCTGCTTATATCTGTTTCCTGTCAATGTTACTTCTAAGCTTTGGTGTTTTAATACAATAATATTTCCTTGTTCAATTAAAAAATACTGTCAGGGCATACTTATTTGTGTTTAAACACATTTCAGTGGAAGGAATTATAAAAGAAAGCCACTAAAAATATGCCCATTGATCTCTGATTATGTGAAGCTTTTTTTACCTCAGTTGTTTGCCAGATTTGTCTCTTTAACATTGCTTTTACAGGAATAGGAAAGAATACTATTCAAAACACATTAAAGAATAGGAAAAAACAGCTGATATACTTTCTTATTATTCAAAAGACATCTCAAACACAGAACAAAAGGTGAAGAGTGAGTGAATATCTTGAAAGAAAACACAGAATCTCTCTTTTTTTTTTTTTCAAATGATCCCATTTGTTGAGTTGCAGTGGGAGTCCCAGATACTTTCCACTTTTAAAAATCAGACCAGACCAGTCTAACCTAAATACTCAGAAGTGGATTTGGTACTTACACATCTTTGAAAGCTCAGCAGTAAAATTCAGCCATTGCCTCAGAAGGTGCCATGAGGGAGCAGCACTAATTAAGGCCTTATCACCCTGTGCTTTTCCTTTCCCTTGTTCTTACGCCTGTCTTTGCCTTGAGGACAAGGCTGAGGTTCGGTGCATTGAGCACATTTCATCTCTTGGCCAGCAGCACCATGGCTCATAAGCCAATGTCTGCATGTCCCTGCTCTGTGGGGGGACCCGAACCAAAGCTGGAGGTAAGTGTGTAGGGACTGTACTGCAGGACATGCCACATAGCCTGAAAACCCCAGAGAAGCTCCCCAATGCTCCAGAACCCAGGAGAGGTCCTTCTCGTTGGCCCTGGAAGGCTTGCAATGAGCTCCTCTTTCTAATTCTCCTTGTGGATGTCCCTTGTAGGGAAAGGTGCAGGAAAGAGACAGCCCAAGACACAGCCTAACACTGATGGCAGTGGTGCTGAGCATATGAAGTGTGACCAGGATGCCTTGCAAAAGCTGTGCTCATGCCTTTAGGGCTGAGCAGACTCAAGCAGCTGCTTAGTCCTGTCTTGTGGTACCCATGCCCTGGCCCTCGGAACGTGATATTAAAGCCAACATACTCCTTCCTCTCCCATAAAGTAACTTCCTTCTTTATTCATTTCCTCACTCTAAACATTTTTTCTGCCCTTCTATGGTCCATAACATTATGTATGGGTAAACACAAACCTGAACTCTCCACTGTGGTAGGTTCCCTTACCTTTGTGTACCTCTACAAAAGGTGAAATATGTCCAGCAACACCTTACCTCCCTGGATGCTGTGCTAATGTTTCTGAACTGCCTCATGAACAAGTGATTTTGTAAGGAGCCATTTTATAGTGACCACGGAACATGTGTGTTAAGGAATATAGATCAATGAACTTGATAGTCTTAGAGGTTCTTTTCCAGACTTAAAGATTCTATGATTCAAGTCTTGCATATCGAATACCAGTCTGTGCAATCATGCATTGAACTGTTTCTGTCTTTATGGTGTTTCTGTAGCTCTAGAAATAGCCCGAGTCAAGATGCCAGCAGCTCGTGTACTCCACACCCCCAAGGCTGCTCTGCTGAACTGCAGCTGTGTCTACTTTGAGGACACCTGGGCCCCATGCACAGGTACAAGCTGCAGTTCCAACACCTCCTCCTCCCTCACATGTTACTTTCAATGCAAAGAAAACTGGGCATGTAGAAGGCCAGAGACAGTTGTGGAAAGCCATCCCAGTAACCCAGGCACCAGGTGGAAGGGCTCACTGCAAAGTGTTTATGCCCACAGTGTAGAGGCTGCCTTGGCACTGAAGTGTCCTAAAGAACCAGTATTTGGAAAAAGAGCTTTTTGCTTAGCTTCTGTATAAATCATGAGCTTCTCACACCATTACTGCACATTGTGCAGTACTTTCACCAAGGGAACTTGGCAATAACCCCACATCTCTAGGGGAGGTGCTCAGATCATTCCCCTTCTTGAACATCCTCTAACCCTCTTTTTCCTTTCATCCCAGTTTAATTCTTCCTTAAATTTAATTTGTTAATTTTTTTAACTTCCAGTTTAATTTCTTTGTCAAAATTAGAAGAATTATTTGTGTACAATATGCTATTTCTTCAAGTAAAGGCGCTATTCCTGGGTTCACAGAAACGTTCATGTGTGGCAGGCTCGGCAGACTGGGGCTATGGCCTCAGCACATGGCCCGAACACCTTGTGCACATTTTTATACCTTGACTTTTTCACATGACCAAGATACTCAGACTTGGAAAATAACTTCTGAGCATGCAGAATATGCCATTCCATGTACTTTGCATATGCAGTGATGTGCACATGCCAATTGAAATGAAAGGGATCTTCACACGCTATTACCAAACCCATCAGGAATTTATGAACCACAGGCTTTGCCTTTAAAAGGCTAAGCAGACGAAGGGTCTCTCTGACTACCTTTAGGCTTTCTTATCAGCTTGAAGTTGAACCCACCCTTTCACAGAAGCCCATTTGCATTTGTCACTTCTGCATTTTGGTTGCTCATTTCAGTGTTTGCAAGCAGCTAAATCTGTACTGCTGTGGGGAAGATGGACAGTGACCAAGTCCCAGTCCTAAGAGTGATGCAGGTGCTATCAGCACCAAGCTGGCTTGACCCAACTCATCCACACCTTCCAAATGTGCCTTCAGAGGCAATGAGAAACACTTGCCCACTTTGTGAGGTGTTGAATGTTCCTGCTAATGTGCTGCCTCTTTAGTAGGGCACTCAGGATTGAGCTCTAGTTAAGGTGACACTTCTGCTGCGAGAAGCTGGGCAGCCTGGTGCTCTCATCCTCTTCATGGTACTACATGCAGCAAGAAGAGGTGGTGGCTTGTGAAAAAGAGGCCAGGAGGTAGTGCCACAAAATGTCTTGGTTATTGTCATTATTTTCTAGTATGTGAAGGGGTGTGAATGTTCCCCAAGCCCTTTGAACTGGGGCAAAGCTCTGTATTATTTTTAGTTTAGTTTTTGTAAACACTTATGTCCTAGTTCTGGCCAGGACAGGGTTGATTTTTTCAGTAGCCAGGAGGGGGCATGGCTAGGACTTGGAGATTATTTTATACCACTTCATGTCATTTTCCAAGAAAAGGGGAAGGGGTCCCTTCCATGTAGGGGTAGCGTGGTGGCAATCAGGTATAGTTGGGATCCACATGGTGAGCACTGGCATGTAAATTGCTCACCTACCTTGTATGCTTGTGTTCTTAATATTGTTGCTGTTACTGTTAGTTTTATCTCATTCCTGTTTCCAATAAATTGTTCTTATGTCAACCTATGATCTTTGCTCTTTGTGCCTCCAATTCTCCTTTCTAGCCCACCACAGGGGAGGGGAAAGCAAAGGGCTGAGTGAGAGAGTGGTACACGGTTTGGAGTGGTTTCAGTGGAAACACTAAATGGGAGAATACCATTCCTAAACCATGACAACACAGCACTAGCTTCCTCTTGGCAGGTAAGAGTATGCTGCTACTAATGAAATTTGCAAAGCTGTAATAAGTATAGGCATACACTGGGTGGAATGGTGTGTCCCAGACTTTCAAAAGCGTCTTTTTTAATTGGGTTCTTCTCTCCATGCTGGGTTTTGCCAAGCTGAGGGTAGCTATGTTGTCTAGGGTAATGGAGGAGTCCTGACACGCAGGCGTGGTTTGTATGCTGAAGCTTAGTCAGGAAAATTGCTGACCTCTCAGTTGGGCACCTCTGTGCAACAGTGTACTGTATGGAAAGGACCACCTGTGTAATGAAAGTCTGAAGTGAACAGGATGCTTGTCAGAGGCCATGCTGGAGATTCGGTGCATGACACATGCCAGCAGCATGTCCTCAAAGGTTCCTGCATGCAGAGACAAGAGGCATGGGAGATGGGAGCCAGCCTGTCAAAATACTGCTGTGATGGGCCCTGTGATCCAGTGACCCTGAGTCTGAACTCTGATGATTTTTATAGCCAGGAGAGATGTAACTATTGGCATTTCTGTGCAGAGCTATTTGCTGATTAACTTTTGTGATCTTGGATTCTAAAAATGTGGTAATTTTAAGGCTCTTGCAGCAAATTTAAGCAGAGAATATCTTTTAGGTGACACTCATGTAAAGATTCCACTTTAAAATAAAGTAGGGATTAGAAAGAACATATTAGCTAAAACACTTTGCAGCTATTTGTGATCTGACATCATAATTCTTGTGAATTAATGAGAGTTATCTGTAATATTCTGGAACACCTTTCCTTCCCTGTTCCTTGTTTATCAGCTCTATTGTTCCTTGTCATGTTTTTAGTCTAACCTAAGAGGCTAATCAAAAGCCAGATAAAATTGACTGAAAGATCTCTGCTGATTTCAGAGATCTCTAGAGCAGACTCTAATACTAGTAATCTCTTAGAATATGGACCCAATTTTGAAGGTATTTATACTGATGGAATAACTGCTTGCTCCAGGAAGTTACTCTGCATTTCCATAATTTAAACTTTTCCCCTTTTATTCATCTGTGCATCACCAGACAATGCTACTGTGCTTTATAAATATCAGCAAGTAATAGACAGTGATTGTATGCTCATGCCCTCTTGCAAGGACTTTATTTTCTATTCAGTTTTAAGCGGATCTGGATGGGTAAAAGCTTTATGCTTCAGATTTGTTTTTTATTTGTGCCACTTAAATTTTTCATCAATATAAAGTAATTTTCTCTCTCCAGTCCTTCCCAGTCCTCTCCTGTCCCTGGCTGCTCCTCAGCATTTCAGTCAATAGGAGCTTCAATTGGTGCAAGCATATGAGGAATTAGCCCAAGAGCAAGTGTGTTATGAGAAAGAAACCAATAAGAAACTAAGAGAAGATAAAAGCAAAGGAAGGAACCAAGTATACTGAGCAAAACCAGGACAACAGACAAGTACAGGAGCGAGGAGGGAAGAGCTATTAAACTTGCATTCAACTTGGTGGAAAGAGAAGAGGCCGAGGCATGTAGTGCGTCTGCAATTATACAGTGCTTAGGGACAGTGACTTCCAGTCTGCTATTTCCTATTTTGTTTAATTTTTAATTCAAATTGTGTACTAAAAATAGGGAGCATTTTGGAGCTGAAAAGATGTGAATGGCAGAGGAATAAAAACCAGAAACTGCAAGAGGAATGCTGCTGTAGCTGAAACAGCCCTGCTGGGATTACTAGCTTTCCGTCTCAGTCAGTTACGGTTACAAAATGCAGATTTGCCTTATCTGGGTCATTTTGGCTGAGAGAACACATGGTAGTCCCTTTGTGAAATAAACAATAAGCCAGAGTGAGTGGTCATCTGTCTAACTCTCTTTCTGCAGCTACTGCTATTCCCTTCTCTTGTGCGAATTTATTTGTACAGCTAATTAATAATAGCAAGATGCTTTTCATTTTTTCAAGTTTTATAAAAAATGCTGGAGCCTTGAGTTTTCTATTAGTGTCACTGCAACATGGCTTGTTTATCCAGAATTAGAAGGTCAAGAGACTTTTATCTAGATAAAATTATGAAACGTTATGCTTATGTATTAGCCTCTTCTCCAGAGAAGACTAGAGGATTTTTTGCCTGAAGCCCCAGTTCAGCAACTGCTCTGAAGAGATCCTTTTAAAAAGCAGAGCTATTTCTTCTTTAGGCTAAGCAAAAAATAAGCTGAAAAATCAGAAAGCAGCTTCATCTAATTCTTAAACAGTTGTGCTTTACAAGTCCTCCAGCACGACTGTATGCATGTGGTGTAGGCACCACTCTTTCCAGCAGCCATTTGAGGTGATGCTGCCATCTCTGCCTTTGGACGTGCAGGATGTTGAGACTGGCATCTGTAACTTACCATAAAACAGCTCATTTGGGGTGATAAAGACACAAATCAGGAAACTTTCACAACTTCAGGTTTTGTTTTGAGTCCATGTTACACACCATTTTGTGATTTATAATATTGGTAACATCATCTCATACTATTGTCTAAATTTTTGTGGACTTCTATTTGAATGATGAAATGCATTTGCCTATGCCACATATTAAATCCTACACCCAAGGAGATTGAGAAAGAATTAATTACCCCGAATTTTAAAAAGCCCACATCCTCCTTTCCAGAGGATGGGACCTGTAGACCTTTTCTAAGGTTCTCCAACCATGTCCAACTGTGACACCCTAACAGAGCAGCTTTTCCTCTAGAAAGTTGTGGTTCATCCAACTAAAGCAGAGGGTATTTTAGATAAAAATGATCCATAAGTTTAATTTTCTGCCATTTTTAAATCTAATAATCAATTGCAGTTCACAGTAACCCATGAAAGCTAAAGGGGTTTAAGTACTTAAGTCAAGGTGGACTGTAGATTTCTGATTTACAATGGCATTGCTGGAAATTGTCTACCAAGAGATACCACCAAATATACTGCCTGATGCATGCTTCCAGATCCTGCTTAGCTTTGTAGAATCTGGCCCCCTGAATGTCAAGACTAAGTGGAATACTTGAAAGCCCTCCATTGCACCACCAGTTAAGCAACTTGCTTGCTTCTTTTAGAAGGCCTAGAAAAGTGTTGGGTTTGGGTTTGGGTTAGTTTGGGGGTTTTTTTCCCTTTTTCTTTCATCAAACATTGTTTCCAATTTCTAATAAGCTTTGGAGCTGACGGTTGCTTTGGATTTACAACCATGTTAAGCATGCAAGGTTGAATGAGGATTAATTTACTTTTTAAAGGTAGGATTTCAGCTCAGGGGTGAGCCAGGTCATATTCCAGAAGCAGTGAGTTGTGTCCAGCACTAGTGTGTCAGACCACTGGCACCTGAGCTGCAGCTTATATGTTATAAATAGATTGTGATTATGTGTATCTAGGAAGGGATACTATGGAGAAGTACCCTTATCATTCTCTTAAAGTTGTATATGTTTTTATAGGTGAACTGGTTTCCAAACCTGATAGTCTTTCTTGTTTTCTGTTGCTGTTGGAGAAATTATACTTAGGACAACTGAAAGTAAATTACTGTTGTGTTGCATATGGCTGGAACTGAGCAGTCAGCAACAAACTGAGCTTCAGAGATGTTCCAACTGCATCCTGATTCCCCAGAAACTGCTTCACAAAGGTGTCTGTTTGGACCAATATAGCATGTTGTCTCTGTGGAAAAGGAAGGCAGGGCTAGGTGTGCTGCATCTGCTTTTCTTGGCAACCCAGCAGTGTAATTTCTCCTGCTGTAAAGTGTTGGAAAGCTTAAATAAACCTTTCAGGAGCATGGCTCATGACAGTCTTGGGGCAGTGGCGACATGGCCCTTGTAAGTGAGGGGAGCCTGGGGTGAAAAAGAAGACTCTTGCATCTTTCGGTGAAACAATTCCCCAATCAAGTTTTAAGTCTAGAACAAGTGAGGAAAAAATAGCTTGTTGTGTAGGATTACCTAAATAACTGTGCCTTGCAGAGCAGGATATCCTTGATATCTGGATGACACATCAGGACAGCAATTCTTTAACACAGAGTGGTTTTCATCTTCAAAGCCTCATGAGTATTAGCTAATTAATCCTTATAAAGCCTGAGGGAGTTACATATTGCATGACGTATTGTTACAAGCCATGGACCAGCAAAGGACTTCACAGTTGTCACCATGCCTCAAGCTGTGGCTACTGCTGGCATCATCCAGGGCACAAATTAAGATGATCTTACTAAAAGCACTCCCCTTTCCTCCCCTGACAACTGACAGTTCAATGAGACTCTTGACAATGATGTAGAAACTGGGATTCGAAATGTAGCTGGACTACTTCTATCTACCCAAGTGTAATATAGCCAGGCACAACTAATGCCTTTAACCAAGCAGGCTGTGGGCTACAGCCCAGGGAATTAGGGCATAGAACCTGCAGGGTATACACAGTCAAAATCCCAGCAAGCCAGTGCCAGATCTTGCCGTGATGGAGCCATGCTAGAGCCCTGCACTTTCATCTTCACACCTCAGGGAAGTGCAGAAATAGATCCATAGTAGAGATGCACAGAGAAACTGAGGAGCATTGAAGTAACTCTGAAGAAACTGCAGCTCCGCCCTGCTTCTCTTGCTGCTTCTTCTAGACCCATGGTACTAGGAGTGAAGCAACAGCCTTGAAGCATCTTGCTGCTTTGATAGAAAAAAACGTACTCCTCCTTAGTGTAGATAAGGGCCATGGCTGAAGTGAGATAATATTTAGGAGCCTCCCAGGATAACAAAGACTACACTTTATTTGACATCTTGTGCTGTTCAAGCTTATGGCAGTGTTCCCTTTGAACTCACTGTGTTTTGTAGTACTCCCCACTTGCATAAATTGAAGTAGAATACAAGTTTGTGTAAATAATATGGCCCAGGGAAGGCACATGTAATAGAGTACACGCTGGTAGGAGCCAGTTGATGCTTGGACATCACAGGTACTGCACTGTATACCAAGGTTTGACATCTATGTTGTTACATCTGTCAGTGAATAAAGTCCATGCTTTAGAGCCTACCTTTAGAGGGTGAGTTACATGTGGAAAACTGTTTTCTCTGTAGCTAGCAGGACTGAAACAGAATCTGGGATTATGGGGACCTTTGTGGAAACTGCTGTGGTAGACATGTCTTATGAAACAGAGCTAGATGTGGCAGCAAGGCAGCAGTTTTCTGCTTGACTGAAAGTCAGGCTTTGCACCCTGAAGGATGTTTGCTTTTGGCCTGTTTAACCTTCTTTAATGGCAATTCCACTGCCACCTCAGTGAATCTCTTCTTGTGCGTCTTTATGTTCTTTATGGTTTCCCTAATTTCTAACCTAAATCTTTCAAATTGTCACTATTGCAATTACATTCTCATCCATTACTTCTCCACAATTGCTTCCTGTCCTGTCCATCATGAGCACAGAAATCATTTCCTTTCTCTGTGCAGCAGCTTGGTTGTACTTAAAGGATGCTGTTTTGTCCCAGCTGGTATTTTCTTTTGGCTTAAACAACCTTGGTACATTATGCCTGTACCTGCAGATTGTGGTTTCTAGGGAGCTGATCTCTTTAGATCCTCCCATCTGGTTTGTCCCTGGTTGTTCCAGGTCCTCCGTGGGACATACTGGGGATGTGACTTCACCAGTGCTGAACCAACAAGCAAGAATTATTTCATATGTTTTAAAGGTTACCAAGTGAGAGAACTCTGCCTTTTGGGTGTGTCAGTGTTTACTGGGGGCCTGGAATAAGCACAGACCTAGCTGTCAAGGCGGGACAGCAACCCAGTAGTCCAGAAAACATTTCAATTGTATATTTACCATCCATTTTTAGTTCTTCCCTTTTTGATTATATTAAGGGTAGTAGTAAAGGAAACATACCTCTGTTAAGAAAATTCTTCTCTTGTAACTTCCTAATTGAAGATTGTTAAAATGCAGCAGCACTAGTGATGATATCACAGCTACATTAGAAAATTCATTCAAAAATCAACATACCCAAGACTTCACCAAGTGAAGCAAACTAATTGTAATTGGTGAGTCATGATAAAATGCAGGAAAAAAAGGAGTTCAGAATATTTCACAGAAAGACCAAAGGTCACATGAGAAAGACACAAGCATCAGTATGAGAATTATATTATTGATATCTTAATTTTTGCTCCTTCAGAAACTAAGCCATGTAATTCTAGTTGAAAGTGAAATACAAGTAACCTTGTGGAGAAAGACAAAGAAAACCAAATAGCAAGATACAAATACACAGAAGTACAAAATTTTTTACCAAAATCCTGAATGTGGACAAGGGATTTTGCACCAGTGAGTGCTTGCGACTTGACCAGTGTCTCTTTCCATGTGAAATGAAAGCACATTTTGACTGGGAAATATAAAAATGAAAATAAACATCACTATAAGAGATAGGGGATGGTGCTTTGAAAAAAGCAAAGTGGGGCTTTGGCGACCAGAAAATTTTCTACTTTGGAAAATATAAAGAGGATTTAACAATAGGGGAGTAACCTCCATGGATCAGGTACTTCTTCCACTTCGCCAGTCTTGGCAAAGAGGTTGATGAACACTCCTCCCTACATTTGTCACTATGATTGAAGGAAATGAACATAAGAAAATTTGGTGCAAGATTGTATGAAAAGGAAAGGTGATTTTATTTTATGCAAATCTATTTCCAGTGCCTCGTGCTCAGTCTCTCAGAATGCTCATATATGCAGACACACTAATTTCTCACGTGTTCACACCCACTCGAGAACTTTCTTCTGTCTGTGCCCAGGGAGGCAGGGACAAGAGCTGCTGTGCCTTGACCCATTCCCATGTCTCTTGGCTTTCTCTTTTCTGGCAATGAAAAACTCCCACTTGGATAATCCTTTCATACTCTCTAGAAGTTGAGAAACTACTGTAGTGTAGTAGATTGGCCTCAAATCTTGCTCAGTCCTTGCTCCAAGGAGGTAAAGCAAGGTTATTCCCCTTTGTCTTTGTTTCCCCATTTTAAGATTGTTACTCTTTCCTGTTGTAACAAAAGGAAGACAGTGGCAAAAGAGTTGTGGTACACCCTTGTTCCCATCTGGCTGTTACCAAAGTGCAAGACACCTCCTGTTGAACCATCTCTGATGGGGCTTTATTGCAGAACAGCCAACTAGTCGTCAGGGGAACACACTCCCCAGCATCTATAGCTCAATTTCTGCCAGTTGCAGCCTTGGCAGTGAGCAGGGGATATTCTTTTAAACCTTGCTCTCATTTCTTATGGTGCTTCAACACACAGGCATTTCTATTCATAAGTCAACTAGATTAATCTTAATATATATGTCACAAATGTCCACACAGCTGATAGGCTGCAGCCAGGACCTTGTAACTTGGAGAGGTGTTCTCCAGTCTCCCAGAGGCTCCTAACTCAGCAGAGGCTGCCAAATGGAGAGAGCAGTCTGATATAGCCCAAACACACCTCTAATCCCAGTGAGGAAGGAAATTATTGCTGCCATAGAACTTGCTGTTTGCCTCATAACTGCATGAAATGGGATAAGAAAGGCATATTTTATTTAGATAAAGCAAGAGCCAAAAATGTAGGTTGGCAACAGTGAAAGCTCTTACTAAAGAAAAGAGCTATAAGAGACAGAGATGCAGTTCTGTGTTATCACTGCAGACCTTCCTAACTTGTTTCACCATTTCCTGTCCCAGGAAATTTGCCTCCTCACCCTGCCAAAGCACAGGGGTGTCCTGGGACCTTCTCAGGGACACAGCTTTCCCCTGCCCTGATGAGGACAACTCACCCCAGCTGGGCAGATGAAGAGCTGTCCCTCTCTTCTCTTCCTGCAAGAGAGGCTATTTTGTGTCTTTCTTCTAGACTGCTAAGCTTCTTGTGTTAAGGACGGTAAAACTTTACAAACTACAGTCTTTGAAAACAAAAAGAAGACATTTTATAAACATTTTATTAGAGTTGCACTGTCCATCCTACACTGAGCTTTTCTTAAAGATCAGAAATTATGTGGCTGTTAGATTAGGCATCTATCCCTGTATAACTATACAGTTGGTTTTAGGGTGATGATCTTAGTCACATTCAGGAGGGGAAAAAAAGGATAATACACTATTAAAGTTGCAATTGTTTGTATTGGGTCCAAAACATATATCCACGTACCTGACTAAAGAGGAGATAGGAATCTGACAAATTATTTTCATGGAGTTTCATATAGCTACTCATAAGAGTTAAATTAAATGAATGCATGTGTGTGTGTACAGCTATATTTATAGGCTCTCCTTAAAATGTTAGTATTTCAGGGCCTGCTGAAGGACCACAGAAACACAAGCCAGGATTGTTTCACCAACATAGCTGGCTTCAGCTCTCATGTATTCGGATGCATTTGGCAATACTAGAGGGACCCGTGCATGCTCTACACAGCCATTTTTTGGGATGCTTGTGAAAATTCAGGGATTTCAGCCATGGAGCACCATGAAGCAGGAAGGAAGCTAGCACTGCAAAAGCATTTCCTTTGGCAAATGCTACTCCATCCTGTGCCAGGACCCTCAGAGAACCAGAGCCTTCAGGCCACCTCCTAGCTACAACACAAACCCCTGCTTTAATATCTGCATATTTTTCATGTGTTTTCTTTCCTCTGTTATATGTGTTTGCCTAGATCTCTAGCCAGGCCAAGCTAACATAGCTTTGCTAGTTTGAGGTACCTGAGGATGTAACCCTCAGTCAACAGAAATTAAGTGCCTTGTTCAGCTGCCAATACGTTACTCAAGCTGCAGGACAGCGTATGTAACTACGCATACACAAGCAAAATAAATTATAAATGCACTAAACTTCATTATCTGTTGTGGCAGAGAGAGAAAGAAGAGATTTCAGCCAGTGTCTGGTGTGGCCAGGGTCCACAGCAAAGGAGGCTCTGCAGAAGCATTTCTGTCTCTTTGCAGGAATCCAGTGTGGGCACTGTCGGGACTGCAGCTCTGGCTTGGGCACTGCTGCCTCTGTGGCATATGCCACCTCCCAGCCTGAGAGACACCCTCTCTGAGGGGCTGCTACCTGTGATGGTGCTGTGCACTCTCCCTGCAGGATGTTAAGTCTGCTTGGGCTCTGCAAAACCAGTGTCAGTGAGCCCCATCCTGAAGGGCTTTTCTTGGCTCCTAGTCATGTAGTTGTGCTGGCTCTGGGCGCCTTCACCTCCAGCACTGATCCATGCATGACTGATTTACTTACATAAAATGAGTTCTAACACTTTCATATTTCACTCCTTACCATGTTCACTCCTCCCAGCCTTGTCTTTCTTTGAGCAGAGTGGCTCCTGCTCCTCTGGACTCCCTGTGCAGGACAGGCAGTCCTTTGGGCCTGACAGAAGTCCTTTCCCAACTGTTCAGGTCTGAATTCCTCTTATGTGTCACCTGCTACCTGAACAGTACAGAGCTACACAGGAGGCCTTTCTCAATGGCTGCAATGGCATGGATGCTTCTTCAAGGATGAGAAATAGCATTTCTGAGTTAATTTACTCCAACCTAGGAGGCACATGATCATCTTTTAGAAGCACTCACCCTGCAGCTGAGTAACCTGTGATTTTACCTTCTTTAATTAATGTTCAGCTTTCCATCAGAAAACTGATCCAAAAAACTGATCCAAAAAAATCCTCAGCAGAAACCTCTCTCAACACAGTCCCTCCTGCTTCAGAAGAATATATTATTCAGTAAGCCCAGGTTACATTTTACCTCATTTACTTTCATGTCCTCAACTTTTATTTTATTCAGAAATTGTCCCAACAAATTGCACAGTACTGATCCCAGGAAAAATGACATCAAATTGTCCAGATTACTTTTCATTTTCTTTCTGGAGGTGCTACCAGTCCTGTTATCCAGGGAGACAATGCCTCTTGACAATGTCATTAGGTATTTTGGTTACTGTGCTGCATCACTCAGAACTGGGGAGGGACATGACCTCCTCTCGTTCCCTTCATCCCCTCCTGAACACAATACCTTACGCTTCCAGGTAAGCAGGATCCATCCTGCTTTCTGCTATTAAATTCAGTATTGCTGCCATTACAGAAAAACAGTGGAGAGTATTCATTTAGATTTGGAACCATCCTTTAATCTTCACATCATTCCTGTTTCAGAGGAGTTCTGGTTTTCCCTTGTTTTCTTTTAATTTATATAGCTGAGGAGTCATTTGTTATTTTAATTTTCTTTGCAATGCTTCACTTCTGACAGGTCCACTGTATTTCTATATGATCTGACCTTCAAGTCAGTTTTGTTTGCTGATCTGTTTCTTTTTCCATTTCATCTAAGTGCTCTGATTACTTAGACTCCAGGTGATTACTTTATTTTCTTATAAAAGGGACATGGGGTCCTGGGGCAAGAGACATGTCCCCCACACTGGGATGCGTGCCCTGGCAAGGGCTTGAAGCTGTTTCCATCTTTCCATTGCAGTGGTATCGGGAATGGGGTCGCTCTCACCACCTGCAGCGGAGATAGGGAAAATCCAGAGCTCTAAAGCGTGTCAGGGGTTTTTGCCGGGATTTATATAGGAAAATCTCTACATTTCAAGATGGCTGTGGTAATCCGGGATGTCTCATCTCCCTGTGAGTAGCAGCCATTTTGAAGTCATTATTCATCTTGTTAGATCTGAAGCATTTAACTAGAAGTTGTTGATTTTTTTCCCCCAACTTACTTGAAGGTTTCTTTGATGTAAATTTTAAGCTCTCTCTAAAATGAAGTCTCTGAGTTATTTGGTCAGTTTATTTTCACTAGTTGTTTCCTGGTAGTTGGTTCAATAAATAGTAACAGGTCTATTTTTGTTTATTATTTGATTTAGTTTTAACTGAGCTGATCCATGCCCACTCACTGCAAAATTCTTGTCTATGAATAGCTCTTGTGTGATGCATTCCCTGCTTACCAAAACCAGGTCTTAATGCCACTCTGCATCTTGACTCAGTGTCTCTTTGATGAAGAAATCTGAGTCTCCTGATCCACAAGTATTTAGGCTGTAATAATGCTGGTGGTATTTGTTCTGCAATTGAGGCATGGGATGTGATATTTTTGTGAGCGCATTATGGAGAATTATAACCTTTCCTGGGGGCCATCAGAGATGCAGCAGAACCAATATTTCCTGTCCTTCCTCAGACTTACTTCAGCTCAAGCAGATTGCCTCTCATCCATGCTGCCTTTTCTCTTCCCTTTAACTACCACATCATGGCAATACAACATTAATCTGCCATGATAATCTCTATTTCCATGTTTCCTGAACAGTATGTACCTTCCAAGGACTTGTGAAACTCAAGCGATTAAATCAAGTCATTTTCAGCACAGCGTTTTCCTCAGATCTTTCAATTCCTTTAATCTGCACTGGTAAAGACTAAGTAGCCCTTTCACCAACTTTTCTTAGCCTTATCTTCTGCCTTAGGCCGACAGAGAATAGAGGCACATACTTTCATCTGTGAATCACGCAGTGTTTCAGTTACACCCTTTCTTTTTCTTTTTTGCACTGAAGTTTAATGTGAAATCCCAATGAAAACAACATTAACCATTCCCTCCCCCCCCCCTTCTCTCTTTAAAGCTTGGTTTCCAGATTGGGGAAAAAAAAAATCAGTAAAGTCTTCCCTTGGAAACCTGTTTGCCTTCTGTGAGGAACAGGTATTTCAGGGTCTTTTTTGGGAATACCTGAGCTGTACCAATACTATTCTAATGTTCACCACCCCTCTGTAGGAAAGCAGTGCTCTTAGCATGTTTACCACATACCATCCCTGCCTGAGGCATGCCAGAGACACCAGCCTCCTTGGTTTTCCCTTGTCCTTTATTGTGTACTCCACTATCCACCTGTTATGAGTCACTCACAAACCTAACCTAATCATGACAAATATGTGAAGAACTAATTTGCAGTTCATAAGATGAACTCAAGTGGATTGAATAATGAAGGCACTGATGCCCCTAACTTGTTTTGATTTGTATGTGTTTAGACACATTTTGAAGTCAACAGGGAAGTATATATAACTTTCTGAGCTCAAATATTTCCTGGTTATTACCTTCCCTTTTCTAATAATCAAATTCATTTGCAAGTAACCACAACCAAGCAATCCAATAACAAAATATTTATACCATGTTTGCAGTTGAAGCAGTTATTTGTTTTCCAATAGGTGTCTGTTGGCAGGTAGATCCTCAACAGTGTTTCTCATTTTCAGATCTACTTATTTAAGCAATCTTTGTGATCTACCATGTCACAGAGAAGAATCCATTACAATTTCTGCAAGTAAGCTAGATGCTACATCAGATAACCAAGTTTTCTGGAGTTATTAGCCATATATATTCCAGATAAATTATTTTCCCTGTGTTGTGAAGTCAAAATAAACCTGTTAAAACAATAACACTATATATCAACATTCTAGTTTTCCTATATGGGAGCCCCTGGTGGCCTAGTGGTTAGATTGCGGCACCTTCACCGCCAAGGCCAAGGGTTCGATTCCCAGCCAGGGAC
>JAWMRA010000161.1:46745879-46763880 GCA_035584735.1 Pseudotriccus pelzelni | reverse complement strand
AAAATCCAATGCGCAGGCTTGAAGGTGTAAAGACCTTCCCCGGTTCTTCGTTCACGAAGACTGGCCATTATTATTATATATATATATTATATATTATATATAGTTTTCCTATTAATTTCCCTTTGCCTGTAGCTTCTCCAGCTGAGGGGAGAGTGGATCGAATAGCTCAGGGAAGTAACATTTCTAACATCCTAATGCAAACCAGTGTAGGGCAATATTGTGAAAGCAAAGCTCGCGTGTCATGAAGAAAGTAATGTTTTATTGAATCAAGAACTTGATGTCAATTGTGCTTTTCGATTGCAGAAGCCTGTTGTTTATTGCAGCAGCATATTTTGTGAAAGTTCCTTCCTGATTTACAGTAATTCGTATTGATACATATCTAGTCTATGACACTGCCATCTCAAACAATAACAACATCTCAAACAACAACTTCAGCTCTGCTCTTCCAGTGTTGGTTTTCAAGGATTAGAGCCAAGTTCTATTCACCATAAGTAAATCTGGGAGGAAGTTTACTTACCATGAATATTAATTTATGTTTATCTACTATGGGTTAATTTGTTAAGCAGAATTTTGAGGGTTGATAACAGGTCAGTTTACATGACACCAAGCCTTCTGGCAACAGATGGAGTACACCTATCCCAAAGGGGAAAAAAGATCTTTGCTCAGGTGTTAGCAGGTTTCATTGAGAGAGCTTTAAACTGGATTTGAAGGGGGAAGGGGATAAAACCAGGCTCACTACAGCTAAGCTTGAGGGCAACATGCCACTGTTTGAGGGAAGGTGTGCTAGAGAGGTCCTTCAGTCTGCAGTCTCAGTAGAGGTAGGTGATGGAGATCCATGTGGCAGCAAGAATGCAAGAGTTACTGAGGTACTATTTATTTTATTTTATTTTTAAATTTTTTTAGATGGGTTGGAAAGGACCTCTGAGATCATCAAGTCCAACCCCTGATGCACTACCACCACAGTTACTAGACTACGGCACTAAGTGACACATCCAGTCTCTTCTTAAATACCTCCAGGGACGGAGAATCCACCACCTCCCTGGGCAGCCCATTCCAATGCCTGATTAGAAACAGTGGAAGTACCTGTGGTCACACAGGAATTAGAGCTCCTCCCCTCAAAAGGGCAGCGGGCTCAATAGCCCAGCTGATGTGCACCTGCACCAACACACACAGCATGGGCAACAAACAGGAGGAAAGGGAAGCCACTGTGCAGCAGAAAAACTATGACAGAGTTGCCATCACAGAACCATGGTGGGATGACTCACACAGTTGGAGTGCTGCAATGGCTATAAACCCTTCAGAAGGGATGGGCAAGGAGTGAGAGGCCAGGGGGTAGCTGCGTATGTTAGGGAGTGTTTTGATTGTCTAGACTTTAATGATGATGACAAGAGGGTTGAGTGTTTATAGGTAAGATTCAGGGGGAAGACCTGAATAAGGCAAATGTCCTGCTTGACTAACCTGATTGCCTTCTATGACAAGATGATCTGCTTAGTGGATGAGGGAAAGGCTGTGGATGTTGTCGGCCTGGACTCTAGTAAAGCCTTTGACGCTGTCTCCCACAGCATTCTCCTGAGAAACTGGCTGCTCATGACTTGGAGAGATGCACTCATTGCTGGGTTAAATACTGGCTGGATGGCCAAATCCAGAGAGTGGTGGTGAATGGAGTTGAATCCAGTTGTCACCTGGTCACTAGTGGGGTTCTCCAAGGCTCAATATTGAGGCCATTCCTGTTTAATATCTTTACTGATAACCTGAACAAGGGGATCGAGCATATCATCAGTGAGTTTGCAGATGACACTAAGCTGGGTGGGAGTGTTGATCTGCTGGAGGGTACGAAGGCTCTGAAGAGGGATCTGGACAAGCTGAATCAATTGGTGGAGAACAATTAATTGTTGATGTTCAACAAGGTGAAGTGGCAGGTCCTGCACTTCAACAACTCCATGCAGTGCTACAGGCTGTGTGGGGGCAGAGTGGCCGGAAAGCTGCCCAGCAGAAAAGAACCTGGGGGTGGCTGAGGGAACTAGGATTGTTTAGTCTGGAGAAAAGAAGGCTCAGGGGAGACTTTAACACTCTTTACAACTACTTGAAAGGAGCTTGTAGCAAGGTGTGGGGTAGTTTCTTGTTTCAGGTAACAAGAGATAGGACAAGAGGAAATTACCTCAAGTTGTGCCACGGGAGAATTGGATATTAGGAGGAACTTCTTCACAGAAAGAGTGGTCAGGCATTGGAACAGGCTGCCCAGGGAAGTGGTGGAGTCACCATCCCTGAAAGTGTTAAAAAATTGTTTAGATGTGGCACTTGGGGACATGTTGTAGTGGCGAACACAGTAGTGTGAGGTGAATGATTGTACTTGATAATCTTAGAGGTCTTTTTCAACCTTAATGATTCTATGATTTAATGCAGAACATTCAAAATGGTGCTGTGTGGGTGAAAGGAATCAGCAGTCATATTCTCAGTTCATTTCAGAGGTAAACCTGGTTCTTTTACAGTGAAACCTGAAAACAATCTTCAGTAAACATTGCAAAATGGAGAGTGTATAAGCCAGTAACAAGTGGTGCTTCTCTGTTCTCTAATTATGCAATAAAGAGAAGATGTTCAGCTTCACCTTGCAGTCCTTCTCTGTGTTGCTCTTCCTACACAATGGATTGAACCTCTTCAATTTGCTACTTTCTTTTTATTAAGACTAATGTGGAGATGCTAGTGGAAGTGATCGAGACTAAGGGGTGCAGCATCATCTTGACACTAAAGAGCATTCATAGAAGCTGAGTGCATGACTCCTTAGCAGGATGAGAGAAGAATACACAGCAGAATAATATTTTTCTTTGAGTGTAAGAAAAAAAGCAATGGCCAAGTCATTACATTGCTAGCATGCTTGTATTTTTCATGTTATAGCATATAAAGGTATTCTCCTGTTTTATATTTTGTTAATAGAAAGCCTGCACTCTTGTTTGTGACCCCTGGAAAACTTTTGGTTTGTGAGATTATGATCTCAAAAGCACTCACATACATTGTGACAGAAGTAGCAACACCACTGGTGGAGTGGTAGACTCAACAAGTCTCTTTTCTGGCACTACCTCTTCCCTCCTTTAAAGTATAACCTTAGAGGCCAGTACTTGTCCTTAAAGAGGGCTGAGTGAGAGTGGGTGATGCTGCTACCCACTTGCACCAGCTGCCTGTGCTGCCTTTGCAGCGGGGTTGCACTCCCCAAACAGTGTAGCTGGTGCTTTTCTAGCGTTCACTGTGGAGTGGTGTGGCAATGCTGCTGTGGAGCCTCCCTCTCCAATGTACCTCCAGGTGTGACTGTATCTCCCTTTCCTCAGGCTGCTCGACAGAGTCACCACCTTGCTGGACCAGCACAAAAATTCTGCACTCACACAACACAAACAGGTTTCAGTCCAGCCCCTGCCATCCTTCACAAGCCAGCCCGAGGTACAGCTGTCTGTTCAGCACCAGATAGCTCCCAAGGCATGCCAGTCACAGAGCCTGGTGGGTCCACGTCTTCTTCATAAGCGGGTGAAACAGCTGCAGTCCCCAGTAGCTGCTGACTGCTGTGCTGGGATGCCTCTCTTCCCTCCAGTCCATGTGCAGAGCACAGCCCCTCCTCAGCCACCCCTTCGCAACCAGCTTTTCAAAGGGCCTCTTGCTCTGTGAAGCTGGTGTTGGCGGCTGCCCTCACCCAGCAGGCACGCCAGCCTAGTGAGACCTTTCCTTGCAACTTCCATGCATGGTATATGTTAGATAAGCCTTAAAGAGATTGCACCTACTTCAGTAAGTAGCTCAAAAGTGTAGCATACCACAGCAGTGAAGAAACCCCCTTATTCCAATAGATTAGATGTTAAGCATAATGTGAGATGCTTTTCCTCTTTCATCTACACCCAGATTTCCTCACTGAAGTCAAAAGAAGCTGCACCTTTAGGAGTAAGAAAATAATTTGACCCAGTTAGGTGTCACAAAACAGACTTCAGTGGATTGAACAGACTGAAGAGAGAGCAGAATGTTGCCCATTGTATTTACTATCATGTTTGTTTTGGGAGCTAAATTATTCCTCCTAATTCTGCTAGCAGTGTAATATGCTGTCTCAGTAATGGAAAGCATATGAAAGCAAGCAGATGGTGAAAGCAGAAAAAAAACCCAGCATGTCCTGATAATGTAGTAAGCAAGTTCATTTTTTTGGCATTAGGCTTTCATAACCAAGGCACAGTGATAGCAAGTACAGACACATTTTTAGAGCACAGTTCATCAAAAAGTACAGCCAGTTTCATTGCAGGGCAATGGAAGATTACTTTTTGAGACTTCTCTATAGATAAAACCTAGATGGGAATGTTGTTGAATTAGACCCATCATTTATTATTGCTAGAAGATGAGTGATAGAACAGATACTGGTCAGAGTGATTCCATCACATGTCCCGTGTTCTCTCATATCATTGCAAGTGTAGAGTCTTTCACCCATTAATTTGCAAGTATGCAGCCATCCTGCATTACAGAAATACCACAGACCCTTCAATATAGGTTGTTATCACAGAGGGCAGTATTGGAAATTCAAAATATTTTATTTCTCTTTTAAAGTATGCAGCCTCCAGGTTGAAATTTTGAAGTCCAAGGTTGTTGCTTCTTGGATATTTGTGTGCATCTGCAGTACATGAAGCTCCCAGTCTGACTGCAGCCCTTTACTTCTTCTACCCATATGCCCCATTCTTCCAGAACAGAAGGCAGAACAGCCTCAGTGGGAAAGACTCCCATTTGTTTAGCAAGTCTGAGAAAACTGAGACAACCTTGACTCACCGGCTGAACAAAAAGGCCCTGAAATGTGGATCCTGAGGAGGACAGACACTATCCCGCCTGATGACCTCCAAACTACATTTATAAGTCTCTCAGGACAAAACATGGGCAGAAACAATGCCAGATTCACCACTTATCATTTTAAGATTCTACAAAAAAGGGATAAATTAATCTTTGTTATAATCCTCATTTGAAGCAATGAAGACACATCTTCACGTAGCTGCAACATGGAGTGACCTTCAGCTTCCAGGATTTTTGGTTTCAGACAGAGCAAGGGAGGAGGAGATGCGAAAGGCGCTGCTGCAACCCTGAGATTAAATGTCCATGTACAATCAAGGGAATAAACCCAGACCTGAGCATACTGAACTCTTCTGCTGAGAAAACGGGTAAGGAGAGACAGCCCCATTTCTCATTAAAGTGATTGGTTACTATGTCTTTTTTTTTTTTTCACCATGCACTAATGCAGCATACTAAGGGGTTTGTTTTTAAAAAATGTTCCATATGCATCTGGATCATTCCTGACTTGAAGAAACACAGGCAAAAGAGTGGGTTTGATTTTTTGATCCCTCTGAGGACTTTGGTTTTGCTGCTTCCTGAGTAAAGTTTTCTCCCTTTATAATTTTAGTAATGGCTTGCTGATTTAACATCTCAGGAGTTAATGTTTTTTCTTCTGGATTGTTTTTAGTATCTTTGGGGGGTGGCAGTGTCATAATTCAGATTTCTTTGCTGTTCCTATGTCCCCTTCACTTCACTACTTGGGCCAGTGCATGGAACGGGGAAGAAAAGGAATCGACAGCCTTGTCCCCAGGTTCCCAGCTGTTTTTCTCCTCCTCTGCCTTGGCACCATTTTTCCTGGTGCCACCTCCCCTTTCCAGGTCTTGGGGGTATGGTAGAGCAGACAGATGACCTTTGCTGCCAGGCCCAAATGACTTTGGCAGCCTGATCGGGGATGAAGTCTGAGCATTTCTGCTGTCAGAGCCCTGGGCAGGGACTGACCCGGGGATGTGTCCCAAAACACTGAACTCAGACCCACAGGCCAGGGCAACAGCTGAGCCACTGGCTGACATGGCTGGTGGGTCACTGCAGAGGTCATGTCAGACTATTGCTTTCCTCTGCTGTGCTGCCTTTCTGTTATATGTGAATCCCTTATAGGGTGAGAGCCTGAGGTCCCCTCTGCCGAGAATTGAGTCCTCGATCCCAAATTGCTTAGGCTGAGCTCAGCACGCCAGTTTTTCAAAGCCAAGCCTGCTCTCCATGAGTAAATTTCCCTTTCGATTTTAGCTTGACAATCCCGCAGCAAATGGCTTTAAATGCAGTGTCTGTGTGTAACTGCTCTTTTTGGTGCATTTCCTGTAATGAGCCATAACATATGTGTGTGTCTTTACACACCTCGGAACAATGCTATGCAAGCATTAGGAGATTTTTCTAACAACTAGTGAATGTGCTGCTTTTCACAGCTCACCCAAACACTCCTGCTGGATAAGCCTGCCTGCAGAGGGACCTTTGCTGTATTTCTAGGATCAGAGGAAAAGTGAAAAAAAAAAAAAAAGGTGGGAGGCATATCTGCATATTTTGAACTGCTAATTGTGACGGAAACCACTCACACGGAGGACTCTTCTTGGATGGGGAAGCCTGAGGGCGTGTGTTTGTGGAGCTGTAACACTGTCTAGAGAAGGAAGTTCAACCAGAAGTGCAGAGACTTGAACTCTTTGCTACTTCCTATCTCTGTGCATCCTTGAGTGATTTGTTCCATTTTTCCCTCTGACAAGCACAATGCCAGTATATCCATAGCCATCCTCAGACATTTTAATTCGCAGTAAGTGAATTAAAACCACAGCAGCACTCTGTGTACCTCACACATGTATAATAGCACAGGAACAGTATTTGTCCCAGTGATGTTCCATCTTCCTTAGCAGACTGAAGTGCAGCAAGCAGTCAGTCAAGAGACATTACTGACCACAGCATGAGCAGCACCTCCGGAGTTGGGCAGGTGGGGTGTTCTCCCTGAGCCTGACTGCTCCTAAGTGCCTGATTCCTGAACTACTCTAGCTAGAAATGTTCCAGCCCTGAGGCTCAGAAAACACCTTTGTGAAGATTAAGATTTTTGCTTCATTTCTGATTTTTACCTGAAGCCACCCAGTCTGCACTAGCTAACAGGTATTTTTCAGAAGGATCTTTAGGCCAAGTCCCTCATATTTCAGTACAGAGCTGCACTGTTATTCAACACGTGCCATTTTCCAGAAATAGATATTTCCTGGAAAACATGGCAGATGTTTTTGCCTACTGGTGGTTCTTCCACCTTTGGTTACCCTTGCAAGCAAAAGATCTTGCTGTAGTCCATTTTCCAGTGAGGATGAGTTCCTGGGACAACAGTGTTCCTGCAGGAGAAGCAAGGTGGGAAGCAATGCCCGAGGACAGAGGATGCATGGCTGGAAAGCATGATTGCTGGGCAAAATATCATGTGCATCTTTTTTTAAATACTATCTAAATCCAATTATAGCTTCAGCAGGTACACACCAATCCTCCTGATTTACACCAAATCCCCTGCTGTGCCCAATGCTAACATCAACATAGCCCTGTCCCGCTCTCATCTGGAAGCTGTTACTCTGTGCAGAGATTTTTGTCAGTACCAAAGTCAAGAAATTCCTAATTATATTTCCCACAACCATAAACCCGGGTATTCTGAACAAGTGCTGTAAAAACTCTGAAGTTAGTTGTGTAAGTGTTTCTCAGTAGGTGCCTGAGGGACCCCCGTGGTACTGCAGGCTCAGAGATGCTGCCTGCAACCTCCACCACACCTGCCCCTGCAAAACCCGAGCTGAAAGAGGGGTTTGGGGGTAAAACTTTTTGACAGCTGATGCCAAGCACCAGATATTCTAGGGTAGCTGTGGAGTTTCTGGTGACCTGAGGCTATAATCCTGGTATTGGAGAAGGTGGCAACCCACACTGTATGTCAGAGCCAGTGAGCAGCAGGTGTCTAATGAACGCTGCAGCAATACATCCAAACCAGCATCCTTGCACAATGCTGTATCTTCTGCTCTATTTACTGCTCTTAAGTGGCCTTCATAATTTTGTTCTCAGAGAGTCTGCAGCATAGTCTGTGCCTCCCAAGTCTGAGGGTCATAACCCCATTTTCCAGTAGTGACAGAATAAGATACAGAACCAGAATTTCATGGGTAAATTAGTGCCAGGACCTGCTGGCTGGAGTCCACAGGTTGTGACCTCCTATCTACAGCAGCATTTGTATTTTCCTCTGTTATTTCAAATGTTTTATAGTAGTGTTATCTAGTCTAGTCTAAACAGTGATCCCACTTGCTCTTGAGAGCTATGCTCTGTGAGGGAAAACACTGAAAAATTTTATTGTCCAAGTGTTAGGGCCCAGACACAGAGGGGTGGATGCTCCACAGTCAGGACTCTTTCATCCCTTTGCCACCCCAGCCTGTGCTCTCTGCCTACAGTCATACGGCACAAGAGCCACCAACTGCTTCACAGTCACTTCCCACCCAGGCTGGGGTTGTGCTCCTTCCCCAACACAGGGCCACAGCTGGCTCTGTAGTGATGAGGAGATGTTTGGCTTCAGTGGCATCAGTTCACAGAGAGAAAAAACTGGGTCTCACATTCCAAGCTGACCCACCATAGAGAAAGATCTGAGCTGTGATGTTCCTGCCTCTGGATATGCTGTCTCTTAAAGCAGGCAGAAGTTCAGATGTCCAGCTCAATTTCAGTTCTGTCCACTTATAAAAACCCAGGTGCTGATGAAAGAACTATCTGTGTCTGCTTTGGCATGTCAAGAGTCATCACTTGACTCATTGCCTTAAAAACAATAAATCTCACTTTATCTTGATGGTAACTTAGTAAAGAAAACCAGTGGCCACCTCAGTTATCTGAAAGAGGCTAAATGACACCTTGCTCCACGCTCTATACAAATCAGGCAGATAGGTTCAAAGCCCATATTGGTTCCCAGTGGCTGGATATATCCAGAGTTGTTAAAACAGGCCAGCATACAGCGCTTTGTCATCCTGGCACATCCTAGCCATCCTGCTGCTGGCCAAACAAGGACATATGGGTATTTCTTGAGTTTCCTCTGTGATTAGACACAGCACCGTGTAACAGCTTAGGAACAAACAGCAACTGTTTTAGTCATGCCTTAAAATTTGATAAATGTCCCTCCAAACTGTCTCAAAGCATTTCAGAAGGCTGGTCCTTCTCTTTACTCAGGTGGTCGTTATAGGAGGTAAGACCCCTTCATAAGGGTTTGTTTGTGTTTTCCATTTTCCACCTGCAATTTGGGAAGAAGGCTGTTCAACCAACTTTGCAAAGCGATTTGGGAACTTTGCAAGGAGAGTGCTCTTTAAGTATCAGATATCAGTAGCAGCCTGTCACATTGAATTCAGCTGGGGAACAGCTGGCTCCATTGTTGCAGCACTCATTGAGGACTCAACTCCCAGACGTATTAAGACTCCATGTGTGACTGAGTCTTTTTGCATCTTTCTGCCTCACCTGTAAAATGGAGACAATAATGTTTAACTGTTTGCATGGATGTTGAGAGGTCGTACATTCACGATACGGAGAACATCTCTGCGCAAATACCCGCGCAACAGATAATTCTGCAATAGCCTCCAGACATCTGGGTGTCACTGAGCATCATGGGTGTAGTGTCTAAGTTTGGCCTTGAATGTAAATTGCACAGCTAATTCCTACTTAATTTATAATAGCCTGAACCTCAAAAAGAACTCCAACCACTGACTTACTAGAAATCTAAATCTGGATTCAGCCGCCCATTTTGTTCCTTGGGTCTATATCTTGAAATTACTCTGTTGTCTGCTTCAATCTACTCTGAAGCTGGAGATTTATGTCTACAGGAGGCAGGGAAACATATTATGTTGCCAAACTACTTCCAGTCTTTTCCAGGATTACAAGTCAGGGAATGGTGGGTTGGTCTTGTGATTTCCATCCTGCAATTTAAACCAGATGGGCTACCCTTGCAGCATAAACACCGAAGCAAGAAAAGCAAAAAATTGGCAGAAAAAGTTCTGTTTCCTAATGAACTGCACTATTGTGACTTACATTTTTTAACAAGATGCACATAAAGCTAGTTTACAGGATAACTTGATCACTCTCTTTGATTCATCCCAATAAAATGCGGAGGTTTTGTTTTCTCAGGGAACAAGGAGGTGACCATAGAACAACACAGAGGTTGACCTTATTAGAAACAGAAAGCTCTCAGGCTGCAGAAGGAAAGACTTTCTCAGCAAAGTTCACAATAAATTAATTCAAATATATGAACAATTAAACGTGATCTAGCGACATGTTACTGCCATCAGCTTGGGTGAGATTAATAAACCAGAGCACAAACTTTGGCAACTGAGAGAGATTATGAGAAAATCTGTGTCCAGGTTTCTCCATCCCCATCATGGCAGAGCAGCCCAAAGCCTTTTGTTCTCTTGCTGTACAATACTCCAGACCTACTGCTTGTTACAGTCATGGGGGCTAATATCTTTCAGGTTTCCCTCTTGAGAAAAAACAAGGTGAAGACACAAAATGCAACAGCTGTTGTATAGCCACATAGCCACAGCCCCTGGGATGTGAGCTGGACAGGAGTTGTTACAGTCAGTGAAAGAGAGGATTTAATCTGGATCAAACCTGAAGACAAAAATTATGAACCCACAAGCCCATGCTGTATTTTATTGTTTGTTGCCACCATGTTTTTTACTTGCAGCTCCTTCATTTTGATACAGGTATCAGTCTTTTTTATATTTCTGAAAAGAAAATTGAATGTGTGGCTGGCATATGGAACTAATAAAACAGTGCTAAAAATCTCCTGTTCATTTATTCTTCATTTACAGGATCAGAAGCAGAGGCAAAAAAGAGACACAGAGAATTAGATACCACTCATCTCAAAACTTGAAAGCCAGCGAAATAACTAAGATGCTGTAAAAAAATATCTTCCATAATTAAAATGGCTGATTGGTGAGAGTTGCAGTGAAGGACAGTGCATAATCTGTATGTGGCCTTTCTAAAAACTTTGCTGGAAGGAGCTAGACTTATATATCTGGGAAACTCAAAGCCAAATGAAGTTATGTGGGCATTTCAAATCATAGGCTCGCGAGATGAATGTTCAGCTTCAGTGGCACACAGCAAGTTAGCACAGCACTAGAGCAGACCCAAAGCTGCTCCTCCACAGCCCTGGGCACCAGCAGAGCTAAAATCAACATCAGCTGCCCAAGCCATGTCTTGGGAAGCTGTCAGGAACAGCCGTCATGGCAGGTGCAGCCCCAAGTTTTGACAAATCCCAGAGTAATGGAGATTAAAAGAGTAATGGTCTGATTTACACTGTTTTGACTTTAATGCATGTGCTTCTCTACCCAGATCTGAGGCACTATGTCAGCCCACAGCCTCTGTAGCAGGTCTGGGGATGGAGCAGGTGAATTTGCTGAGCTGGCAAAGAGCTCTGGGATATCTGTCAGGACAGTTGCAGAAGTCACTTGGAGCAGCTTTCTGACTGTTCCCCAGTCACAGCAAACTTGGGATTCTCTAAATTTTTAATCCATCTCTATGTTAAATAAAGTAGATTTTCCTGAACCACACGAGAAAGTGGTCTGTGCTGAGAAGGATTACCTTTTGCTGAAGGGGAGTGGTGCTGTCACACAGGGCATGATGGTGGTTCAGCAGGGTCACATCAGAGGCAGAGCAGAGCTACACTGGAGGGCAAAATCCCACTCAAGTTAGATTGCAGGAAAGTGCAACTGCCTTTACTCAGAAGCATGGTGGGAGGGCAGCATGGAGGGTGCCAGCCTGAGAGTCACAGAATATGACAAGTTGGAAGGGACTCATAGGGATCATGGAGTCCAGCTTCTGGGCCTGCACAGGACCATCCCCAAGAGTCACACCATGTGCCTAAGGGTATCATCCAAATGATTCTTAAACTCTGTCAGGCTTGGTGCTGCGACCACTTCCCTGGGGAGCCTGTTCCTGTGCCCTACCACCCTCTGAGTGAAGAACCTTTTTCTTGTATCCAACCTAAACCTCCCCTGACACAAAGCCCTCCATCATCTTTGTTGCTCTCCTTTGCACATTCTCTAATAGCTTAATGTCTTTTTTATATTGCAGTACTGAAAACTACACACAATATTGAAGGTGAGGCCGCCCCGGTGCACAGTAGAGCCAGACAATCCTCTCCCTTGACCGGCTGGAAATGCTTTGCCTGATGCCCCCCAGGACATGGTTTGCCCTCCTGGCTGCCAGGGCACTGCTGACTCACATTCAACTTGCCATCAACCAGGACCCCTGGGTCCCTTTCTGCAGCACTGCTTTACAGCATCTCATTTCCCATTTTGTACATGCATCTGGGGTTGCTCCATTCCAGGTGCAGAATCCGGCACTTTTCCTTGTTGAATTTCATGTGGTTGATGATTGACCAGTGCCCTAATGTGTTGAGTTCTCTCTGCAGGGCCTCCCTGCCTTAGAGGGAGTCAACAGCTCCTCCCAGTTTTGTGCAGTCTGCAAACTTGCTTAGTATCCCTTCCTATCAGATGAGAAGAAGTGAGAGAACCAGGAAGAATGTAAAAGGCTGGCAAGAAGATGCTGATATGAACGAGGCGGCATAGTGAGCATCCTTTCTTTGCCTCAGACTAGACCTAGAATAGACAGACGGACTGACTGCATTTTTGTGGTTGCAAGGATGCAACCAAGTAACACCTGTAATTACTGTGTAAATTCCAGTATGATTAACTAAAGAATTGAAAAGGAAAACTAATTTTATAAAACATCAAAGACTACCATGCTTCCTAAATCATAGAGATCTCCTCAGACAGCTAGGACTAAGTTTGGAAGTAGCAGAACATCTTCATAAGTATTTCCTGGTAATTTTACATTATTCTCAATTCTGCCTTTGAATACTCAGTTTTTTTCCACTGACCATCAAGCATATGCTGTCTTGGATCCTGGTTGTATGAGATCAACAGATAACCTTATTTTTAATGTTCAGTCTTTCAGCATTTCTGCCACTGAAGATCCTTTTCTACAGCTTCAAGTTGAAAAATCTTTGTGGCAGATTTGGCATTGCCTGTAATAATTTATGAATGTGATGTGTTGACATGTTTATTGTGTGCATACATTGAGCTACTTCAATAGCTGGATTGTCAAGATGTGTACCCAGGGGACTGAAGATGGATCCAGGCATACATTTTTGAGGAAACACTTGGGAAACAAAGCAAGCTGTGATGTTTTGGCTGGGCCCCTGCTAGGCTCACTGGAGAGATTTCCCTGGGAGGAATGTGGGCGCCTGCAAAACAAGACATGAAAGACCCCAGAGAATTTACAAAGGACCATTGAAACAGAAGTTTTTGAGAGCAAGACTCCAAAATGGGTTGAAAATGCTCAGATCTGTAGATGTTTAATTTAGTAGATATTGGCAAGACCACAAGAAAAAGTTCATGTGAAATATTTTTTAACCAACATGCTTTGTTTCTTCGGTTAAGTAGCTCATCTGTTTTAAAAACGTTTGGGTTATGCAGGAAGGCTGAAGTTCTCTCTTCTCGTGTGTGAGCTTAGAAAATGCATGGTTTATGTAGGCTGGAGCTTGCGTTTAGTATGTGAGAATCAAATTATCCCATGCACGGAAAGCTAAAAGCTCAAGGCCCACCAAAAGCAGAAGGTAAGACAGAAAGGCCACTGCCAGCCAGAGATATAGCAGTAACCACAACAACACCATCATCTTTCTCATAAGTCTTTACATGTAATTCTGCTAATGACTTTTATTAAACATTTAAGCCTTAGCATTCAAGTGATTCATATTTGTTACCAAAAAAGTGCCATTAACACAAAGTACAAGTCGAAACAAAGTTAATGAGCCCTAATACTTACAGGATAATTCAAAGTTTAAAGGTGGCATTAACAAAAAAAGTAAAATAAGGAAGAGTGCAAAATCCAGTTTCATTTTCCACCAGAGAACATGAGTTTTATCCTTTCATTTCATAATATTAAATCTATTGCTCAAGTGACTCTTACACTGATATTAAAGTAGTGCAAGAACACATATATGTGCATAATTAAGTACCCCTATGTGACCATAAAAGGTCTGCCTGGCTGTCCAGGGGGAAGACGAGTGGAACTTGATTCATCCGCATGAAAGAGGGAATGTCATTACTGTAATCTCCCTGTATTTCATTACTTCAGTGGGGCTCAGCCTTATGTGGTAGACTGGGTGGGTGTACAGCACTGGCAACAGGAGTGTTTTGGTGCAGGGTCTGGGCTGCATGCCCTGTGCATCGGAGAGGCAACAGTTAGGTTGACCTGGAACTGCATACATGAGTTTTTGTCCTATGGAAATCATAAGCATACCTCAAATCAGACAAGCAAAAAACCTGAGGCACTAGGTATATTAGATATACCTGAAAAGTTAGGGGATTTTTTTTTTTATTTTTATTATTTGCCTTCTGGTTTTGCAGTGTCAGATATGACTAGCAAACGGGTAAGTGGGAAAAAGTCCCCGACATCTTCCTGCCCTTGAAAATGTGATCTAGCTTAAAGCACTGGCATTTCAATCTTTGTGTTCAAATGAAGAGACCAAACAAATTCAAGAAACAAAATGGGTAAACAGCACAGCTATAAAATGACATTTTGGAAGTGATGAGTGAGCAGCTGTATGGTGACCAATTTCCTACCAGTTATGTTCAATTTCATGTGGCCCTCATTAACCACAATACCTGGCCTCGTAGCTCCCCACACGTCCCAGTCATGGTAAAATCTTTGGAAGTGAAAAAAGGAAATGGGTATCAAGACAACACGATGGAGTTGTGGAGCAGGGCACACACAGCCCCCTGTACAACACCTAACTCCAGTCCTTGGTAAATAATCACACGGTGCTGTTGTTCAAGAGACACGAGGGTTTTATAGTGGCACCTAGAGCTACTCCATTGATGCAGGCAAGATCCTTTTGAGCTTCCTCCCCTGTGGGACTGAAGCCTTTCCTAAGGGGGATCCCTGTGGCAAAGGGTCTCTCATTTGTTTGACCCTGGAGCAAGCACCATGTTTTGCCAGAAGCAGAGAGGAGGCAGCAGGGACATTTTCTCTTGAGGAAGAAGAGTCACCTGTGCCCTGGGGCTGCTCTGGGGGCTGCAAACTCAGGCCAAGAGACAAATAACCCAGGAGCTGCTGGCTGGAGAGCCTTGATTTACAGACTCCCCAGGAAAATGAGGCTTAATGAAAAACTCAAAGGAAAATTAGATAAAATGGACTGACGTGGACATCAAAAAACTTCTACAGCATAAATCATAAATTCTTCCCTGTTTGGAGAGAGGTAAGAATTTCATCTCCATTAATTTAATCCGGCAGATAGAGATAACAAAGCGGCCCTCTATATGGGAGAGTTAACATTGCTTGGATTGATTCAGAGAGACAAGATGCACTTGCAGGCATAGGAAAAAATGCATCTCTGATAAAATTTCCACTATTAATATTTTTCCCTTGCAAATGTGGGTCTTCTAAAACACTCTTTTCTTTAGAAAGGATCTAAATGAGGAGGAGGTGGGAAGTAGAGCTACAAAGCATGTAAGAAAGCCTCAAATACATGAGTGGGAGGAAGAAGGAAGAAATGAAAGAATAATGAAGCTTGCATCACTGGGAGCAAACAACAGAAGAAGGGAAATGCACGTACTTGTGGCTAAATTTTGCAGGAACTTAGGCTGAGGTTTAAAACGGCTGTGGTTAGCATAGATACAGGCACAGAGTAATTCAAATTACTTGATCAAAGGACAAAGAAATGTTAGTACTGATTTCATTAGGAAAATTACCTAGCTTAGGGTTAATGGGTAAGCACTGGAAAAAATGCCTTCTTTCTAATGTTGATATGAAGTAGCCCTGCAAAGGGTAATCAATACCTTGACTGATTGTAGTATCTACAATTGTAGTATCTACAATCATTATGAGATTTGGGAACTGCTTCAATGGAGTCAGGATTTTGCCCTTCGTGGAAACTGCTGATGGCATCTGTGGGATTTCCTTATGTGGTGATATTGCAAACAGAAACTTTTTTTTTTTTTTAAATTAATAAAAATCTTGTTATTAATATGGTGCCTGGGATCCCCAGCTCTAGCTGCATTGATAGCTGAGCCCAAACGTTCAGCTACTCTTGGGGTGCTGTCACTAAAACTAAATCAGGTGTTTATACTTTGAGAGCATCTCCAGTGGGCATCACTCCAGTGGCTTCCCATCTGAACCAGGAAACAAACCTGCAAAAGTATCCTAGGGTTGGGTTTATTTCACAGCTTCTGATTTTCTGTCAATGCTTTGCTGGAAGGGCATTCGGCAGGCAGGGCTGATCTCTCCTGCCAGTGTCTCTGTCATACCACAGAGCAGTCAGTAGAAAACTTTCAACTGAACCGAATGAGGGACCTGTGTGTCTTACACAGGAATCCTGTGGGATGGGAATGCCTCTGTCTCCGTGCCACCAAAACCACCTACAAAATGAAAACTGTAACTTTGCTCAGGAAACCCCAGGGTTTTATTTTCACTTTGGAATAAACTGAGCCCGTCCATCCATTGAAGAGGCGAGCATCAAGAAATCAACAGGAGGTTTTGCCATCTGCACAGACAAGCAATGCTCAGGGATATAACTAGGACTAAGGTGGGGGAGGGAGAAGTTTCATGCCAACAATTTTTACAAATGAAAAGACTGAGCTGCTACTCCAATCTATGCTGGCTTTTCAAAATCCACTTGGAGACAGCAAGAAAAAAGGGCAGAGGAACAATGTTTCCATTGTTTCCCAGTAAAGCTGTATTTGATACAGATAGAAAATCCTATTCCTTTTCTTTTTTCAAATCTCATCATCAAAATTTGGAGTTGCTACTTTTTGTGCATTGTTGACCTCTGAAGGTTGCAATATGGTGGTGCAAAATCTGGGTCTTCTTGTGTCATGCCCACAGCAAAGCGTGTTGATCTAGGGTTGGCAGCTCTGTACAGTAGAGTAATGGAGTTCATGTAGGCAGGAAAAAGGATTGGCAGGATACAGCTCTCATTCTGCCCTATGTCCATGCTCGCTGTCCAGGAAAGAATGTACCCCTTCGGGGGAAAAAACCCAACTCATCCCGTTCCAAACCAGTCATTCTGACATTACGACAAAATAAATATAAAGGCTTTTCCTATAATCACTACAGCAATCCCATCTACCTGGAGTTGTCACTCCACAGGGTTGGTTGGAGGAAGCTGAACTTACAATTAATAATTAAATGTCCTTTACAGGTTTGACAGTCTCCAGGCATGTGGCAGTGTCAATGGCACCAGCTCCCTCCAAGACGATGCCAGCCTTTGCACTTGCAGACAGGCCCCAGTTCAGCCCAAAGCTCCCCCTCACCTCCTTTCACAGGAGCAAGGCAAGAGAGGCAGCTGGAGGAAACTGGGGCGAGGGCTGCAAAGAGTGAAAGGCGTAAAGAGGAGAAGGCTGGCGCATCCTTGGCAGTGCAGGCTCTTCTGGCATGGGGATCTACAGGCACTGATCTCTTCTCTGTAGTGATCAGTGACAGCACCCGAGGGAATGACCTGAGGTTATCTCAGGGGAGGTTTAGTTTGGATATTTGAAAAAGGTTCTTCACCCACAGGGTGGTTGGGGACAGGCTCCCCCAGGAAGTAGTCACAGCACCAAGCCTGACAGAGTTCAAGAAGTATGTGGATATTATTCTCAGGCACACAGTGTGACTCCTGGGGATGGTCCTGTGCAGGGCTAAGAGTTGGACTCAGTGATCCTTGTGGGTCCCTTCTAACCAGCATATTCTGTAATTCTGTGATTCTGACTTTTCTCTGCTTTCAGCTGGAAAGAACATGGTAAAAGGAGTTGCCAGGCCTCGGCTGCGGCTCTCAGTGGGTAAGATGGTACCAAAAATAACAGTTTTAGTTCTGCATGTCCCGGTTTTCAACACGTAGGAGCCCGGCTCTGGTGGCATGAGGCTGCTTCCAGTCGCAGCAGCATGGCCAAGGAGGGCAGCTGAGGCAAGCGGGCACTCAGTGGGGGTCGTGTCCCTCCGGGTGGCGGGTGGCCGGGCCAGACGGGCCAGGCCCCAGTGGGACAGCAGACCAGAGAAGGTTCCCCTGCGGGGAAAGGGACAGAACGCGTAAGACCGGCACCCGCCGCCTTCCCTCCGCCCGGGGCTGCTGCATCCCCGCGCACCCGCAGGAAAGCACCCCTGCGGGAACAGCATCCCCCAACCCGTCCTCGCCGGCTTCCCG
>JAWMRA010000161.1:46725150-46735763 GCA_035584735.1 Pseudotriccus pelzelni | reverse complement strand
CTAAAAAATCCAATGCGCAGGCTGGAAGGTGTAAAGACCTTCCCCGGATCTTCGTTCGCGAAGACTGGCCATTAATTTTCATTCTGAATTTGTGTTTAGTCTTGCTACTCTTAGCTGCTGCTGGTTCTATGAGGGTATGAGCTGGAACTGCAGAGCAGCAGGGATCCCAAGCAGCCTGCTCTCTACTAAGACATGGTGTGGAAAAAATTTTTTCATTCTGACCCGAAAAACCTACAGTCTGTGTAAGGTATTTGGAGCAAAAATTGCTCCAGTATAGAAGTCTCTATACCAATATAATTATTTGTCCTGCTTTCTTTTTTCACATGTTTTATATAAGCTCCTGTCACTCACTAATAACATAGGAACATTGGGAAAATTTGAAAGGTATGCACAGTATTATTGGCATTTCTCGAGCAGCTGCTACTGGCCTGCTTACATTCAGTGGATTTCTTGCTGTCAAAAACACTTTTAGCACATGAATGAATGGGCAGGAAACCACCGAAATATTGATTAATTTTGACAGAAACTTCCCTCCCACCTCTTGTTCATTCAAAACAAACAGTGATGAAGGTAGCAGGATTCAGTTCATGGGCTGTTGGGAAGAACATATTTTATTTAAAAAGTAGAGCTTTGCTTTGATGGACACTCTTGGGTGCTAGTGCTAGGAATCATAGAAAATCCTGAGTTGGAAATGACCCTCAAGGATCATTAAAATCCAGCTCCTGGCCTTGCACAGGACAGCCCCAAGAGTCTCACCGTGTGCTTGAATGCATTGTCCAAATGCTTCTTGAACTCTGTCAGGCTTGGTGCTGTCACCACTTCCCTGGGTAGCCTGTTCAGTGCCCAACCACCCTCTGGGGGAAGAACCTTTTCCTAACAGCTAACCTAAACCTCCCTTGATACAACTTCAGGCCCTTCCTTCAGGTCCAGTCACTGGTCACCACAGAGAAGAGGTCAGTGCCTGCCTCTCTGTTTCCCCTTAGGAAAGGGGAAAGAGGAAGTTTAGACTGCAATGAGGTTTCCCCCCCAGGTGCCCTCAGCCACTCCTCACACGGCTTCCCCTCGAGGCCCTTCACCATCTTTGTTGCCCTCCTTTGGACACTCTCCAATGGCTTAATATCTTTCTTATATTGTGGTGCCCAAACCTGCACACAATATCCAAGGTGAGGCCGCCTCAGTGCAGAGCAGAGCAGGACAATCCCCTCCCTTGACTACCTGGCGATGCTTTGCCTGATGCCCCCCCAGGACACGGTGGGCCCTCCTGGCTGCCAGGGCACTGCTGACTCATGTTCAACTTGCCATCGAGCAGGACCCTCAGGTCCTTTTCCATGGCACTGCTTTCCAGCCTCTCTTTCCTCAGTCTGTACATACCTCCAAGGTTGCCCTGTCCCAGGTGCAGAATCTGGCATGGATTGATTGTTTCCAAATGCAAGGGACAAGAGGTTCAGCCCGGGTGCAACATTTGGAGGTGAGGAAGCGCCTTGTCTTCTGCAAGTGTTGAGGTAAGTAGCATGGCACTTTGGAAAATTATACCTTCTGGTGCCAGTGTGGGCATGAATTCTGGCAAAGATTGAAGCTTGTCCCTTTTCACACCAAAATCTGTTAACTGATAATCTTAGCTGATTTCAGTGAAGATTCTACGTCATACTTGGCATTTGATCATGTAGGTGGTTGATGTTTCGAATCCACCTTTGTGTGTTCATGGGGAGTTCCTGTGGGATGCAGTAGCAGTTGCTTCTGGTTTTATGGATGAAGAATTTGATGCTCCATTGCCATCGCTGATACAGTGATAGTGATAATGGTTATCGTTAACCTGTATTCCAGTGGTGAGTAAACATGTTAGTATTTGGCTCTTCCTCAGACATCTTAGCTCTCTCAAGTGAGTTGTCTGTTGATACCAAAGGTGATTTATGTGACTGTTCTCACTCTGGCAGTGTGAGTGATGCACATACGGCTCTTTGGAGCCAGCAGATGAGAAGACCTCTATACACAGGTATGCTGCAACATAGATTTATATTGTTGTAACTGTGATATCTGTATCTTGTTATGGACAACATGCAATCCATTACTTGTTTGCACAAAATTCAGCACTCTACCAGCCAATGAAGTGAGGAGCAGAGGGCCAAACTCATTCCCGTGGAAGCAGTGTATAGACCTTTACTGACTTGCAGACCCTTAAGCCCATAGACTGATCTCTGTGTCTTGTGACTATAGGAACAAGTTAAATTGGGCTGTCAACACGCTTGTCTTGTGGTGATAAACTCTGATGTCTAAAGACTGAACCCAGGTAGCAGCCTTTCCCCAAGTTACTGTCATCAGGTCTCTGTCTCAGTCACCATGGTGTAGAGAACTGCAAGAAGATAGTTGTCTTTATATTTAATTGGCTAAAGCTGTCAAGGAGGAGACAGACAGACAGGTGTGGACAGCAGAATCATTGAAGACTTTTTAAATAGCTGATAAAGCTAACCCCTCTAAAATGCCTAAGTATCAGTCTAAGAATTGCTTTGTCTAAGAGCTTCAAAAGAAGGAAACATGGTTAGATTACAGAAATGCATGTAAGGAATTTATACAATATGTTAATTACCACTTTCAGTAGTTATCTGTTATTATTAAAGTAATTTCCTTCAAGATAAAATAATGAAATGTAGTTTTCCATGTATCTTTGTCAGTCAGAAGCCTGAGAAGATACTCCTGTACACTTCTATCTTGTGGTATAAAGTAATGCAACTCCACTGAAGTCAGAGGTGTGTATCTGGGGAGAAGACATCTTCCTTTTTTACTAGAGAGCTTTAATGCAACATTGTTTTATTTCTGCACATTAAAGTTAATAACACAGCAAGTGTATTTTGAAGTTAAGTCTTTCTAGGATCTCTATATGTTAAGTATCTGTGAACAAACTTTATAGTCGCTCTGTAGGTCCTTACGATATATCATTTTGAGCTGCCTTCTATCTATTACGTTTTATCTGCCTGCAAAATCCATTTCTAATTCTGGCCATATCTCCTTTGCGATCACTTGCCAGAAATCTATTCCCAGGATTCTCCTTATTTTAGTGAAATATCTCTGCTTCAGCACCTTTCCCAAGGTGGCTGATCTAATCAGGGCACTATCAGTTATCACTTCTCATTTCCTTTGCTAGCTCTGTCAAATGCAATGCACAGCCTAACAAAGTGACATTCAAATACTCTCGGTGACCAAGGCTATTTCCCTCTCTTTTGCTCTGCAAAACTGGGATTGTACGTGGCTTCTTAAGCACATGCCCTTCACTCCAGGAATGTGACTTGTAAAACGCACTATGAGAAGGGTTAATGTTAAGCAGATGAAATAGCTGCCTCTTTATTTATCACAGGTAGGTTCCATTGATAGTGACCATCTGTATATCAAATCCCAAATCCACACCTTTTTTTCAGGTAGAGAAGAGCAGTGCTTCATTCCTGCCAACTTTAAGAGAGCCCTACTTTGCTGTCAGAGAAATGAAATTTGTTACCTCCCTGTTGCTAACCTCCGTTCTTGTCTGTTTCCATACACGTGTTTCTCTTAAATGACCGTATGTAAAGGTCAGCATACACCAAACAGGGTGTTTTTCTCAAATAAGGAGTCACCTGTGTAGTTGGATCCTTTGTTAAGGTTAAATGTGGTTTCTATGGACACAGGTCCAGCAATAGCATCTTTTTTTGGCCTCTGTTTTTTTTTCCTTGGGTGACAAACCTCTTAGTGTTATCTTAGATTGCTATCACAGACTAATGCTTGTTTTAATAAGTGTGTGGCTGACTATTCCATCCGCTCTGGAAGATAAAGTTATCCACGTGTCCTCACAGCCCTTCCTGCTTTGCACCATTTAACACATGCTGTCACAAGCCCTGCTTTGCTGCAGTCTCATTTCTCCCATTGGTTTTTGTGAGGGCTGAAGCCTGTTTTTTTGGAGAGCAGAGAGCAGGCTTTCACCAGACTGGCTAGGAGTGTGGGCAGAGCCCTCTTCATGCACCTGTCCTGGCTGCAGAGTACCATGCAGTGCAATATTTATGTGGTGCTGGGAGTTTACTGTGAGCAGCACAGCTTTTGATTTCTTTTGAAATTTATACAACCTTTTTTTGGGTCTTTTTTGACCCCCACTGTGTGAATCAAATAAACATATCTTGCAGTCTGCAGCTGATCAATGCATGTATTTTCCCCATAGCCTGTTACAGGTTGCACAATTGAGTTTATGAGTTTCAGACAGTGAGAGGAAAAATTAAGAAAACAGATTTTAAGCTGACAAAAAGAACCAGCCTGATTTGTTGTTTATGGCCCAAGGTACAACACCAACCAGGTGCTCTGTGTTTCAGCTCTTTGGCACATATTTTGGTGAGCCATATCCCGGACTGGCAAACTTCCACAGCAGGGTGTCTGCAGTCCCTCCAGGCTGTTCCTTGGACACTGTTTCCTCTGGTTGGCTGCAGAGCTGCAAACTGGGGAGCATTTGCCCTAGCAGGAGATAGCAGAGCGAGTGTCGGGGAGTCCTTAAATGGTAGTTTCCAGTGTGGCTAAATAACCAGGATGGTGTCTAATGGCTTAAAAAGCTGTTCCTTGCTGCATTTTTTTCTAGCTATTTCTTCACAGTAAGAAGGTAGAGAAATCTGCGTTAAAATAATAATTAAATGCTGACAGTGAATTTCTACCCAGCATGAGTTGGCAGCAGTTGCAAACCAAAACATTAGGTCATTAAAGAAAAAAGAAAAACCTTATTAAATACCTCTGTACCTTTTTCTGATTAGCTATTCTTAAACAGAGCATGTGGCTGTAATAGAAGGGTGTACTTGACAGCAGCAATTGTTTTTTTTTGGGAAAGGTAAAATACTCAAGTTTTAATGTGTATATATGTGTGTTTGAAAGGATTTCTTGCTGATCTTAGCTATGAGCCACCACGAATTCTCCCTGCCAGGAAATATGTGAAATCCCTTCAATGCTATGTTTCTGGAGAGAACAGTTAACAATGACTAATGTGCTTGGGGTTTTGTTTTGGTCTCTTTTTCCTCTTCTTTGGCTAGACAGAGCTGATTTCGCACTTGAGAGTTGAACAGCCATGGTAGGCCTTGCTGGATTGATTGGTGGATTCAAGCACTGCAAGGCTCAGGGGCTGGATTCAGTGTACATCCTGCAGACACAGAGGTAAAAGGGTTTCTGCCCCAAAGAGTGTGCTGGGATGGGAAGGTACGTGAAGTCTGGTGAGGATTCAAAAGGGGGAGAAAGGGTGGTGCTGGGTACAGAAACCCCCTTTGCTCCAGGCTCCATGGCCAGAGGTCCACTGCTCTCAGAGGCAAACTGAAGCTGGATTTCTTCTATTAAAGCACTGTTGGCTGAGGAGACTGCAAAGTAAAAACCTGTCAAAAGATTCATTTATAGGTTGCCACTTTTTACCACCTGTTTCTTGCTTTGATGTGCTCTATCATATATTTGTTCCAGTGTACTCCATATCAATATTTTAGGGGCTGATACCTACAGCACATGCGTTTCTGGAGCTCATTCCAAGCCCTCTTTAAGGAATGTTGCTGGAGCTAGCAAGGAGCAGAGGAACTGAAGCTGTTGGGAAGTTTGGGCTACTGCAGCAGAGTTGTGGCTGCCACTGGCCCTGTGGGAAACCCTGGAGCTGGAGAGGAGTCAGTGGGATGCTGAATATCCTCTCTCCAAGTGCCAGGAGCATCTCTGAAAGTTGTATGACCTCTGTGGCCAAAACATACTTCCCAAGCTTACACTGGGTGTGGAAGGACATCCTGGCTGCTGTGGCTCCTGCTTCCATCGTATCAGAGTAACTCGTTCGTCTGTAGTGTGTGCATTATGATGCCAGCCCTGTGAGACACCACAGGGTCTTCCTTCCCTTTTCTCTCCTTCTGGCCCTTCTTGACACACTTATATTTGAGAAACTGAAGAACAGGGGGATAAGAGAAGATTCGTAAGTTATTTCAAGCTATTCTGTTTTTTAAAGGTATAGCATAACGTAATACAACTTTTTCCTGTATTAATATACTCCTTTGAGTACTACTGCTTTTAGGTTTCAGTGTTGCAGCTGTATAGCCTGAGCACATCAGTTATTTGGAGGTGGGCACAGGTGCTCCAGCGAGCCTGGGCTCTGCTTAGGATTTGGATCCCGAGCCCCCTGGAAATACCCTGGATTTGGAAAGCAGAGCAAAAGGCATATTTCTGCAAATGTCAGAGCAGTGATTTTTTGCAGTTAAATTTAGCGACCAAGAACAATGGAAAATTTTGGCTGTATTTCTCTCCTGTACGAAGATGTGCCAAGCAAAGAGCAGATGGGGTCAGGGGCTGCCCATGGTTGTCTGGATGTTGGGCTGCCTTCTTCCCAGCCCAGGAGGGAGTCAGAGTGACCTGCTCTTATGTCTGCTGCCTTTGCTGCTCTAAAGCTCCTGCTTCAGTCACAATCTCGCTGAGTGACATGTCAGGATATCCCTCCACAATGTGCTGGGGGCGGAATTAAAGTCTATCTCCATGAGGACCCTCCCTCAGCCATCACTAGACCTAAGTGACAGAAAGTGGGTCTGAGAACCTGGCCCTCATATCTCCAAGTTCATGGGTCCTTGTAGTACTAGCACTGGGTTGAGACAAACTATTTCTCTGCTGACATTAATGTACTTGACCCTTCAGAGTGCAAGGTAGCCAAGCAGTTACAGGCCATTAATCTCCAATTGCTCTTGTCAGGTATTGTAGTCATTAATCCAGGGCCAACAGTGTTTTTGTTCTCAGCATGGACCATGATAAGATTTTTTATCTCCTGGTTAGTGCCAAGTTGGTATGTAGTTAGTAGCTTTTGCAAGCCTGTAGACAGATGCCCTTGAATTTTACCAGTTACTGCACCAAGGCTAAAACTCAGCATTGGTTCATTCACTAAATGTGCCTTCAGAACCAGCGCCTTTTCCTGTGCTTGGATGGCTGGTTCAGGGAAAGCTGGCCAATGCACAGGTACCTGTAAACAGGGGCTGCCTGCTTTTAGGTCTGTGTGGTGCACCATGTAGTCTGAGACTGCCAAGAGGCAGCTCCCGGACAGCTCTTGACTATCTGGGCTGCTTTTTCACCCTGGGACCTCTTTGAGCACAACTGTAAGGGAGGCGAGTTGAGTTGTTTCTGTACACTTTCACCACAGCAGTGGTTTTACTGCTTCAGTTTGCAGAGGAGGAATGCTCCAGGCATCCCGTGGCAGAAATTCCCCTTATTCTTGGATGCTGCCCAAGGGTTACTCATCAGAAGAATAATTGCTAAAAAATAAGGATGCTGAGCACTAGGACTTATGGAGTGCTTTGATAAGCTAGGCTGTGATGATTGTGTATAGAGGGGCGTCCTTTTGTTGCTTGAATGGCTATAAAAGGCTTCAATAGCCTTTCTCTGGCCAACTGCTGGTACACGTAGCTGGGAGTTTGTCTGAGTGAGTTTTGCAAGCTCAGTGCCACTATACACATACTGATCTGTGGCTAGTCCTGAGGTGAAAAATGTTTACGTTTTAATGTGTCAAGTTTTGCCTGCTCCCTTCTGTATGGGAATCTTGTTTTAAAAGAAAAACGAGGAGGAACGTGGAGATGTTTTAACATAGCAAAAAGCATTTTCTTCCTACACAGTGCCATTTTGGAGAGGGAACAGCTTCTCATCTAGTTCTGTTTTGGTCTAGGTCTCTCTCTTCTGAGATTTAAACATATGCTTGTATCAGTTCCTCAGCTGGTGTGTATCTGTTGACATAGTATATCTACTGACAAAACGTGCATTCTGCATTTACACCTGATGTGTTTGCTGTGCATCTTCAAACTTAGCAGAGTCCTTGGGTTTTAAATATGGTCCTTGAACAAAGCTGTAACATCAGAGTTTTGGGTTTTTTTGTTTTTGTGAGAGGAACATTGACATAAGTATCAATAGGAAAGGGAAAAGATTAGGCAGTTGCTTTTTATCCTGACATCTATGGGATTTTTTTTTGCATTTCACAAAGCAATTGCCCTTATTCAGCAGATGGGGACTGTAATGCTTCAGGTGGCTGGGTATCACCTAGCAGGCTGTGGAACACCTGGAGCGAAATCCAGATGTTCTGGGTGTCTGTGAAGAGTTGGCAGTGCAAGACTTGCCCTTCTCTTGGGAAGCTGGCTGCAGCTGGAGGCAGGGCCACACTGGTGAGGCTTGCAGTGTGCTCTGGCTTTGCAGCTGGTGCTGCTTCAGATCTGGGACAAAGCAGGGATTTCCAGAAGTGCATAGGTAAAGCTGGAGCACAGATCCATTGAAAATCTGTGTCCAGGTAAGGGGCTGCAATCACTCGCAAGCCATCACTCTAATCCACAGAAATGGAAAGGACCACGTTTGGGAACCGTTGGAATTGCTGGGCCTGGCCATAGAAGGCTTTGGTTTCAGATTTTATTTGTCCGTGGATTTTTTCTAGCTGAAATAGCATTTGAGAAGATAGGGTAGCAACTTTAACCTCTGTTCAGGCCATCTGTAAAGATGATGTTAATTATAAGAGACTGGGATAAAATCCCGGTCCTAATGAAAGGTCTCAATGACTTTTGAGGATCCTGAGATCATCTGTGGTAGGTTGATCTCATCAGCTCTGTTAGATACTTTGTAAGAGATTTTGTCAGGCCACAGGAATGTAGTTCTCTAACTTTTGTTTTCTTGATTGCTCCTGTTGCCCTGGTTTTGTTTTATGTTTTCCCACCAAATCTAATAATTGTTATGTTTTCATCCTATGTCCCACACATCTATTCTTTTGCTAATGAAGTTAATTGTGTGGAAATTGGGGAGGGGTTTTCTTGTTACTCTCTCATGTAAGCTGTTCATTTTTTTGTGCTAACTGCTCATACTTGAAGATTTCTAAGAGAAGAGTTGATACTGTGAACTGTCAAAGAACAAAATTAGGCAAGGTGGAACTGGCTTTGATTGCCTCTTTGCTCTTTTCACTGCACTGCAGATGAAAGTGTATGTTTATTCCTAAAATAAAATCTGGTGCTCACCTGAGCTCAGCTATTTACTTGGAGGGAAAAAGTTTCCTTAGAAATGAGAAGGCTATTTAAAAATCCGTGTTGGGCATTTTAATTGCAGCGAGCGATGAATCCTTTGAAGTTTTATTGCCTATTATATACTTGATTCAAAAGTTGCCTTTTGCAATAGCTTAAGGTTTTTTATTTGCCTGAGATTATTAACATTTCTGTTTCAAGCTTTGAAAGGGAAACTTTCTGAATGTGATTATGAACATTAGGTTAATGCATAATCCCCACTCAGAGGTTCTCCTAGATTTCCATGTGCTTGTTTAGAGGCCATTCAAAGGTGCTTAGCTTTAATTGCCATTATGTGAGCACACAGAAATAAGGGCCCAGGAGTCTTATCAATTATTCTGTTCACAAATTCATTTTGAGATCATCTCAAAGCTGTTCTAAGTTAAATTTGCACTGAAGTTACTGGGATGTGTAAAGGTTTTTATCGAGTTGGGGAGAAGGCTCTGTTGTCTCCTGATTTAAGTGCTCCGTGGTTATACCTTTTTTGGTCTTCATGTAATAGCTGAGGATTTCTTTTATTTGACATTGTTTCTGCAGGTGTTTTACTTGTCTTGCATGTGCAAACTTTTAGCTGCCTACATAGAAATAATACAGGTCTGTTTAGAAATTAAGTGAATGCTTGAGTTTCTGTGGCTTACAATGAGCTGCAAGATCTTAAATACTTCAGTTGGAAAGGAAAAAGGACCTTGTTTTTTAATAGCCTTCTGAAATATTACTTGAAGAACTGGAATAATGAAAGTGAAAGGTAGCTGGACCTGCATCTTCCACCATCCAAGAGAAGTTTCTTTTCACTGTTCTTACTTCAGTGTCTTATCTGAAGATCCGTGAAGTTCACAGGGGAATTCAGAGTGAGTTATTGTCAAGTAAAAAAATAGAAATATGTTTCTATAATGGAGGGAAGGACTGATGTGTGGGGAGGTCTATCTGGTGCAGCCTGCCCAATACCAAAAGGTCACAATAAGGCTGAGAGAAAAATTTTATGCATTACAGTGCAAAACAGAGTAGAAAATACATTTAATGTGGTTGTACCGTGAAATCAAAAATTGGCTTCTAGAAATCATACAAAAATACCCTCTACTTCAGGCTACGTGTTACCCAAATTATGATCAGCTTTCTGGCACTGAAGATACTAACACCAGTATCAATGGCAGTAAACCAAAACAGGCTAAATTCTGTCACAGTAGAAGAATTCAAACCGTCCCTGACCTTGCTTGTCCCACCCACATGCATCACTGCACATGGGGTACTCCAGAAGTCGGGCTCTGTGGGTTTGTGGTCTCTTAGCTAATGAGCCAGTCCTCCTCTTACATGTATATGGAAACAAATAACGTGTGCTGGTGAGGCGTACAGAGAGGCTGTTTTGAGCCCTGTCTCGGCCAGATGTTATCAAGCACAACAAATGCCCCCTCCAGCCCTGTCCTGATGGTGGTCCCAGCCTGGGTGTTGGGTGTTCATGGTACCCCCAGCCCAGTCCCAGCAGTACTGTCCCTGTGCTGCTGCATGGGTGTGATAGTTCGGACCTGGCTCTCTGCCAAATGCCCAAACCCACAGTGGCAAACCCCCTTCCCCCCTCCCTTTCCCTCAGGGCAAAGG
>JAWMRA010000161.1:46674044-46725050 GCA_035584735.1 Pseudotriccus pelzelni | reverse complement strand
CCCTGGTTTACGTAAAAATCGTATGGAATACTGGGTACATGGTCACTTCCCTGGTTACAAACTGGTCACCAGGAAGGTCTAGACTAAAACCATCACAATGGGGGCACTTGCACTGCACTTGATGCTGCTCTTAGCGAAATAAATAACACATATGTAGAGTGGGTATCTTCATCAGCTTCTTTCACCAGCCTTGCAGGTCTGAGTTTCTTGCCCTTAAAGCTACTGTGTTCTGCCCAGCTCTTTATTTGTACCTGCCCAAAGTCTTGTGTGTCATTGTATCCTTGGCACGGTGTTCACCCAATGGCATGACCTGACACCTTAGTCTCTGATTCCCATTCAGCTCTTCAGTTGTTTTCCATTTTGCCTTTTCATCGTTTTTTTACAAACTTTTCTAAACTCAGGGGTAACTAAAACATTTTACGCTTTATTTTTTTAACAGTAATATTTTTTGTTTAGTTAAAATTCTCCTTCTTTCTGACAAAATTGGTTCAGGAAGGTTGATCAGTTTTACAATAAAAAATTTTTGTGAGAATAAAGCTTTTCATTTGCAAAAAATGCTGAGATTCTGGTTTTTTTGGGTCACAAGCCTTGTACACATTTCCAAGGTATCATGAGAAAGAGTCTCCACCAGATTTTCAGAATTCTCCAGGAAAAGCAAGTGCAGTTTGTCATGAATCCCAGCTAATTTATTCCTTGTTCCATAAATGTTATCCCCTACCAGTCCAAAGGCTGTCATTACGCTGCTGTCATTAACCATCTGTTTAGCATGTAAAACTCCTCGGGGCAGGGATCGCATCTTTGCTTTGTACTGTGTAAAGCTGAGCCTGTGGCTGACACTTGAGAAACAATTAATGATAATGCAGCTCAGTAGGGTACTGGGATACCAAGCTAATAAGAGTGGTATAAATGCCTGGTTGGATGGGATTAGAGGGAACTTCTGTGTCCCAGTGGTGTGTCTCCAGCAGGTGAAGGGAAATAATCTTAAAACATCTTTTGGCAAAGAGCGGTGAAAAAAACAGACAGCATTTCTGAAAGATGTAAAAGAGTAAAGGATGCAAGAGAATCACAATTTGGGTGCGTGTTATGCTTTATTATTGTTCTGAGATTTTTACCAACCAAATATTTTTCTCTAGTGTAGAATAAGGGATCACTTCAGAACGCTGATATCATTAGTGCCTGCATTGTCCTTTACATGGTCTTCTGCATGCATTACAAGTCAACGCTTTATCGTATTTTTCTTTGTATTTTAATGATCCCTGTGTGTTGGGGGGAGAGAGAGAGAGAGAAGCTCAGTAGATTTTCATCTTACGTTAATCCATCAAAATCAAGTTAGTTGCGAGAGATGGAGGAGGTGCGTCTGTGCGCGCAGACGTCAGCGCCCAGCCAAAAGCTTGCCAGTTGCCCAGCAACCTTCCCAGAGGAAGATGGATGTCCTGCCACCCGCTCTGCTTTTAGCTGAGCTACAATATATTCACGGTACCGCATCCACTGCGCACGCAGGGGATGGGCATGGGCTCAGCCGGCGGGGGGATGTCGACTCTCAATAGTTGGCTCTTGTGTCAGGGCTGGATAAAATGCATTTCATGCCATCCTCGTTAAAACTGTTAATTCGGTTGACTACATCATGTTGGTTTGGGAGCAGGTGCTGTGAGCTTGTTCACATTGATGGCATTGCTCTTCTCCTCCGTCAGGCTCTTAAAGCCATGTTGCCAGTGTTGTCTCCCCTCATTTTTAGAAAGGCCCTTGTCTGTAGTAACAAAACCATGGGCTGTAGGAGCTCAGCAAATGTCAGCAAAGCTCAGTATGTGTCCCTGACCTCTCTCTCTTTGGTAGTTTCTTTTGTTTCTGAATTGGGCTCAGCTGACATGGCCAGGTCTGACCTCCACATTGGCTGTGCTTCCCTGTCCTGTGGTTGCCCGTCATTAGGACACCCAGCCACACACACAGTGGGCCAGGCATCATTGGGATGCAGCCTAAGAAGCCTCTGGAGGAATCAAAGGTCTCTTTTTGTTGGAGAGAGTTGCGTAATGCCAACATTTTGATGCCAGCTAGTACTTCAGGGTATCTCCTTAATTTTCTAGAATATTTCTAGAATATTTAATTATTATAGGGTGCGTTTATGCATTATCCCTTAAACTCAGGGATGAGTTTAAACTTCTTGCACTTTTACAGTAGTTGGAGCTAAATCCTGCTGAAAAGCTCACACAGAATCCTACCTGTGTAGTTATAGATATCATTCATGGTCTGGCTTTGGTGCCTTTATTTATGTTGACTAGCTCTTTACTAGAGGTTTGATTCAGGAAAGCAGTTACAAGTGAACTTGACTTTAAATGTTTTAATATTCCCATTAAAGCTAACGAACTTCTTGACAGGTTGAAACTTGAGCGTGTGCTCTGCTGGATCTGGACCAGTGTGAGCGGTTGTCGCTGAGACACCAGGACCTGGGAGCCTGGGGAGCACAGAAAAGGCTACACTGGCTCAGGTGCCATTGGATCAGGTTCTTTGTCCACTGCAAATTAGGGTATAGAAGCATAAAAGGGGTATCAGGGAAAGCACTGGTTCTCCTAAGGGCAAAAAAATTTGCAGCCCCTTAAACTGAGATAAATCTCCCCCCCCAGCAACATTGCTCTGCTTTATCTGTGTTCTTCTGTCCATCACCTCATCTGGAGCAGCTGTTTATGGGCATGCAGCTGCTCTGAAGCTCTTCCTTGCACTTGTGTCTTGGGGTGACTGCCCAAGTGCCTGTGACTTTAGGGGAGCAGGAACAGCCTCTGGGAGGTGGGTTTTGTGTTATCAGGCAGGAAAAAGTCACAGCAGCAGTGGGATGGTTCAGCATGGCTCTTGCTTAGCCTGTGCTTATATATGTGCAATTATGTGCCATTTCAAATGCACTTTCTGGTGGCAAGCTATTTATCAACTCGCTATTGAACTTGTTATTTCCTAAAGCATATGATGTGTGGCTCTTGATTGAAAAGCTGCTGTTCTGTCTTTGTTCTTCCACCTTGCAAGGGTTCATTCTTATTCATTTTGTTAAAGTCCTTCAACTATAGATTGATAACTTCCATCACCAGGATAGTGGAGCTGTGTTCAATGACAGTATTGTTGTTTTTGTCAGTGCTGTTTCTAAAATGGCTGTGCACAGGGTGGCAGAGGGAAGTACCTGGAAGCGGAGCATTGGATGCCTGAAATTTAAAAGGAGGGATGTTTTCAGAATGCTGGTGTGCTTATTTGTCAGAAAACAAATAAGGGCTATGAAAAACTAGCATCATGTTTATCAGATAGGAGCCTGGATAACAGCAAAAGGCTATATAAGGTTTTAATTGAGTGAATCACGGGTTGTTGGGGAGAAACATGTCTTACAGTAGGAAGTGTGATCAGGGAACAAGTGGTCTTGCTCCTGTCCCAGTCTGAGCACAACTCTTGCCATATTCATTCCTAATTATGAGATTTGTGTCTTGTCATCTCTTTGGCCAAATCCAGCAGGGATAGGTCCCACTCCTTTTGACAGAGATAGGGTTTTGCTGCTTATGGATTCCCATTTCAAGGAAAGGTCAAAGAAACGCTTTCCTTGCCATGGTTAGATCAACTTTCCCCCCCCCCCCTTCACTGAGGAGTCAAATGGGAATGTGCTGTAAGCTGCATACTGAAGTCAGTCAGGGTCTGTGCAGGGAAGCATTCTCACCATTACCTGTGCTGGTCTTAACAAGCCATCATTATTTTACATTGTGAGACTCTTGATGAGCCTGGTTGTGACCTGTGATCCTTCCATTACTCAGTGCTCTATAAACATAAACCAAAAAGGACTATTTTCCACCTTAAATGTATTTATATTATAAGAAACTGCACAGGTAAACTGTTGGATTAGGGCCCTTATTACCGATGAAGGAAGTGTTTCAGCCAGGCTGTCTGTCCTGTGCCAGTGTGGTGTGGTTGCCTGCAAGCAGGCAGCACTACTCCATGGTCTGCAGAAAGAAAGGAGCCCTCAGGATACAAACTGGCTCAGCCCAAGGAGCGCCTCTGACCAGTTGATTGCCTCTAGGAATGCTGTTCTGCCTCTCCTCTGGAGCCCAGCTGACCAGTGCAGCCGTAGGCAGAGGTCACCACATTGCAGCCTCCTGGATTACATGATACAGATCACAGATACAACACCAAAAGAGGCCCAGAGCATGGTTTTTACTTGACTAGGATATGTTCAGAGCTTGATTCTGCTCGATGCTGGGTGTTTCTGCTGTCCTTCCAGTGTCCCTTAGGGTGAGGAGGAATTGAGGGCACCCAGTGCCATCCACAATGGTGTCCTAGAGAGGTGGGGAAGAAGGGTAGAGAAGCCAGGTAGCCGATCACAAAGACTGACTAAAGCAGCAACAAGAATATCTTCTCTTTTTTGAGACCATTTAATCTTTCTGAATGAGTAATATAATATTTATAATATTATAGTAGCTGTAATAACTTGCTTAAAAATTAAAAATAGTTAATGGGTGAAGTGGAATAAGCATGTTTAATGCTTCTCACTGATCTGCTGCTGTACCTCCTGCTAGAAGAATTTTATTTAAATGCGTAATTTTCTCCCATTTTAATAACACTGACTGGAACAAACACGCTGGCTCCGTATTGCCTTCTGGATGGTATTTATAAAGCTCACTGTCTGGTATGTGTCCTAGCTATCTGCAGCACCACCTCCTTATATCAGACAAATTATCCTTCAGCAGAGGAGGGCTTTTCAGCAAAATGATCTGTCCAGGTCCATTTTGGGGATGCAACACTAGATCTGCTGTGGTAGGTGAATTTTGTGTATTATTTTATGTGTTATTAGATAAGATTCCCCTAATTCCTGGGACGTTAGCCCTAGACTCAGTCCAGCTCCCCATAAAGTCATGTTTCCTGGTCTGCTTCCCAACTCAGTAGAAAGCTCTGCTGTGCTTGAAGACCCAAACTGCTGATCAAAGCCCTCAGCTGGGCATGTTGGATGTGTTGTAGACAGCTTGGACCTGTTCTGTGGTGACTTTGTGAACTGAAGACACAGGTTCTGGATTTGATATAGTTGGATGGTAACAAAGCTAATAGGACAGCCATGTCTTGTGTTGGTGAAGACATGCACTGAGGCATTTTGTACAAGTTCTCCATAGCACTGGAGGCTTTGTGCCGGGTAGATTGCATGGGTATTGCTAATCAAGAGGTGATAAAACACAAAAAGTTGCAGCAAGGTCACCAGCTGTTAGAATGAGGTGGAGATTCCTACCTAAACTTGTTAGAAAGTATTTTCTTACTTAGAAAGATTGGCGTGGGATAATTTGGTCTCGGTGTTCAATGTAAGCCTGGCTACAGACTGGGTTGATTGATAGGGAAGGGGTAAGGGAGCAAGGCAGAGAATTCCTTAAAATGAAGGGACCTGCTCAGTGTGAGCAGACTCCTTGGAGTGCTATCCTTTTTCCAACAAACTCATCTTTGCCTTCTCAGGTCTTTGGCTGGCCAGTCTTTGTCAGTGACTGACCCTGCTGCGCGTGGTGATGTCCGGGCATAACTACGTGTCGTATTGACAACACTGCAGTTCAGTCTGTGCAGTGCACTGACGTGAGGTAGTGCTTAAACATCCTCTGGTGAGTGGGGCTAGATAACTTATTGTCAAGAGTCCTAAAAGAAGTTGATGAAGAAGATCTTTGGTCTGCTTCTGTTAACTTCTTAAACCTCTTGGAAATTCACAATGAGCGAACGTGCGCAAGAGGAAGATCCCGGGTAACTGCAGGCAGCTTAGCCTGACATCAATCCTAGGCAAAAGAATAGAAGTACTGAGAGAGGATTTAGAGAATTAAAGGTAGGGAATATAATTAATGCCATTCAACATTCTTTTTGGGAGAATATGTCTTGTCAAACAAACCTGATTTATCTGATAAGATTGCAAGTTTGGGGGATGAGATAACTGTGTAGATATAATATACTTAAACTTCTGTAAGGCGTTTGATTTTATTCCGCATGACATTATTATTAAAATATTAGTACTATATACTTTTACTGAAGCACATCTTAAATGTATTAAGAACCAGGTAACTGACAGAGCTCAAAAAGTGGTTGTCAATAGGGAATCTTTACTGAATGTGAGTGTTTTTTAATATGACTCTGCAGGGATCAGTCAGAGCCCCCATGCTATTCATCACTTTTGGCAGTGATCTGGAAGTAAATATAAAATTATTTCTGATCAAATTTCTGGGTGACACAAAGATTGATGAAGTGAGAATGAGGCCAGTAGGATACAGTGCTTTTGGTCTCTTGATCAATTGTCCTAATTGAAACAAAATTCCAAAATTCCTTTAATTAAATAAGAAAGGTTTTATGCATCTGAAGAGGAATGCAGCACAGAGCTGTTGGTGAGCCTGGAAAGCAGAAAGTTTACGAGAACACTCGTGGACTGCTGGCCTCTGGAGAAATGGGCTTTCCTAGTGAAGAGACAATTTCCCTCGGCCTCCATCTGACAGCAGAGCTGCTGTTAGAGGAAACCCTGCAAGGAGCCTGCTGATCCACTGTGGACTCTTCACCCACAATGCTGTGAAAGGCCTAAGAGAAATGTGGATTGGACACTGGTTAAATTTTTGTGTTTGGCCATTTATCTCTGAGGCCTTGAGTATGGTTTTTTTACTTACCTTTTTCCATTTTAGATTTTTGGAGATGCCCCTGCATCTGTATCACAGAAACCAGACTTGGCATATCCTGGCTATATTACTTTAATGGCTTAGCATGTAAGAGAGGCTCTTCTTGAGTGAAAAACCTCCTTGCACTCCTGGTTACTTGGTCACCACAGGGGCCCATGGATGCACTCTATGGCATGCCAAGGCTTTCTGCTGCTGAGACTGAGAGAGAAGCTGTGTACCCAGGTGCCATGTAGTGCACCCCATTGGCAACAGGGCTATAAGGTACCCCTCATATAAGGTATGAAGAGGAAGATACCAGTGCCAAGGGCCTTCAGCAGTGACCTAGGTAAGTGCACAGGAATAAGTTTCTATAAACATCTTCAGGTTTGTTGTATTTTGAAAAGGCAGAAGAGGTAACAACTCTTCAGCTACTGCTTTTTGCTTTGATTGAGCCAGATCTGCTTTTGCATGTAGTGCTGGGATCTTCCTTATTTTCAAAACTTGACCATAGCATCACAGAATCACAGAGTAATAATTTAGACTGGAAGGGAGTGCTGGCAGTCATCTGGTCCAGCAGTCTGCTAAGGTCCAACAAGAGCCAGCTGCTCCCAGACGGAGATTTCACAGCCTCTCTGGCTCATCTGCTCAAACACTTCACTACTCTCGTTGTAGTTTTGTTTGGGTTTTTTTGTTCATAATCCCACTGGAACCTTCTGTGCTCAGCTGGTAATTATCGCCTCTCGCCCTGTTCCTGTAGTCCTCCAAGGGAAATCCACTCAGCCTCTTTACATTCTTCCCTCCCCAGGTAGTCTTAGGCATCACTCCCTGGAGCCTTGTCCTATTGTTACTGAAGAAGCTCTGCTCCCTCAGCCTCTCAATATGTGTCCTGTCCTCCAGCCCCCTGACCTTGGCAGCCCTCCACAGGATTTGCTGCGGAGTGTCAATGTCTCTGCACGCAGTGCTGTAAGGCTGTCCTACAGGCACTGAGCAGAGGCAAATGACCATTTCCGTCACCCTGCTCTTATGCTTTAAGAGGGGAGAAATGAAAGAAAAAGTTTGAGTTTATTGCTGTAAAGATAAGATTTTCTCAGCAAGATCCTAGCACGTGGCTGTTTTAAAACCCACAGAGGAAAAGTGTGGGGTCAGTCAGATCAGAAGAAGGTGCACCTTGAGGCAAACAACCTGCAGCAAAGTGTCCCCTGCAGAGGTCCACCTCAGAGTCAGCTGTGGCTCAGCCAGGCCTCTGGGGTCCTCATCTGCATGACTGCCTTGCAACAGAGGTACGGTGAAGATGGAAAACCTTGTGATGAGACTGACAGGCACTTCAAATAACAAGTGCATCAGGACATGGTCTGTCCTTCCCTGTGCTGCACCGCTGCTTGATGTCCAGGGCACGCAGTTTCTCTGTCACTGTTTGAAGAACTGAGGGCCATTCATAAACAGACCAACTTTCAGCGTAGCTTTCCAGCCATAAGTTTCCCCAAGCTAAAAGAAAACAGTGTATCTTACTAAATAAATGATTAGATGTCAATGATTTTCTGCCTTCTAGAGCAGAGTTATTTGGTAGCATGAAAGGAAGTAGCTGCAGCAGTATAAAACCACTGCCCTTTGCACTTGCATCTTTCCCACAGAGTAATCCTTCATTCATTGTTTACTTAATGAGAAAAGAAAGAGGTTAATTTATAAAACCAAATAAAAAACAGACAGAAGACTTTATTTGTGGAACAAAAAACTGAATTAAAGGAACAGTCTGTCCATTAATGCTGCTAATTGTGCCATGCTCCACTGAGGAAAAATACACGGGTCTGCTATGATTTTGTTTTTGCTGGTGGAGCTGACAGTCCATCTCCAATGAGGGTTCCAGCCAGCACTCTGTGGCAAGAATTTCCTAAAAACCTTTCTTACTTGGTGAATTAATTTCAGCTCCTGATCTGTCAGGCTCAGCCTCTCAGGGGTTTCTTAAATTTAATAGATAAGTATAGGACTAATTGGCAGAGCTGATCTTGCTGGTGAATGTTGCTGTCTGAATTATTTGCAGATTCTCATGAACATCAACAGATAGCTGCTTCAGGGAAGAGAAAGAGGGACAGCTTAATTCATTCTCCCTGCTCTAGAGAAGCCTGTTGTACCCATGCTATAATTTAGCAGTTTCTAGGCTATTTCTGTTGTCTGAAGGATGTTGCAGAGGTTGGAATGAAACCCAGGTGAGGGGAAAGTTTTTTGCATTTCACCTGAGTCTCCCCTGGTAGCTGTTCCTCTTCGCTAGTCAGTGCAAGTCTGAAATCTCCACCATCCCAGCTGGGGGTGGGAGCAAGGTAGCTGTGCCCTGATCTCCGTGGAAGTGTGTTAGATCTGCATGGATCATGGTTACTTGATGCTGAGGCTGCCTGGAGGCTAAAGCTGCCATATCTCCCTCTCTTTCCTCAGTTAGCCTGCAGATGAGGGAAGGCACAGGGAAGAACTGGGCAGGCATGGGTTTCTAGTGGAAAGAGGAGTCAGTACATGAAGACATCTAGGAGGAGTTCATGAAGACTCTAAGAATAACATTTGATTCCCTTTGGGAAGCTGGGGATTACTGGGAAGTGTAGATGAGGAAAAACATGTCTGGGAAAAAAAAAGTGGTTTTGCTGGAATTCCCTCTGTTGGTTTAGATGATTTTATTTTGGAAAAGGCACTTTCCTCTGGGCTGTGACTGAAAATAAAGGACTTACATAAAGAAGGTTAATCTATTTACTGAACTTTACCAGCTGTGCTGGTTGAATGTTGAGGCCTTTCTTTACCAGATGGGGCATGAGGCCATCAAAGTCCCAGCTGCTGCCCTGCTGAAAGGAGCTTGGGAGAGTTTGTTCCTCACTAGCTTCTCATGGCCTTTATCAGCCAGTCTTAAACCTTGATTTCAGACTGTGATGGAAAGAGTAAAATGCTACTTGTGAAAACAATTACTAAAAATTTAAACCAAAGTGGTACACAGACCATATGCAGATTTTAATGAAAAAGAAGAGCCTGGAGCAGAAGTGTTTTTCCCATCCTTAGGTTAGGCATATTCATCATTCTTGAATTTAATTTGCAATTAGTTTTATTTCTGATGTGATAAAATCCTACTTCCTAACTTTAAATAAGACTTGTTTCTATATATGTGTATTTTATGTGTATATGAAATATACACATAAAGTGTATGTATTTATGAATATAAATTAATACATGCATATTATAAGTGCATATATATGAAAAAATACGTAGTTGTTGCTCCAGCATAGCTTACTGGCACATAGAATTATATGCAGTGTATGGAAAGTGGATTTTTTGAAACGCTGCCATCTCTTTGTTAAGTGTTCAAAGAACATGGTAATTATTTCTGTCAATATATTTTAAATACTCTGTGGAAAAAGTTGCAAACATTTTTGTTAGAACATGTATTTGCTTGTAACCTGTTCAATACATCACCTGTTCGTATGCCAGCTGGCTTCCTTTCAAAAATGTACTGTTGAAAAAATATATTTTTTTCTTTTTTATTGCTGTGATGTATTTTTATGTTGTTGTCACACTTTAATAGAGATATGACTCCTCAATAATATATTCTGGAAATATTTGGGAAATATAAGACTATCCGTTTTCTGCATTCCTTCTCTGCATATATTGTCAAAATTGAGCTTAGCTTCAGTTTGGGCATGCAAGTAATTTTTTTCTCCCACTTCAGAGTAAAATAGTGGTGCTTGCCAGGGGTTACATCAACATGGCAGTGTTCATTTTGTCTGGAAGGTACTAGGCTGTGATGTCTTCATGTCTGAAACCGTGGCTCTGAAACAGGTTTGGGTCCTGGGGATGGACTGATGAGCAGATGGAGTCAGTGGCTGACTGCGGCTCACAGAGTGAATTTCGGGTCAAGGAGGTGCCTCCAAGCACCATGTGCTTCCTGCCTTCTCTATTTCTTCACAACCTGTGGTTGTGGTTCTTCATCTGATGATGCTGAAGGCTGCTTGCACCTCGCTTGAGGTTTTGAACATTACAGGACGTGTGTTATTTTCAGGGTTTGTGTTTAAACACAGGGCTGCAAGTTGGGAGGGAAGAGTAATTTTACAGTGTAACCCATCTCTGTGTGTGAACATCACCTCAAAGGAAGTCAGGGGTTGCGTTGGTGAAGCTGAACCTTTCTCCTGGTTGGTGGCAGCTGCAGCTCCTCCGGGATCCCTTCCTGCCGGGACATGAGCAACCACATGTGGTGGCTGCACAAGGCCTGCTTCTGGTGAAGCCTAAATCAAAGTTAGGATCTGTCAGAAATCTCTGCTGCTTCCCCAGCCTCTGGGCCCAGGCGAACAGTTGCTTTGTCTACTCAGTTTTGGTTTTTATCTTTAATGTTTCCTTTCTGAGAGCAAGGGTGGTACTTTTTTTTGGTGGAAGTGGGGGCTCTCCAGCACCAGAAGTTATTTGGCTGGTAGGTTTTTCCCTTTTTCTGGTTTTCTCTGATCACTTAAAAAGTGAAGCTGGCACCTCTTGGAAAACATCTTTTCCATGTTAAAAAGACTTAGCTGTGCTTGCATGCTTGTGTCCTTCACAGTTCTTCAGAGCAACCTCTGAACGGGAATGAGAAACCTATCTCTGTGCTGGGCTCAGGCAAGTCTTCCTTCCAAGCTCTCCTTGGACTCTGTTGTGGTCTCAAAGGGGAGGCTGTGGTGTTTACGGATGCTTTTAAAAGCAACTAATTTCTTTGTCAGCTATCCTGCTTAGATCTGGGAGGAAACTGAAGTAGCTTGAGATAGCTAAAACTGCCCGTCTGTAGTTAGCGTGGCAGGGGCTGTGGGCAGGATATCTTTGGCCCCTGCCGGCCAGACTGCGTCATCCTGCCCCAGCGAGCAGCCAGAGGGAGAAGAGAAACCCGAGACACATGACATGTAAATACTCCATAAATACTAGGAATCTGGCAAGGAGGCAGCAGTGGCTTCCTCTCTCCCTGAAGATACCACCATATGCCCAGAGATGAATCCAGTTATTTCAGCAGTGTTGGCAAAACTAAATTTTGACTGCCCGCTGCTCCCAGGCTGGCACGAGCACTGGCCTTGTCTTTCAGGGCCAGGGGGCTGCAGGGTGAGGAGGGGACCAGGGAGAGCAGGGAAAAGCAGCGCCACTGTGATGGCAGCCAGGGCGTGGGGCACGCAAGGTGGTGCAAAAAGCAGCTGGCTTGGGCAGAGCGCATCCCTTGGGCAGTGCATCCTCATGCAGGTTCTCCCCCTGACCTGGTTTTGGAGTTCAGAATTGAAGCCTATGCAGGAGGTGAGCTCTGGAGGCAGGACGCACGCCTGGGTGCCTCCTGCTCATGCCCTGTGCTGCCTCCTTTGGGTTTTGAGATCTGATGGGATTGTGCCACAATATGGAATAGCTGCAGGCAAATCACTGTAACGACAGATATATTACTGCAATAAAATTATAAATTTATGGCAGTCAGAGATCTAGGGATGTGCCCGTAATTTTTCCTTGCTTCTGTGTATGGTCTGGTCAGGTGGCACATGGACTCGGCTGATCTGTAAGAGAAAGAGATGATGCTGGGTGCGCTGCCCATTCCTGCTCAGTGCCTTGGGCCCTGGCTTTCTGCCCTGGAGCGTGGCACTGCGAGTGGTGCGGGAGTGCCAAAGCACAACGGGGGCTTTTGTGTGGGTTTGGACAGTAGGAAACAACCCACTGCTGCAGCATCTCCCCTGAAGAAAGATCTTATTTATCAGCTTGGGGGAAACCTCAGGCTCCTGCTCATCAGTGGCAGCACTTTACTAGCGCTGTTACTGCTACAAATGGAAGGTGCAAGGTGGGTTTTCGGTTTGGCGTTTTTTTTTGTGTGTGTGGTTTTTGTTTGTTTGTTTGGGGTTTTTTTGGGGGATTTTTTGTGGTTTTTTTTGGTTGTTGTTTTATTTTTGTTTTGTTGGGTTTTTTTTTTAAATTTTGTCCTCTCTGAGGGGAGGAGATACTTCAGTGTATGGAAATGTCAGGGTCAAAAATTCACATCCAGCTCCTGGCTCCACTCTTCTGTACATAACCCTTCTCTCTCCACACCATCTGTCTCTTGAAATTAATGCTTTAATACCCTCTGCAGGATAGCACTGTTATTTATTTATTCCAATGTTTAAGTTCCTTTTTGACTTTTGGGATTAAGATGAAGTGCCCACGCACCCTCATGGATTGTGAAAATCCTAAAATGGAATGTCACAGGCTCTTGAAAAGGTGGAAAATGTGTGAAACGCTGGCTTCACCTGTGTTTTTCTGGGCTTGCTTTCCTAGCTGTGGCTCCCGAGGCAGGGGGAGGGACCAATGGCCTAGTCCCTGCGGTGTGACCCAAAGCAGAGGCAGGTTTGGTGTGCAATGCCCCAGGGTCCTAATGGATACCACCTTGCTGCTCCTATGCTCCTTGAAGCCCTTTGCTGCCTGCTGTTCTCAGGAGTCCAAGCACAGTCTCCCTGGAATAGCTTTGGAACTGCTAGTCTTCTGACTTACACAGCTTTTTTTCCCTTTAGAGGTAACAAGAGCCGGAGAGCCTGAGACTAGCCCACAGCAGTACTTCTTTAACAGAATGAAGATTGGAAGTATCATAAAACCCAGTTAGCAATCCTGCATTTCTCATCTTCATCTGCCACAGGGAGCGTCTCCTGGGTCAGGCTTAGGGTTGTTTGGATCCTGACTGAAGCTGCATTGCATCCTGAGAAGCCTCTTCCTTTCTAGGGCCTTTCTTTGTTAAATTCTGTTTTCTGTCCATGCCTGGGGGGGTGTTGTTTGGGTTCTTTTTGTCTCCACTTTAGCATGTGACACGGCATTGCTGCATGCTTTGTTCTGCTGCTGGTTGCTGCATCCCAGAAACCTCCTGGAGTTTCCAGCTGATACCACCAAAGTGTCTCACCCTAAATCCATGGCTGTGGTCTTCCTACCAGCCACCACCCTCCTTTGCCTGCTGAAGTCTTCCCTAGGCCATGCCAGCCCATGGTGGAGACCATGCTTATCTGGAGACAGCACGCCCCTTAGCCAGTAATTGTCACATTAATTGCTGTGTGATAACTACATGGTTATCAAGCAGGGTTCACGCAGATTCCCCCCCTTACCCCACCGGTTTGGTTGTTCTGACCCCCTGTGGGTGCCCACCTCCTGCTGTCAATTTGCTACCTGGAGACTGTGCTTTCTTTCCTGTGTGTCCGGATAGAATATATCCTTTTTATTTTGCATCCTGGAGCCTTTAATTACTCTCAACAAGTCCCTTTCACACTTCGAAAATCCTGTAGCAATTTCAGTTTGAATTGCTTTCTCTGAGGGTTTGGTTTAGATGAGTGCACCTGCTCTGGGGTTCCAGAGGTAATTGGGCTGTAATAGTTATGATCCTTTAAATGCACTTAAGGTACCTTGAGCTTTAAGAACTGACAACGATGCAATCTGGCATCTGGGCACCAGTTTTCTCTTGTCTCTGAGGTGAGCATTTTGGTTTAAATTGTATTGTTTTGCCATTTGTGAAGATTACAAATATTGACAGGTTGTAGAACTTGGATTATTTAATCAAACATTGCCCTGTGCTCATGTACCCGTCCTGCAGGTCTGGGTCCTGGGCTGATCCTCAGTTCCCACTCCGCCAAACTCCTGCTGAGCTCAGTGGGAGTTTTGCCAGAACGAGGCCCTAAAAAAGAAGTATGACTCATTTGAGCAGTTGTGCTCATTTGTGCACCAGTACAGGCTCAAGTTAAAAGGATATTAAACAAAAAATACTGAAGAACCTACTTGTCTTGTCCTTGCCTAGAGCAAACCTTTAACCTGGGGCTGGTCCAGCAGGTTAAAGATGGCATTTCCTCTGGTTCACGTGTTATGTAGGATTTTGTGTTGTGGATACCATCAGAGCCTCTCAAGTTCTCTGCTACCTTAATTCCCCTCTAAGGAGGTGGGGGAGAGGAAGAAATGGGAGACATCTTTCTCAGGCATCTACAGGAGCAAGAGATGTGCAGCTTGTAGGCTGCTGCCACACTCAGAATACAAAATTTCCAAAATTACAAGTTGTGAGTGTGATAATGAACTGAAAGTAAATATGGTTCAGTTTGCTGTGAATCATTCTTGAGGAGTTTAATTGGACTCAGATGAGCTGGCATTGTTGTGATGTGAGAATAAAGTTGTTTCAGAATTAGATAGGCATAGTTGCTTGGGAGTCCAGAGCTGCAGCATCCCAGTGGCACTGGCGAAACCTTGCCCACAAAGAGGCTTCCCAGCATGGCTTGAGGAAGGTCTCTGTATGAGGAAGGAACCAGAAGCTCCCACAAGCCCCCAAGATCTGTGAATTCATCTGCTGATACCAAAGGCTGTCTGTGCTCTTTGAATTGCCCTCAAAGGAGCGCTGTGAGTTAAGGTGATCACCAAGAGATGAAGGCTTTCCTTCACCAAAAAAGCCCTCTAAGCTCTTCTGTCAGGGAAAAGGAGCCATGAAATAAAGGTAACTGCTATAAGAGGATGTTACATATATACATATATACATTTTATAAATGAAAATAAGCATTTTTGTGCCCTTTCTTCCAGCAGGAATTTAAAATCCCAGAGCAGAACCACTAGCTCAGAATGCCTCAGACACTGTGCTACATCCAGGCAAGGATAATACTTTCCTTAGGAAAGTGAATGTAGTTTGGCTGCATGGGAGGTAGAGGTCTGGGGTGATACCCTAACCTAGTGTTTGAGTCATGTCACTTGACTACCCTGGCACGTACAGAGGACTTGAATATAGGGACTATCCTGTCCTGTGGTAGGGAGACACAGAAATTGCGTATTGCCCTCTTTAAAGCCATGATTGTGATTATGGGATGAGATCCTTAACCTGCTGCAAAGAGATTTATATAAGCGATTCTCATTAATGCCAGTGGGAATTACTCAGAGCTATACAAGTGCATCACAGTAAGAAATGTGCCTTGGCAGTTCACTATTAATATTTGAAGATAGTGCAGGCAAAGTCTTCGTCTCTGAGTCAAGTGAGCAAAAACTAGTGGTTTTTTTTTCTGAAAAAAAAAATCTGGTATTTTAGTCTTCTACGAGGTTATAGAAAGGTGAACCATTCATACATACAGGTTTATGTTGTAAATGCAGATACAGATTTATGGTTATAACTGCATATATTTAGCTACTGTCTGCTGGTTACTGATGGACAAGAGCCCACCTCTGTTTTTAGGAGCTGCTGACCCACTCAATGCCACAGCTTTGCTCCTGTCTGTTGCTCACCATGGGACAAGAAAGGTTGGTCCCATTCTGCTTGCAGTTACGTGCTGTACTGAAACAAGATGAGGAGACTGCAGGAAGCAGAAGAAAGGCATAAGTAAAATCAGAATTTGTGATATTAGTGTAGTGAAATATCTCAAAGATCTAGCTTTGTTTGAAGTGACCACGTGAAAGGACTGCGTGTTTATATGAGGTACAGAGAGAGGCAGACATTGACCTCTACCTGATGTTTCTGCATTAGTTGTTATTCCTCTGTTTGGTTTGTATCAGTAGCAAGCTTTCAAGTTGGTTTCTTCAAATTTTAGCTTTCAGGGTTTTTTGACCAGAGTTGGCATGAAGTTTCAGTCTTAAAATCTGAGTTCCCAGCAGCAAGTGTTATTTTAGGTATGGGTCCAGTCCTGCAATTTACCAAGTACAGCCATGCAGCCTTCATCTCCAGTTCACCTTCCTTTCATGAACAGCAGGGCTTGGACTCCGTCTGTTAGCAGTGTGTTCCTGCAGTGCTTGCCCAGTCCCTGTAAGAACTGTGGCTAATGGTTGCCATGCTGTTTCAACTAATTTTCTTTATTATTCTTAGCATTATTTACATATTTTTTTATGGAAACCCATTCCACTTAAATGAGAGAAAGTAAAATTTACTATTCCTGACAGATGTTGACAGCATTGGAACAATGCAGGATATGCTGATTGCATTCATGCAGTGCCACTGGCTTGGAAGAAGGTTCACCAAAGCAGAAGAGCTCTGCCTCTCGCCTTGCAGATGATAAATGCCAGAGGTAACCTTTGTAACAGCACGTTGCAGGTGATGGTCTGCCCGAAAGCCCAGGGCTCCCTGCTGACAAGGTCCTCGCTCATGGCTACAAAAGTTGAATTTCATCACTTTTCACATTCTCAGCAAATTAACTGGTGAGGTAGAAGTTGTTGCTATGGATGGCTTGGTTCAAACCATCTTTAGGAATTTTTTTGAAAAGTCCAAGGTCTTGGAGATCATCAGCTGCTGGATGTAATGCTGAAGATGGTTGTATGTACCCTTAGGGTATACTTCAAGTTGAAAGCAGAACACAGCCACAGAGAAGGCCACTGCTGTCTTTTAGCTGAGCAGTGGCGAAATCCTGGGCCAGTGTCTATATCTCTTATGTCTTATACCTATTATACCTTCCTGTATGGCAGGAACTCTGATAGAGGGGTTTGGTAGCACAGTGGTATGTGCTGTTTTGATATTTCAACAGAGATAACAGAATGCCTAAATAAACACTGTTTGATGCTTAAACAAGGATTTCATCCTTCTTTGTCTGCAGACAACAGTGTTTATAACTTACTGTCCCAGGATTTGATCCTTTCTTTCCCTTTTGCATTCCAACTTGCAGTATTTTAACTACATAGAAATTATGGAAAGGAATAAAGAACAGTCACATAATAGTCATACAGAATAAAGTTAGCAGGTGTTGGAAAACGTGGACCTAAGAAGGTCAAATTGCTCACTTAATACTGATATTTAATAGGACATTAAAAAGTAGAAATTCTTGAACGCTCAGCGCTCTCCTGTTGTTAAAATCAATCAGACTAGCACTGAGACCCCAGTGAGGGTCCTCTGCTCTGCTATGTGGCAACAGTTACAGAGTATTTTACAAAAACTTCTCCAAACACCCTACCGCTGTTATGATCTCTGCTGCTTGACAACTGCTAGCACCAGCCAGGCCCCGCCACACTTCTAAGGCCAGAGCAGCTTTTAGACTACAGGTAAAACTACTACTACTGCTCCTAGTTAATGTGACTGAAGCTGAGCCTGGCTGTGGGATGGGTATGGCTGCAGGAGCCTGGATGAAGCCAGGTTCCCTCCTGAGTGCAGGCGTGGGCTGACAGTGGCAGCTGGGGACAGCTTGGAGCACCAGGGAGGGAACGCAGGCAAGGGCAGCTGGGTTGTTGGAAAGGGAAAAAGATATTTTTATTCCAGCAGCTAAAACCCTTTTGTATTTTGGTTTCTCTTAGCAGCTATTTATCCAAAACATTTGGGAGAAAAGCTGTCTCTTTATTAAATATTTAACACCCTTGCCTTCAGCTGTGGGCTGAGAAAGCTCCCAATCCACATGTGAGTCACCAAGAACTCCTCCAACAGAAGCAGAGGAATTCCAGATTGGAGATTGCTACAGCAAAAAAAAGTTTGCTGCTTTGGAAGAAGTCCAGAGTGGTTCACATCTCTCGTATATGATAAAACGCGCACAGCAGTCTGTCTGTCGTGTATGTGGACAAGGAGTCATAGAGTCCCATGTCAGAAGCGGAGAAGCTCTCAGTCTTCTAGGGAGCATCATACCCTATATAATGCAGATGAGTAGTGCACCCAATAGCTCGTCTTTTATTGAATGCTGCCTGCATTCAGATCCTGACCTGTTGGAGGTGGTAAGATGTAGATCACTGCTTCCCTCAGTAGTTTGTTCCATTGGTGAATTAGTGCTGGTTTTAATTTTAATCAGCTTAACTTTCATCTCCAGCCCTCCACTGGAATGCATCTCTCTGCAAAGCAAGGAGATCCCTGATGTGGAGGTGCTCTGCTCCCTCAAGATGACAGTCTGGTACTCACGTTCAGAGAGCAGGAGTGCAGGCTTCTGCAAAAAGAGTGTATGGTAACAAATGGGGGGGTAAGAATGAGCTGTGATAACAAAAAAGGTTATGGCTATCCTAGCGCTGCTGGTGATGAGGACTGTAATGCACTGTGCTTACTTGTGATGTGCAGGCATGGGATGACTCTGCTATTTATTTCTATTCGAGTGACGGGAACTGAATGAATAAAATACGTTAAAACTTTTTTTGGCTTGTTTCTCCCTTTGGCCAAGTTATTTTATCAACATCCAAATGAATTTATCGGCTGCAGAGATAGGTGTCAGTCTCTGTCCCTTAGCGAATTACAGAGGCATCTCCAGCAGTGGTTTTACACCTCTTTTCACCGTGAATCACTTAAAAAGTTTTACTGGTGATGGGGTTTCCTCGTATAGCAAACGTATAGCTCCTGACAAGAGGTTTATTCCCCACATTACTATTTGCGTATACTTAAATGGAGTTCACAATATATAACAATATTTTCACTGGTTAAAAACCTTCAGTCTGTGACACAGGTAGTTTCTGTGCACTCTGAGATCTACAGGGAAGATGTAGACACTAAATGCTTTTTTAAGCCATGTGCTCTAAGTACTTTAAAGCAACTTCTTGTAGCTTACATGCCTGATTCTGATTTCAGAGTAATGCTTCAATATTGTCTTGTTCTAAGTTTATTCCCAATTTAAGACTATGAAAGGAAGATCCTTTTATTCCTGGCTGTTGAGTTTAGAAGTGCAAACCTTACAGCCTCACCACCTTAGCCCAGCATGGTGCTTATTGGAAGGTGAGGGGTGATGCCATTAGCATGTGTTAATAACATGTCCCCATTTGAGCAGCACTGACTGGCCAACATATTCTAGCACAAGTCACTTGGCTCCCTTAGGCAGGACCTCTGCCTTGTGCAGGTGGGACCTGGACAGCTACCTTTTGTGTGTATCTGGCTTTTGAGTAGGGAAGGTTAATGGTTATGACTCTTTCTGTAGGTGGCCTGTGCTGGGTCCCCCTATCTGAGAGGAGTGAATGAGGTTGCTAAAAGTAAATTTGAACATTGAAGACTGGAAGCAGTCAGATATCACTTTGACGGGCATTGTGCAAATAACTAGAGACAAGACAGTCAGGAGAGAGTTTGTACCAGCATTATGGAAAATTTTAAGACCCTTTTTAAGCTCACTGACCAGATGTTCTGCAATACGTACGTAGATGAACATGTATGTAAGGGCTCTCCTTATCGAGAGGAGATCCACCTGTGCCTGAGCTGGCCCATACAGCTGGCAACCCTGTTCTCTACTCACTGCTCAGATTCCCTAATACTGCAATCACCAGCTCTTTGATGAAAGGCGGGTTCATGTATCAGATTGTTGAGCATTAGGGATAGGAGATTAGATTTGCAGTGTAATCTTCCAGTAACATTCCTCTTGATCCAGAGACTGTGCTTTATAAAAAACTCTTTTCTCTCTGACATTGTGGAGGCATGCTAAGGGATGACTGTCTGCTACCTTCATTTGGAAATGGTAAGGCTGCTATTGACCTGATGTTCATGAAGGTCACAGCTGCACTGGGCAAAATTAGTTCTGTGCAGGACAGTTAAGTAGATTGGATTTTCTCAGTTGTAGCTGATTTACTTTCATCTGAGTTCCTCTTTCAAAGCCATTTAAAGTCCATTCCCTCTGCCCCCCACTGCCTGTTTATGGGAAAAAACTGGAAGGGAGAGATTCCTGCCTAGGGGCCAACTTTGCTTCAAGCCCTGTTCTCATACCTTTCCAGGGAAGTGTCCATACAGAGGCTGGGGCAGGCTCTGTAGTTGCTCTGGAGCCTCGGGCTGTATTTCATCCCCTCATGATTGTTGTAGGGCCAGTAGAGGATGGTCTTCCCCTTTGCCAGCTGACTGTAGCTTTGCACTGTCTGCTTTGGATCCAGAACCCTGCTGGGACCCTTCTGTAGATTCCAAGTAACGCTGCTGCAAATGAGGCTGAGCCCCTTTCCAGTCCATCTTTTTTTCGTTCTGTGGCTAAACGTCCCTGCCGATTTTGGAGCCTGATGAAGCCAGATCATTTGGGTCAAAATGCATCAAAGCCCATGTCTTCCAATCAGGAATATCAGTTGAGTACCAGATTTGGCCAGCTAAGTCTGGCCACTAGGAAACCTGTCAGCTACCTGGCTGTGCTGGCAAAGCATGACATATGGTTGTGTGTGGGAAGCCCGTTCATTGTGAGCATAGTGCGACGCAAGAGTGAGAGTGGTTTCCACCTGGCCACATTTTATTTCAGTGACTTTGCAAATGAGATGTAATTATGGTAGGTCTTTGCTGCTCCATGTGGCAAAGCAAGCACTGATGGAAAAGACCTCTTATTTCTAGGCATCTTCCTGTTTTCACTCTCTTTTATTTTAAGTTGTGGGGAAACCTGAAGTCTGCAAAAATTGTTTTCTGGTGAGTTTGGGAAGAGATATTGAAGGCTGTGACAGACAACTGACAGAGTGAGGGCTATATGATACTGGTGATAGACTGTGTGATCCCAGTTCAGCTCCACAGTGTGAATGGGGAAAATTCACAGGGGGATTTGCGTGAGAGCCTGGGCAGGGGTATGGGGTGTGCGAAGGGGATATCTCCTTTGCAAAGGCACCTGTATCAAAAACCTGTGCTGTGTGAACTATATGAAAAAAGGGAGTATAGTGATAATTGAAGTAAAAGAGAGCTGCTGTATAGCAGCACCACAGGGTCCTGAGGAGTAGGGTCTAGCCTGTCTGGGGGAGCTGAGAGGGCTACAGAGAGCAAGTTCATCCCCCCTGTGCCAAGCAGGTGTCCTTGACCTGATCACACTGGTCATCTTTATTAGCACAGAGCCTGTCTGACTGTGGAATGGGGTACTCTGCAGACTGGAACTGATGCTTGGATGTCCTAGTGTAGAAACTGTTGTGAAAGAGAAGCACTAAATCAAGATTTTTGTATTCCATTTTCTTTTCTAAAAGCTTTGGTAATTACCATTGTCCTGTACTGCACTGAAACATGCAATGACCCTCATTTGTCTTTGGCATTTTCTCGTGCTTTTTACTGGCATCTCCTTTGATATTATGACAATGTGTCCTCTATTGGACTAGAGGTATAAATATTGCTTTGGGATTGGGCTTTTTAGTCAACATGCATTTGGGAAAGGTGTTAGTGACTGTCAAGTGGTCAGCAAGCAACATGTGAACGTGCAGTAGCTGGAAACATCAGCATCCTTTGTGTCTGTGTTTCACATTACGTCTGAGGCATGAGGATTTTAGGTTTTCTATTCTGACAATATTATATTAGTAACATGAAGTATTTGACAGTTCTATTTACTCTTTTAATGTCAAAATGTGTCACATCTGGTATTAATTGGTGGAAAATTATGGCTCTAATTTACCAATTTGATTGTCTGGAAAATTGAAGAGAGTAACATAACAAATGAATGCCTATTAATCTTTAAAATGTGTCTGTTTACTATCTGTTAAAATAGCCTGTTACATGATGCTGTAGACAGTTTTTTTGAAATAGTGGTATTCATGGAGAGTAATTACAACCTGGGAGGGCCATGGCCAAAGCATTTCAGACTCTTTGAGGGAGGATGAGCCCGGAGAATTCTTGGGGTCAGTGACAGACACCCACCTGAGGCAGGGTCTCCTCCAGGGAGGAAGGAGGCTGCCATTTGCTAATAACCCTGTGGGAGTGAAAGCACGGTGTCCCCATTCCCACATGCATGCCAGCCTGCTCCCTGCTGTCCCAGGTGCTGGGCAGGAGGAGCAGTCCACCATGGATGTGGCCTTTGCTCTTCTCCTTCCCTCTACCTGGGATTATCTCCATGTGGATTTCTTAGTTCAGGGCACAAGCTACCGCTTCATTGATGCCCCAAACAAATAAATTTGTCCACAGTAATTGTTTTAATCATTATTAATGAGCATTAATTTCCAACCAGACCTCTCCAAAAGCCCTGACTTTTTCAGACTTCTTGGCATGGGATCATAGGCAAAAGAAGTCGAGTTGTTCTTCCTGGGGTTGCAAATGAAAAAGTTTGTCTCACCGACAACGTGTGGATCAAACCCAAACCACAGATACACTTTGGCAAGGTGCTGTCACTCTGTCCTGACAACCCCAGCTCTAATGAGACAGGTCTCCACTGCCTTCTGACACACGGGCAAAGCAAAGGAAGCTGGTGGCAATACAGTGTTACGTGGGTACTCTATGTAGGTGGTGACAGGCCCGATAGCTTTTCTATCAAAAGACGCCCGTGTGTTTGTGAAAATATATTTTTGGAGAATCAAATACCAGGTGCTTATTTTAGTAGCAGAAAGCCCTGAAACATGCCAGCTCTGGAATAAGCTGGTTCTGAAAGCTGACATATTCTGTATGATTATTCCAATATATGCCATCTGTCAGTAGCATATACAAATATTTATGTATTTTATTATAACTACTATGAGGGTACTGAAGCTCATAAATAATTTCATTTTCAGCAATCATTTTATTACTCTTCCATGATTTGATAATGACATTTTGCATGTGCCTGCTCAGGTTCTGACACAAGGAACAGAGTCACAGTGTGGCTATGCAAGTGACACTCTTTTCACAAAAAGCCTGTGGCTAGGGGGGATGCCTGAGCCTGTGTCCCCCTTTGGATGTGCACTAATTCCCACTCACTTCATATCCTTGGGCTTCAGACCGTGCTACACTTTCATTCAGCTCCATTCTGCCTTGTTAAGTGACTGCGCTTAGACTGGCAAATGATATAATATGACTAATTATGTTTAATGCATATAATGTCTTATAATCAAAATAAAGAGTGGATTGCAAACAGATCCTTAAAGGGCACCAGGCATAGAATTGACACTGTATTTATTACCAATAACATTGCTGAAGTGCTAGCAGCTGCTCAGCTCCAGCAAGTGCAGCCCCGTTGCAGAGTTTTCCAGAAGAAGGGCTAAGTGTATCAGAAGCACATTACTGCTGATAATAGTAATTAGTTCAGTAGAGCTCAAAATGTTTTGTAAAATATTATTATCCTGATTTTGCAACTTTGCAAACCATGGCACAGAGAAGCAGCCTCCCTGGCTTGGAGGAGTCGCTGCTGACTGTGGGAATGCTCTGGCTCTGCTGCAGGGCTGCTGCCCCTCTCCTTGGACCATGTTGCTCTCTCCAGCTGACTCCAGACATGTAAGGGATGTCCCCTCTCTACCTCTGCCTTAATTTTCACCACCGTTAGCAAAAAGACTTCAACAGATGAAGTACACTGATGTGAAAGTAGATTTGGGTGTTAGATTTTTGAAAAGCCATTGTTAAGCTGAAAAAGGAAACCGAGAGCTGTAAAGGTTGATGAAGCTCCTCTGTAAGGGACTCTTATTTTGCTGTGTACATTTGTTTTGTCTTGCTTACTAAAGGGATAAAGTGCATTCTAGGTTTCAGAGAGAGATGGCTGATTAATCTGTCTGCCAGGTACATATGGAAATAAATTAGCAAATGGTGCATCTGGGATTAAACCACCACAGAGATGATAAATTATTGCCATCTTCCATGGCTGTATTACTGAAGCTTCACTGGGTTCCCAGTACTCAGTTACTTGCTATTCACACAATATCACCATGGCTGTGGGATGGAAAGTCTCTATATTTGAAGCAATTTTCTGTGATATGCTAGTTTGAGAACAGATCTAGCCAGGCCCTTAAGTATATGCTGTATACTTAAATTAAGTGAAAGCAAAGAGATTTGGTTTGGTTCTTCTGCTCTGCATGAAATTCTGCTGGAATTGTCAGGAAAGGCAAAGGCAAGGACCTGTCTGCAAGAGGTTTTTCCACTATCTGCAGTGAACCTCCACCCTTTATCCCAAACAGCAGAGTTATATATGCTAGCACAATGTTGTGATGCCCTGGAAGACAGCTTTCTCTGTCCTAAACCTCTCCCCCCACCTCCAGCTCAACCCAGATGTAGTTCCAAATTGCACAACTCCAGCTTATCTCTGAGATCAAGACTGGGATGAAACACCACGGGGCAGCTGGTATTTGCATTGAATCCTGATAGAGATTTCTCAGCTGTGTCTGCTTCTGCTGCATTTTTCATGTCTGTTTAAACTGATTTATAGCTGATGGGCTGGCAGCTGGGACATACCGGCCATGACTATAACAGGACGTGCAAGTGGAGTAAGTGTAACAATAGACACGTGGTGTGCTGCTTTTCTGGAGGGAGAAAGGGTCATGCAGAAGTTCTCATCAAGGCTTCTGCATGATAATACTTGGGAGATATTATGGCTGTGTCCACAGTACTTGTTGGGAGCTCTCTGTGGAGCATCAAGACTGTAATTTTCTTTCCCATTCACAAACCTGGGTTTCATTTCAAAAGAAATTGGGACAGCTGTGGAGATGGTGCGAAAAACGGTAGCTGTGCTGGTTAGGCCAGGAGAGGTTCCTTACCTGCACAAAGGTGGTCTGTGATAACAATGCAGAGTAACAAAAGTTCTTGTTCTGATTTCCTTGTTTCCTAGGGTCTTTATTTAGTTCTAAAACTTGCTCTGGCACTGCTCTTCCCTAAAAAGGAGTTGAGGGAATAAAGCAGCTGTGCAAATGGCCACAAAGAAGCTGAGGAGGGGGCAGGTGGATAGAGAGAGAGATCAAAGATCAAGTTTTGCTCAACATGCCTTGTGTGTAAAAGCTGGAGGGCATATTGGAAGAGTGGCTTGAGTTTTCCTAGGGCAAGTCTGTAGCACGTAACAGTTATGGTGCAGAGGTGCCAGGTCCTGGGGTTGGGGCAGTATTTCTGGAAAAGCTGCAGCTGGGCTTTGAACTGGGAGTTTGCAGGATGGCAGGGAGAGCTACTGTCTCCAGGTCAACCCTCCTGGCCCTGCATAGGCCTTCCAGGTCTCTCAAACCAATCCTTGCACAGGGACTGATCCTTCAGGCTGACTCTGGGGTGCAGGGTGGAGATGAGCAGGACAGGACGGTTGTAGGGCTGGGAGCTGCCAGGTGCTGGTTGTTGTTCAGCTCCCGCCTGTGACAGTGGCGAGTGAATGTGAGCCCATCACAGGGCACAGACTACTGTGCGATGGGACTGCTGCAGCTTCAGGCTGGGCTTGAGGAACATTACTGGGTGAGTGTGCCCACTGGTTTTCTTCTCCGAGTCACTCTTTGTGGTCTGTGGGTCAAGCACAATTAGGATGTTTGTGTCCGTGACTGAGTAGCACCGACGAGAACAACACGGTTTGGTACAAGATGCATGGGCGGATGCTGAGCTGTAAATCTGAGCTACCAAGGACTCTGAGAGTGCTGTTCCATTAATCCAAACACAGAAATATTTATAGAAATGGATTTATTTTCCAGTGACTTTATTTGCAAATTCTGGTTAACAACAACAGTTTGCTCCTAATATGATCATGTCAAGAAGCAAGTGGGACTTACTGTCATTCTTGGCCTTTCCCACAAAGTGTTTTGAGCAGAATGCGGAGTGAGTCAAAGGAAGCACTGGCTGATGGATGAACAGATTGCAGCACAGTCATCTATTCTATTGCGCACTTCCAGGGAAACCCCTGCAAATTAGATGTGCAGTTTTCAAATGTACAGAGAAAACTAAAGAAATTACATTATGAATGAAAAATTAGATGGAAATGTCTACTGTCTCATAAACGATTCAGGAATAACTCCCTCTAAAATATTCTGGTTTATGCATGCGTTTAATTTGTGCTCTGGGAGCAAAATAAAGTTGCTAAGATAAAACATTCTAATAATGATTTATGTAAATTTATTTGAACAAAGAAATTATGTAGTTGCCTATAGCAAATTGTTTGGAATGTGAAATGGTATTTATGAACTGCTTCTCTCTATATGAATACAATAGATGGTAGGAGAAGGTCCATAAAGAAAACATAATTGTACATTCAAAATGGACTCTGTTGCCATCTCTAGTAAGCAGGAAAGCCAGTTGAACAGATTGTTGAGTGTCTGATAAAATAATCTCTAGCTTGATTCTTCCTAGGCTATTTATAGCACATGTTTAATTTAAAATTTAGGTATGTGCTGCAGATGACCGTAACAATCATAGCAGGGCCATGTATGATAATACAAATTGTTTGCCTCACATCACACATATGCCAAAATCTCAAGTCTTCTTTACAAGCAGAAAATCAGGCTCCGTATCCTCAAAATATGGCTGAAAATAGGAAAACAATTGTAGTCCCCAGCTGCTACGGGCATATGGGGCCAAATTTATCCCATCTGTTGAAGGTTATGGAGTTCCGCCAGGGATGACTTTGATCCCGTATGTCTAGCAAAGTGGAACCAATATGTCAATATAAGATATCCTGCTACTTCTGATGTTCTCCCAATAAAACGACATCATTCAAAGTGGCGTGGATTTCCCAAGTGCCCAAGTCACAAACACAATCACGGGGGATATTTCAAAAGTGCTCTGATTCTTGCTGCGTTGATGTTAAAGCAGCAAACAACAATTGGCTTTTTCCTTGATGAGGGTTCAAGCCCAGGAGCTGCTGGTATAAGCCAGTGTGCATCATCAGCCTGAGGCACGGAAACCAAGGGCCATTTGAAGCATTTTAGCAGAACACTGGAGGACAGAAAGCTGTTTCTGCACTCAGGTAATGGAAAGCATGTTTCACTTGAAAAGCTTTTTTCAAATCAGGGATAAGAATGCCATGTAGAAATAAAAGGGTTATTTACTGTATTTGCTTTGGCATACCAAGGCATCTCTAGATACCTGGTGATGGGCTGAGCCATAAAGTCTGCATTCAGCTCTAGTAATTTACAAGTTTAAGAGACATTTGAATCCCTTGCTTTGAACAGGACTGCTTTCCTAGTCACCAGCAGCCACTCTCCTGGGGACTAGAAGGATTCAAGTAAAATAGTGCTCTGTCACACAATTAGGGTTCAGAGGACATTTTTGCTGTTTAGTTCCTTCTGGTTTATTCTGGGCTAGTACTAAGTGCCTAGAGTAGGAAAGCTATGTCTGCTGCTCAGGACTTCACTGGTGGCAACAGAAGGGTCTTTCCAGCACCAGGCTGATATATTAAAGGCAATAATAAACAGAAAGTGACTCTCTTTGGTCTCATGCTTGCAGACTGTTCTTTTGGGCTCTGCGAGTGTATCTGAGCGAGACCAGGAAAATCATATAAGTGCTGTCATGACAAACCTGCAAGTTACTGATCAAGGTGGTATTTATTTCCAGCAATGGCCTCTATGAAAGGCAGGTCTTGATAAACACTGTTCCTTAGCACAGCTGACAAAATTTTACATAAAATTATCCTGGGAGATGATTGTAGAGTTTAAATGTAACTGCAGACATTTATAATCAATTTACTTTCCCCGCATTCAGTTTATAGTACCTTATAAAGAGGATTTTGAATGGCTGTGGACAGAGCCACTCCAGTCTCTGTCTAGAAAGCACATAGGCACTGTTATCCTGGAGTGAAGCGGTATAAAAGTACAGTGGACTCACCCCACAAGCAGCAACTGGAAGATCATCTATTTTGCTCTATTTATTCCTTTGTGACTATTCTCTTCTGCCTGGGGCTTTCTCATCTGCACACTGCATTACTTATGGACTGCCAGGCCAAATCTCCAAAGATATCTGAGAAAACCTGACAGGTTCAGTTTCAAATCTCGATCAATGCGTTTCCCCCCAAAACAGAATCAGTTGTTGGAAACTGGGGTGAAGCCATTTGTGCCTTTTGTTTTGCCCTTCAGGATGCCATTCCTTTGCCACAGCAGATCAGCAGGGAGATCACCAAATCATTTGCTGAGATGGCATATCTTTCTCCAGAAATATGTGAGATTTGGTTAATTTTAATAGCTCACCTATTTAACGTGCTGGGTTGTAGCTAACACTATCTATTACAAGTAATGAGCTAAAGTGGGACACCTCTGTCACTTGAGGGTGCTGCAACTGCAAAGGAGGGTTCCATAGAAGCTCTTGATTTGTCAGTGGTAACCATAGCTCTCACTTCAGCTCAGTCTTCAGCTGAGATAAAAGCATTGTTTGCTTAACAGGATTGAATTTTCCTCACAGAAATAATTGAAACAATACGAGAATCACCCAAACCTGCACTGAGCATTAGCAGATGAGCTGGTTTGAAATCGATCCATTCGGAAAGGGAATAATGTGCAGATTGGTCAAGGTAATGATGGTATCGGATGATAAAATGGACGCAGGGATAAAGAAAGCTTGTGAGGGATATAGTGTCACCTAAAAGCTTTGCAGAAGTGCTTTTATTACCCTGAATCAGCTTGGTTTTGCACTGACACTTAGCTGTTTGCAAAGAATTATACCTGCTTCTGAGATAAATACATCTGACAGTGAACTCTTAACCCCTCTTTCTCAGGCCTTCTCTGGGCAGTGGCCGTGGAGAACGAGATGCCTTCAATTTTTCCAAATAAAGAGTTAGGGAAAATGGGGTGCAAAACTATGGTACATAATTTTCTAGTGAGCAGAACACTCCAGGAAAATTACAGTCATTATTGAATGTAATGAAACCTGACAAATTAGAGTTTCATAGGCCCTCCTTGAGATTAGCGTAATCCATTAAACATGCTTCTCTGACTGCTAAATGGCATTGTCCCATTTCCCCTTAAGAACTTGAGAAATTCTGAGGTAACTCTGGCTAACAGCTGATTGAAAGCACCCAATCAAGAGCTCCTTAAAGTAAGAGGAGAAATTATACTGATTAACATTATTTCCAAGAAGGTAGTCTCTGAGTAGGCTGTAAATTGTGTTAGAAGCATTTGGGTATTGCAGGGAAGACTGAATTTGACACTGAAGTGGCCACAAAGTAATGTACGAAGTGGAGTGATCAAGAGAAGAACATTTTGTTAATTGTGGTGGGAAAATTGAATTACTCTCAGTTGCATAGCTATTCAGAATATGTACATTAAAGTGAATGATACACAGTTTAAAAGAAGAGCAAGCAAATACAAAGAGCAGCAAAAGCCCCTTTCACAAATCCTTCTTGCCTCATTATTTATATCTTAAGATTGTTTTCACAGGGAATAGCATGGCATGCTGGTCATGAATACCTTATCCATTACGCTAAGACATCCTAGTTATGCAAGCTAAATCAATACAGTAGTATTTTGCTTTTTCCTTAACTGATTGTACATTAAAAGCAACCGTTAAATGACAGCCATTAGCACCTGAGACCTGGTCACTGGTGCTGAATGAGCTGACATGAGATAAATGGTGAAGGGTCTGTGTGATAGTTAGAATTCTGAATTTCACAACAAAGTCTTCAAACTGGGAGTCACTGAGAGAGCATGTAAGTTGCTGTTATTGGATAGAGTGTCTTTATCTTGTGGATGAGGTTGCACATTGATATTCTCTAGTGCTTGGTCCTTCAGGGCACTAAGACCACCTTAGACAACTTTTATAGGCTTAAGTGAAGGAGATGCTGTGGCTGTAGGTGGGCAGAGTAGTATTCCTGCACAGATGAGCCTCTCCCTTGGTAAATTGTCTCAAAATATGAATCCCACAACTAAAAAGGGGGTATAGCACATGTGCGCTGGAGTGATGCAACTGCAATTTAGTTCTGTTTCTTCCATCTCTTGGTCAAACCCATCTCCCATCCCACGTCCCAGTTTGGGAGGTGCTGCGCGCTGCCAGGCACAGTCTGCAACATCTTTTGGAAGCTTCCAATGCACTGATGCATGACACTGAAACGCAATAAAAATTAAAACCTGGAATAATGGCAGGCATTAATAGATATTTCTCATATTTCTGAGGCAAAGATTTAAGTGAAATGCTAAATGTCAAATTAAAAGAGCCACATGACTACAATTTAATGCTAAGAGCTGTCTAATCTGGTAATGTCATCTCATTTCATGACATCCTTAATGACCGAAGCTGATCCAGAAGATTGATTTGTGGTATTTTTCCAGGATCACTTATTAAAATTAGCTCTGTTAGTGGTGCTTTGGGTGGTGTTTCAGCCAGACCAGTGGGTACTGGTACAGTGTTAAAGTGCTGTCATGGCACATAAAGAAGAACTGAAGAAAGAACCTTTGAAAGGTTGGAAAGGAAAACAAGCACTTGAAATACAAATAAGATTCTCATAATCTTTCCTCTGCCTAGAAGGAGTCTGTCAGCATGGCTGACGAGGTGCAGAGCAGAACACAATGAATGTGGACATAGTCCTAGAGAAGTTAAATTTATTCCCCCCTAATCTAACTGCTTATAAGCATTAATGGTGCCCATTCCTATAATATCTGAGCAATATTTGACGTTGTTCAGGGCTGGCTATCAAGAGCAGATCTTTAAGGAAGATCTCTTGTTGGTTATGATCTAGCTTATACATAAAAATGTTTATGGTAGCTGCTTATATCTATCCTCTCCTAAAAGATAAAGCACTTGAGTGCAGGCTGAATTCTCATCTCCTGACATTCATTATAAACCAAGAAGCCAAGTTTTTTTAAAGCTATTCAGATGTTTTGTGCTGTAACTTTCTCTAGTAGATATATTCCTATTGATTGCACTGAAACACACAGAGAAGAACAGAACAGATCAATTGAAAAGTAAAGTTAAGACAGCAAGCACACTTCTTTTCCACTTACCATAATGGAAGCAGTTAGGGCTGGATCTATCCCAGGTGTAATGCTGCTGAAGTCAATGGAGTTGTACCAGCGATGAATTTGACTCCTAGTGTTTTGTTTTGACCTTTTCAGAAGGTTGCTCTGCAGGAGTGAAACTATTAAACACAGCCATTGATACCTTAAGTCAAACTATAGAAAAGGTAAATCTAGTGTGCATAGAACCTTTTTCATTAAGGAAGAGGTCTGACTTTTATAGAGTGAGGGCAAAAGAATTGATTCCAGATAAGTGCTGAACTTAGTTTCGGGTTTCCCTGGTGAGTAACAATCCCAGGTTGGCCCAAGACTTGAACATCTCTGCGTTCGTGCACAGTTGTCTGGAAGGGGCTGCATGGTCTGTCTGTATGTCTGTGCATCCAAATGGGTTTGGCCTGGATGTCAGTTTTTGCAGAGATGCTATTCATCTGCTCGCCAATGATCCATGTAAACCAGCTGAATATACTTCTTCATTCAGGTATCCTGAAATTGCCTGGCAGTGCTCTGTGTGATGATCTTTATTAGCAGGTGTGCTTGGATTTCAGTGGACACCACAGATTGTTCATCCACTGCAGTTGTCTCAGGAAGGAGGAACTAGTGCTGTGACTTTGGAGTACTTTCAGCTTCAAGCCTGTTTTACATTCTGTTTTACATTCTGTTTACATCTTCCAGGCTAGGAGACAGCAGTGTGTTCTGTGGCACCCAACAGGCAGCAGTGCAACTGAGAATGGACCCTCAGATTGGCACTGTCTCCATCCCACTGCACTGCCCTGCACTGAAATTTCCAATGATCTCTGAAAACGGTAACAGTGAGCCATGCATTGTCCACAGGAACAGAGCTTTGCTAAGAAGGAGGGAGACAGTAAGAAAAGCTCTGACTCTCCCTCGATAGATAGCTGGATTTGGAAGGATAGCAGAAGTCCACAGAAGCATGTCAGAGGTGTGCTGCAGGAGGTCCCCCTTGCCTGCAGTGGGTAAGGGCAGCAGGCGCCAACATTCGGTGCTGCTGCTGTGGAAGTGAGAGCTGTGGGAGGGGCTGCCTGGAGATGTCCCACACTGTCTCACTGCCTTGGCCCAGAAGTGATGCTGGACAGGCCCTCCTGGGGTGGCTGGCTATGTGCTCCTACCTCTCTTGTCATAGCTCCTTCCCTTTCTCTCTTTTTTCATGTCCAAGCTGCCCCTGCCCTTTGCTTTTATGGCCCCTTGTCTCCTCCTGTCCTCACCAGCAAAGCTTCTCCCCAGCTGAGCTTAAGGTACTGCTGGCACCAAATTGACACGTGCAGCCTGTCAGTCTGCTGCCCTGCCACGGGCTGTGGGCTCTTGGGGAGCAATGTCTGATCCCACACTGCCTGACTCAAACTGGACCAAGGCCTCCCCTTCCCTACTTGTTGAGTAAATACACTGATTTGCAACAACTCATGATTTTCCTGGTGGGAGAGGGAGGAGGAGTAAGTAGGTCTAAACATTCCTTGAGCTTCTTGGACCTACCCATTCCTTGAGCTTCTTGGACCTACCCATCCTGCATATGTATGTAAGGTGAGAGGATTTCAACACAGACAACTCTGAATAAGACCATTCATGTTGATGGAAAGTTTTATTTACAATATTGTTCACTGTTTTATAGCTTTTTCTTTTTTTTTTAAAATAAAATACAATCTCAGTTTCCTCATTTGCCCTAATTCTTGCACATTGTAATTCCTCTACTAGGTGAGACTTGAGTCCCTGTGCCAGCAGAGGTTTCCAAGCAGGAGGCCATGAAACAGTCTCCTTCAGCAAGGGATTTCTTGATTTTGTAGAGTCTACTGCACTATGTTTACTAGTTTCTTCTAAAGTGTTATCATAAATAATTAAAGCTAAATTGTGCTTGTTAAATAAATGAGGAATGCACATGTTCAGATGCATTATCTATGTTTTAATTGCACTCATTTGTTGAGGCTGTCCTTGGGTAAGGAGGTCTTCCCGCCTGAACAGAGGGCTATGGGAGCTGCGGGATCTGAGCTGAAAGACTGGACCCTTACTTGTTTGCCCAGGAATTTTTAAAACACATTTTTAACCTAGTAGTGAGCATCATCCATTGCATGAGATGATGTTTCTGGAGGCAGGTGCCATCCTTTTGCTATGGGCTTCAAAAGCGTGGAGAAACTGTTTCATGGGGTGAAATCTTGACGGAGGTGGTTTTTTACATCCAGGATGCTGTTCAGCAGGTACAGGACAACCAGGTGAAGCCCAGTGCCTCTGGTGTTTACAACCACATATGTTCATACTGAGCACTTTGCAGTGCCCCTCCACAGCCTCCCGAGGGCTGGCTGCCCCTGGGGCTCCCCAACGCGTTCCCTGTGCTGCTTCCTCCATGTGGAGCTCTGGTGGTTTTATTTTCTTCTACAATCTTCTCATGTGCTTTTAGCCCTTCCGTGTCTCTGTGACACGTGCAGGCCAATGCCTGTGCTGGGTACAGGTCCCACTTGGCTGCTGCTGTGCAGCTGAAGGGACACTGTGCCCCGTGAGGTTCACTGCTCTGCAGGCTCTGACATCCCTCCCTCTCAGAAAGCGATCCAGCTTCATCTTACAACTGGTTTTCAAACTAATTGCTGCACGGAGTCTCACAGCCATCCTGATTAGTGATTTAAAACTTCTGGACTCAGTAACTCTATCTTCATTAGGAAGATCTGTTTTTACAATAATTGTCTCTAAAGAGGGCCTGGGGGATTATTAAGAGATGGCATTCATTATCAGTAAAAATACCATGAAGAAATTTCCTAGACAAATGTTGATGTTCTGGACGATGTAAATTTTCTTCCACAAGGAAACAATTTTATCTAAAAAGCATAATTATCTTAGTAACTGTCTTAAAAGCTAAATTGGATTTTAAGGCTTAGTCTGTGATATAGGGCTTGGTCAGGGATTTCCTGGTGGTTGACACCTGCAGTGCTATGCAGCTGGGAAAGGTAAGGTTGGTTATTTGGGGAAAAAGCCCGAACACTAACCAACAGAAAAAAGAGTGTGGAGGAAGAGAAGTAGTAGTGTCATTGGTAAGGAAAGGCTTTGGCAGTATCTGACTTTTAGGAAGCAGGATAAGTTGGAGAGAAATGAACTCAGGCAGCAGAAACCAACTTTGGAGCTTGAGGGCTGAATGCTGAGAGAATATGGCAGATGGAGAAAAAAGAACTTGTGGTTTAGTTAAGTTAGTTAGTTAGTTAACTAGGAGGGTTACAAGAGGGGCTAGTAGCTAGAAGATCTGCTGGATGGTGTGATGGATCAGTAATCAACAAGAGGACTCGCTGATGGGAGGAATGAGGCTGGTGGATGGAGGTGCAGTAAGGCTGCCCTTGCTTAGGAAGAGATGGGCAGAGCAAGATGATGGGCAAAAGGAGAGCATTGCTTGCTGAATTTCTGGAGGTCTTCTAACTTTACAGAATACACAAATACAAGGCAGCTGTAAGAGCAGAGTCAGATGTCTGTCTCTATGGTCACCAAAGGAATGTAAGTATCCTTGGATACTTCCCCACAGCATCTAAAATGGGGTTTATTGAAAGACTTTTGTCTTTATAGAGGACGTGGTTATACAGCTAGAGAGAATGAATAGATTTGCTTTTCTTCTGTACCTCAACTTTGCCTTCTTGATGTTTATTTTGATTATTGTGGCTTCTGAGGCTTTTTAAATTAGTATTTCTTTCTTAAACAGATTGTCTGTGAATGGTCCAGAATCTCATGTCCGAGGCTGCAGAAAATATTATTTTACTAAAAAAGAATGTGAAAGTGAATTTTCTCTGAGGAGATAAGTTTTTGAATGATTGTTTGTATCTGCATCTAGGAGAAAGGAAATTATTATTTCTTATGGCAGCTGAGAGATGGTCATGAGGAAAAGGAAGCTATTATTAATTAATCATCAATTATTATTTTAATATTTATGTAGCACTGTGTGACTGGTGCCCCACAGGGAAGGCGGATCATTTCTCTGCCTGAGGAGCCTACATTCTATATTTAACCATGGTGAGGGCTGCTCATGGCAGATGATGTGTTTTCATCATTCTCTGCTCTGCCTCAGCTTTTCAGTTGAATCCCATTTTAATTCCCCATCCCCAACAGAGGGGAGCCTGCACTAAGAAGGAATGGCAAGATCAGAGTCTAAAAGAGCACAATCAATGCAGTAAACAGAGAGGCAGGATTAGAGGTCTGATCTCAGAGTTACATCTTGCAATCCTTACCCAGAATTGCAATAATGTAAACAAAACCTTTCCAAGAATAAAGAGTGCAGGATTGGTGCCAATTTGGAAAGACCTGCCCTTCCTGGGCCCTCAGGCTGGCATCCAAGTAAAGTTTTTGGGTTTTTTTTCCCCAGTCCTTAAATTAACACCCTCAATGGTGAGACCTGGCCTGCATGGAATTGGTGGCAGCAATACTGGGATGTTTCTCTTACAGATGTTTTTCCTGACCTTACCTCTTGCTGAAGTCCTGTTCCTATTTTTGTGCTTTCAAGCAGGTGTTTCTGGATGCTGTGCCTGTGCCTGATACTGTGCTCTGCTGGCAGCAGTCAGCAGGGTAATGAACTCTGATAGATGTATTCTGATAAAACCCATATATTTAGATCCTAGGAATTAGCTGATACATCACAAGGGTTGTATTGTAAGGCAGCAGTTCCGCGAAGTGACAAACTGAACTCTGTGATTCAGTGAATACGCATATCTGGCAGACCACTTAAAATGGAGTGGATTTGAAAGGGCAACTGAAAATATGTAATACTGAGAGAAACCAGCATTTATGTAAAGTACCTATCATTGTCAAAGCGAAGTGTAGTGGCTAGATCAGAAAATGGGAGTCAAACAGTCTAGGATTTATTTTTGGCTCCAGCATATCTGTACTGAAGTCAAATTAATTGGAGCTAAATACAGAAGTCTCTCCTTATATAGGATTTTTGATCCACTTTCAGAACTCTGTTACAGGGATGTGCTATTTTGTTTTTCCAGAGGGTGATCTAAAAGCATGGAAGGAAGTTGCTACATTTTGTATTAATGCATCCAAAATTTTTTCCATAAGCATCTGAGTAAGTATTAGATGTATAACTTCTGTGCTTGGAGGGATAAATCTGTGGAAATCTATAGCTATTGCCAGGTGCCAGTTTTGATCAGAAATCTGTTGGCTTCAGTGAAATTTTGCATAGACATTTTCCCCTGTCAGGTGACCTACTTAAATAGAAGAAATACTGTGTAACAGTCTTACAGAAGTTTCTGGGCAGAGAATCCCTCTTCTGCAGTGTAGAAATACAGGACAAAAAGAGAAGTTTTCATTTATTAGTTCATTTCCCTTTATTTAAATAGAGATTTTAAATAAAGGAAGTTTAATTATTTTGATTGTGACTTTTGCTTGTTAAGAAAGATTCTTTAAAAAACCAAACCATAACAATCTGTTGTCTACAGGGGAATGAATGCCTGTGAAGGTATCTCGGTGAACTTCAGAGAAGCTCTGTTGAAAAAGTTCAGCTACCTGGACAGTGAGTTTATCTTTGTGCTGGTGTGGGGACATTGTTTACAGGACGTGCTGTGGTTTGGCTGTCCTTACACCCTGCTGTGCAGGGGGTAGCAGATATATCCTTAGAGATTACCACATGAGAGGATGTTGTGGTTCATTTTTTGTTTCAACCAGCTTCCAAGTCTAGACGGTTGCTCAACTGTTCTCCCAAGAGTGGAGGCTTGCTAATGGTTATGGAGAAGAGACAGTCTAAGCATATGGACAGTCAACTCTGCAGAGACATGATTGGTTTCATCCCTCTGGCCTGGCTTGGGCCTCCGTCACACTGAGTGTGCTCTCAGTCTGCCCAGAGCAGGGCACATTCCCCTTGGGGATCAGTGTCTTGTAGGAGTAGGACCCAATCCAGTATCTGCAGTGCACAGTTCTGAAATAATTCACAGAAAAAGCTGTTTAACAGGGTGTGTTACCATCTTGTCTGTCTGATTAGAATTGAAAAGCAGAGCTATCCGAGGAGAGGAAGACACCAATTCGGTTGTCTGTGTTGCCATCTCCTTCCGGCAGCAGAGCGGGAGAGGTGCAGGACTAACAGCAGCCATAGCTGGTTTGGCCATACCAGTTTGTGTTATGGCTGAGGGCCAGATACACCCAGGATGACAGTCATTTCTGTGCAGGACATTGCCTCCAGGCACGACAAGTGTCTTGATGAATATTCTGCTGTAACTGCCCTCCTCTCTCGAAAGCATTGTGTTGGCAGGAAAAGAGGCAAACCTTTAGGTAGGGCTTGTAAGATGGCACTTTTGAAAGTACCTGAAGGCTGCAGCACTACTAACTTCACTGAAAGTCAATTAAAAGTCAGTGAGACTTGGGCTCTTAAATCTTTCCAGTGCTTTTCTTAAAAGTTACCATCAGTACTTGAAAATCTAATCTACTGACTGTGCCTCCATTGCGCCATCCATCTGAGGATCTCTAATCAAAGCTGTAAATATCTATAAATCTGTAATACCTTATGAATTCTCTATATTGACTTGAGTTTTGGGATGTTCACTGTATGAGTATATTGATTTAGGTTAATAGGAAAAATAACCCAGTCAGTAATAAAAGCTGATGGTAAATCACTTCTCCAGGAGCCCAGTTTGGGCAGGTGACAGGCAGTGCGAGGATGGAAGGATCCTGCAAGCAAAGGCCAGTAAGTCAGCATGAGCAGCTTGTGTGTGCCCTTTCCTTCCTTCCCTCACTGTGACAAGGAAAAGTCTAAGGGAGACATGCTGAGGGGAGAGCAGTGTCTCCTGAGGAATGAGTCAGCTGTAGCCGTGATACCATCAGGTGACACAAGATACACCTGCCTACTCTTCTTTTAAGTTGCTGTTAAGTAACACCTTGAATTTAAAGGCCCTTTCACAGCGCTCTGACAGAAGTCCAGGAGAGTCCTCACAGTTTGTTAAATAAACAGGGTTCACGCTCAGTGTGCTGCTTCTCATCTCATCTCAGGGCTGCCTCTCACAGCAGGAGCAACTTCAGGATTGCATCCTGGAAAAGAGGGTGATGCCTCACACTTAAGGAAGGTGCAGTCAGAACAACAGAGGTACCACTCACTGCAGCGTGCTTCACCCATATCCCAAACTCATAGAGGAAAACAACCCTAGATTATCCCATCCAACAGCTGATATGGATCTGTACCATTTTGCCTGAAGCTATTCTGTAGACTGCAAGGAAAAATATTAGCGATCTGCAGGAGAAGCCAGACTGCCCGACATGGATATAACATTAGGCTTAGCTGGAAGACCCAGAGCAGTAGAATTTGTAAGCCGAGTATCTTTTTTCTGGTCAACCTCCTTGGGATATTAACTCACATTATTCTAGCTCAGTCTCTTGTCCTTGTGGTTTATAAAGCAAAAAAGCCTTTTTTTCCCCTGTTAATTTTCAGTGTATTGCTCTCTTGTTTTAAATAAAGCTCCTGCTCTATTTTTGAATAGCATAATGAGTGAAAAATGACTTTATTCATCCTGGTGGCAGGACAGCAATTTGTTACACTGCCAGCTTGAGGACCTGGATCAGAAACAAATTTGGGTTCCCAGGCCCTGTGCCAGAAGAGCTGAGACATATTTTTGAGGTGATGTACTTGGACTCTAGGGGGAGATTGTTGACTGAACTGAGCTGCTTTGACAAACATCCTGCCAGCTGAGCCATGACACACTGCTGGTCTTTGCCTCAAATGGGCAGGTCCCCTGCCCTGCACTGTACACCACAGTTAGGAACTGCTCCCAGGAGCTGGAAGTGCAGGTGAAGAACTGAGGATACTCTTGAGTGGAAATTAAGTTCCTGCATATATGTTCCCCCTTATTTTTCACTTATTATTCCAGCGATCCAAGCAGAAGAGCCCATATATAATGAGTGCAAATTGTTGGAAGGGGAGTTGTTGCCCTTTTCACGTGGTGCCAGAGCTGAAACTTGAGTAGAAGATGATGCAAGGCCATTGCTTCCCACATGACCACCCTGGAACATGTCACCCTTTGAAAGCACTCTATCACGTCCCCATAGCCCTTCCCACCATGCTCCATGGTCCTTCTTCATCTCCCAGACTATTTCCACCTTGGCCATGCTCCTGCTATCTTAGGCAGATGCCAGGTGTAAGCTGGAGGCTGGGACTTAGATTGGAGCACCCCTGAGAACTTTGGTAACTCTGCAGCTGCAGCTCTTTCACGGGACTGAGCCTGCATAGGGCCTGATCTGTTACAGCTTGTGTTTGTGTGAGGCAGCATCTTCCAGCTGCTGTTCTCTTCATGGATAAAGATGTCGTCAGCTGGAATGATCTGCTTCCACATTTTGTATGGACATATTAAGTGCTTGGAAAAGCTCCAGGTATTTCAAGCGAGACTATAAGGGGAAAAAATACAGAGCGAGACTACAAGGGAAAGCATGTTGTTAGGACTTTTTTACTAAAAAGAACTCCCTTTTCTCCTATCTTGGTAGACACAATACTGATAATTATGACTATATGATTAAATGGTCATTGATAGGTATGTTTGTGTACTATATTTTGTTGTTTCTGCATACCTGTAGTTATATCAAGGAGTGAAATGCAGATTAAATATTAGTAGCACTGTCTGAACAGTAGGAAGGCACTACAAAATCAAGAGAAGTCTGCACAGACCTGAGTCATGTGTCCTAGATATACAGTAATTACCATAATACACAAGAAATAGGGGTTTCAAGCAAAGCTGTGACGTGACATGGTTAAAGCAAAGAAAGAATTTTTTTTCACACAGTTAAACCGTGGAACTTTTGCTACAGGTTGTTGTTGATGCTGAAGCTTACATGAACCTTTTCGAAAGTTGATAGAAAAAAAATATCTTTGGGTTTACAGCATACCACAGCATCTGATCACATCTTTAGCTTAAACTTTTAAGCAGCAGGTTTCTGGAAGTACAGGAGGACGCTGCAGAGTATCACTGTGCATTTGCCCTGTTCTTCCTTAGCTGTGGCTGGAACCAGGACTGTGGTGTGACTGGCTTCTTCAGCTCTTACAGTAAATGTTAAATGGAGTTATGTGGCAGGGAGGTAAGGAAGAAATAAAGGTAGAGAGTTGGATGCTGATTAGAGCTGGCGTAAATCCAAGGATGCAATCAAATAGTGCACGGAGCCACAGTGTGCTGGGGTACCTGAGGACAGCTTCAGCCCAGCTCCCTAAGGACTCTGCAGGTGCCAGCATCACACTTCCCGCTCAATAAGGCAAGCACAGGCATAAATTTCTACCTGGCCACTTTCAAGATCTTATTCCATCTGCCTGACCTATGAAAGAAGAAACTCTGTTCAAGTGGAACCCATTAACTTCAGTAAGGACCCCCTTTGGGTACTTGACAACTAAAATCCCAGTCTTGAACAGGCTTGAGCACATACTTGCCACGATGTGCATGCACACACACGAATACATGTATCACCAAAGGCCTGGTTGCAGACCTGTGCTGCATGTGTCTGGCTCCCTAAATCTGATGGGTGTGTATGGGAATCCAGAGTCAACCGTGGCTGTGTACAAGGAGCGTGCAAGACCAGTGCTGTAGCAGAAGAGCAGGTAGTAGGTTACTAATGGCAGTGATTGTTTCAGGCCACTTGTTTTGCCTTCTCCACTATTGTAGAGGTTGTGACAATAGACAGAAATACATAAAAATAAGGGGGATACATGTATTTTCTGTCCTCATCTGGTCAGCACTTACAGATTTTCTCACTCAGCAAAGTGACTACCCTGTAATCACTGGAGCATATGGGTTCTGGCTTTTGTTTGGACTGGTGCGTGGTAATGGATGAGCAGAGAGGCAATTTCATTTATATGGAGGTGGGCATTATGCAATTTAAAGGGGCTGCAATTTTACCTTTTTGTTGAACATGTGACGTTTTTTGTGTTGTGAACATGTCAATTTTCTGATTGCTGGTAAGAAATACCTACAGTTTGCTGTAATGATATGACCAAAGCACAGAGTAGCCCAACCTTCCCCACTGATTGGCATACACTGGGGTCTTGAGAGCTGTGAGATTATGCTGTCTGGAGAGCCAAGAGAAAGGAGCTGCAGGACCAGTTTTTCAGTAGACATAACAGTTGCATGTGGCTTTGGATTGGGCTGCGATTTCCCTGGCACCCAGAGTGATCCAGCTGCCTTCACCTCAGCGACATCAGCTGGCCCCAAAGTGGTGGTCAGGATTAATCAGTTGGCCAGTGCTGGCTGTGTGCCCTACTCGAGACTTCTATGAATTTGCTGAGACCAGTGTCTCAGAAACCACCCCCCCCCCCCATGACCTCTTAGGTCAAAGCCATCCAGGGCACTCTCAACACGAATAGTGGCATTGACCAGTCAAGAGATTCACTGGCAGTTGTAGCCAAGTGTTGGCTTTGTTGCAAGAAGTTAAAAGCTGTACTGTCAGTTTGTTTGCTCATCCTCCCCCAGATCTGGCATTTCTTTGATTATGCAGCCAACTGTAGGTTGTTGTTATTTGGACCAAATCATGCCTTGGAGCAAAACTGACACCACTGCTGGGCCTCATTAGGGAAATGAGGAGCAGGGTGTGGGGAGCTGGCTGGAGGAAGCGCCTTCGTTTCCCACCACTGAACTGGGAGGTGAACTGCCCTTGCCAGGCAGGTTAGTGGGGTCTGTGGTTTCAATGGAGCCCTTTGCTAACACCCTTCAGTTACAGGAAGCTTAGGACTCTCAACAGGTTTTGTCCTCGTTTCAGCTGGAGTTTTTTTCTAGTAGCTGGTACAGAGCTGTGTTTTGGATTTAATATGTGAGTGATACTGATAACACGCTGATGTTTCTTTGCCGCTGTGCAGTGCTTACCCTAAGTCAAAGACTTTCAGTTTCCTGTGATCTGTCAGTGAGCAAGTGCAGAAAGAAGCCAGGAGGGAGCACAGCCAGGACAGGTGACTCAAATTGGCCAAAGAGATGTTCCATACCATAGAGTGTCATGTGTAGTATGGGGGAAGATGGCCTGCAGGGGCTGATCGCTGCAGGGAACAGGCTGGGCATTGCTCAGTTGGCGATGAGCAACTGTACTGTGCATCACTTGTTCCCCTCTTATTCCTCTCTCTCCCTTTTCTTCATAATATTATTCATGTTATTATTATAATAATAATTATTTGTGTTATTATTATTATTATTATTAACTTTATTTCAGTCATTAAATTGTTCTTAATTCGTGAGTTTTACCTTTTTCAAGTTCTCCTTCCCATCCCAACTGGGGCTGGGGGGCAGTGAGCAACTGGCTGCGTGGTGCTTAGCTGCTGGCTGGGATTAAAACATGACAACTTTTAATAAGTTTACTTGTGTGCTATGTGATGTAGGTTGCTCCTTGCTGTCTCTGTGTTTGTTTTTTTCTAATTACCATTTTAAAGAGAGTACTGACAGGGCAACATGGTTTCTGTGAATCTCTGGTAATTTCAGAATCAAGGATTTAAATAAATGAAGACTAATCACATACTTACTGGTAGGTGGTAAAGTCCTTTTCTTCAAGTAGTGAAGAATTTCTTAATATGCTTAGTTACAGCATTGGCAGTTTGGAAGAGAGTGATTAGTGAAATTTGCAGTGATTATTTCATTTGCAAACGTACTTTGCTAGGCCTTTTTCTTTTCTTGTGTTTAGATATCACCTTGATGTTGCCTTACCATCTCCCACACTTTACCCCTCTTTATACTTCACTGGACTTTAGCTATGTAATTCCCAGCTTCCCCTTTTATTTAGTTGTTCCTGACCTTTGGAGTCTGATTGTGTAACCAGAGGTGCAAGTAGTGTTTTCCTGCTGAAGATCAGACATGTCGTATAAGACAGTGTCTTTAATGTCACTCTGTTGTTGCTAGTTCAATATGTGAAAGTTACTAAAGATAACTTATAAATACTGTGAATAGTTTAGCTTACAAAAAAAAAGTACTGTCTAAAGCCAGTGCCTGTTTTAGCCGCCACAGTAGCAAACTCCACCACTCATGCTGCCAAACATCCAACCTGTCTCTTATTTCACACTACACAGTATAACAAAAGCATTCTTAGAAATCGGCTGTTTCTAAACATATCAGAAACTTGTTTGGTCCAGCATCTAAAAAATGAGAGTGTTTTTTTAAGACCTCAGTTTTGATTTTGGCACAAAGCATAAGATGTTCACAGAAGTATCAGTAAGTTCAGACTCTGGAGATGGGCTGCTTCTCATTAAATATGCATGTGCTGTTGTCTTCCTACTTCTTCAGACCTGGCCTTCATTTTGAGGTCAGACTTTAATTTCTGAAGAATGTAATTTAAAGCTCTGTGTACTGCTTTGAGACTACCTGCAACTACAAATGAAGAAGACTTGGCACTGGCAAAATAAATACATAGACGCTGCAGCTGCTCAAACTCGGCTACAGGTAGTAAAAAAGGTCTAAACACCTGAGTGAGTTTAACAAGGGGCAGAAGCAAGTGAAGTGCCTGTTGGATTGCAAAAAGTGTTACAGGCAGAAGTTGACAACACAGGAGGCTTCTGCTCCCTGTATTTAAAGTTTACTTTGCTGCTTGTCTGGAGTGGGTTCAGTGTTGTAGTGAATAATTTATAAGCAGCATGAATGAGCTCATTAGTCACCTTTTCAGAGCTTAAATGAGTTTTGCGGTTGCCATTACAGGGGTCTTCTGCTCAGCAGCACCGCGAAGGGACGGCTCGGCTGGGCGGCTGGCAGGCTTGTGGTAGGACAGCCCGACTGGCCAGTCTGCTGCTGAAACCCCAACTCTGATTGTGCAGGGCTTTTTCCAGTGATAACTTTTTTCTTTGTTATATGTGATGTTTGGCTTGGTATTACGTTGTTTCCACGTGGTATTTTTTTTCCTTTATGGAAAAAAATATTGAAGATTATGTGACAGGTGATGTGGAGTAAATAAAAATAAAACCTTCTACTGGCATATACAAGCAATAAAAGCGACTTTTCTCCTCAAGTGTTCTGCAAAATTTTGTTAATAGCCTGTCCTGCTTTCAGCTGTGATGGAGTTAATTTTCTTCCTAGCAGCTGATACAGTGCTGTGTTTTGTATTTATTATGAGAATAATATTGATAACACACCGATGGGTTAGTTGTTGCTGAGCGGTGCTTACCTGAAGTCAAGGACTTCTCGGTTTCCCATGCTCTGACAGTGAGCAGGTACACAAGAAGCTCTGAGAGAGCACAGCCAGGACAGCTGACCCCAACTGGCCAAAAGGATATTTTATGCCACAGAGGATCATGCCCAGTATGTAGACTGGGGGGAGTTGACTGGGAGGGGCTGATCACTGCAGGGAGATGGGCTGGGCATTGCTCAGCAGGTGGTAGACAAATGTATTGTCTATCATTTGTTCCTCTCGGGTTTTCTTTCTCTCTCTCTCTCTCTCATATCTCCTTTGCATTATTATTATTATTATTATCATGGCTATACTGTGCTTAATTTATTAAACTGTTCTTACCTCACTTTTTCTGATTCTGCATCCCATCCCACCTGAGGCAGGGGTAGTAAGCAAGCACCTACATGGTACTTAGTTGCTGGCTGGGGTTAAACCACAACATAGCCATAGCATTTTTTTGCCCTTGAAATGTTTATGGAAGTGCTAAACTGTTTGTCCTTGAAATGCCTATAGAAGTGCTAAACTGTGCTGGAACTAGCTGAACCTTATCAGAAGGCTTAACTATCAATGCTTACAGGACTGCAGATTTAAAGACAAAAACATTCCCAAGACTATTCCGTAGTTCTTTGGCTTTGCTCACTCCATCACTGTGGCATCCCTGTGAGAAACCTCTGGAATGTGAAATTTGCCTGCAAAAAGCCTGTGAAGTGCCAGATGCACCACACCTCCCAGATTACTGCAGCTGCTCACTGAAGTTACCTGTTGCCAGAAAGACTGGGGCAGTGCCAAAAAGTTTGACAGAAATTAATGCCCCAGTGGATAAATCAGCCCATAATGGTAACGCACTCTTGTCACCATGGAGAAAACAAAAGCTGCTTGCAGGGAAACCCACCTCACAGGACGTGAGCGTGGCAGCCATGGGGGTGGTTCTCTGGCCATAGGAGCTGCTGCTGGAATGTGGGTACTTTAGTTGTGCTTTTTTTCTGTGCCAGCTTTCCTCCTTCTTCCGCAAATCTCACTTACGTCCTCTGCATGGTGGCTGCTGGCTGGTTCAGCCTTGGAGGCCACCTCTCCTGTAGCTGTGGAGGGGAGCACAGGACAGCACAGAAGATTTCTGCAGATGCTACTGACTCTTTTTAGTCCTTCCACCGCAGTTTTTCATTGCTTTCCATTTCTTACTCCCTGGTGCTTTTGGTAGGCTAGCATTAAAAACACAAGGAGGATAGAAATCTGCTTATTCATTTTATGACACTTGGTGTGATTCTCACAACCTGCACCCTCTCAGCATCTCTTGCAGACGCTACTGTAGGTCACCCATGCTTGTGCTTCGTCACTGCATCACTTCATGCAGGCTCTCATAGCTGTCTCTGCATTTGTCGCAGTCTGGGAATCTGTATTTCACAGGATTTCCTTCAGGAAGAGTGTTCAAGAAACGTACAGGAAGAGTAGAGCTGACTGGGGAGTAGAGGAAAGGACCCTGGAATATCCTGTGCTACAAAGAGCTGGAAGTCAAGCTGGGACTCTGTACCATTGTAGTTAGGAAATGCACCTGGCGTAAGGAAATGGTCAGAGGAGAATAATCGCCTTCTAGCTCAACAGCAGTAGTGATGGCAAACTGTGTTTAGTGTCACTTCCCAAGATCCTCAGTTGATGAGATGTTAACCAAAACTTCACTACCTGCGAGATCCTGTTACAACTTATTTTTGCAGGCATAGATACACAAAAAAGGACAAACTGCTAAAGCCGCTGATGAAATGAATGTATTCAGGAAAGCTGAGGCAGGTTGAGATGTTGCCTTGAAATAATTTTGTCTTAGTTTTAGAAATTCCATTTAGCAATACAGTTTGGGAACTTTATGAAAAGAACGTGATTCTCCATTATAGTTTTCCCCAAAACTTCTGATCTTTACTTCTCTGCAGTGCTAGCTGCTGCTTTTCCTCCATGTTGCTTTTGAGAACAAAAATAGAGTTGATTTCTTGTTCTGCTGATTACTTGTAAGTTTGACTTCGGCTGCCAAATGGTGAATACTGATGTTGAGATAACTCCAGGCCACATTTTGTGGCATTACACCCATACAACCAAGAGCAGAGTCTGAGCACCAAACCCTAAAAAGAGTTCTTTCATTTTTTCAGCCTCTTCAAACAGTGCAACTGTACCAGAAATACTGGCTTGTACTGCAGTTACTGTACCAACTGGGTTAGGTTAGGTGAGTTCAGACCACTATAGCTATTACAGCAGAAGACTCCAGTAAAGATATGTTTACCCCAGCAACATTTTGCTTTCCACTGGCTGGGCTACTAAAATAAGCTACACTGGCAGAAGCTTCACCTTCCCAGTATAAGCTAGGTTTGTGCTTGGGGCACGTGTATATTGGGTAATTGCACTGGGAAAGCATCTCTCGTATGGGCCTGTTTTAACAAATGTGTAGGACAAACGAGCATGCATGATGCTCTCCTCCCACCACACTCATGTACAGAAACAGAGTTGCTGGTAGCTTGTCAGCTGTATATAATTTTAGCACTAAGTATACTCATTTTCCCAGAAGCAGTAAGCAAGTGTTACTACAATAACATCATAAATGTGCATACATTAATTTCTAAAGAAGTTATTTCATAAAAACTGTGGATTTTATTGTAAGAAATTAATTTTATTTTAGCCTGTGATACAGAAATGCTGTAGATAGTTTTGTTTGCTTGCACTTCTGACAAAGCTTTGTGGTGGTGCTCCTTTTCTCACTGACTCAGCTCTGTTTCTGTTGGGTTTTGCCTGCTGGGGCAAATGAGAACTTGAAGAGTAATTGAATGATAGGTTGGGGGAATGCTTTGTAAATCTGATTCCATGTTCTCCAGTGAATGAGCAAAAGATATATTTATCGGTAAGGTGGAGTAAGCCGGGCCTTCATTGCATGTGCAGCTTGTATCTTTAGCTAGTGCTTGGTGTAGGAGAAGAAAAGGGGAGCACATGCGTGTAGAAGACATGGGACAGGCAGGCAGGATACAACTGCGCTTGGAGCAGCTGCAAGGCCAGAGCTGCTCTTTTTCACGGCAGCAAGGCGTTCTTTGTCACCTGCTTTGGGTGCGTTACCTCCGTATGAGGCAGAGGCTCCAGCTGTTCAGGTACTGTTCGAGGAATTCAGATACAGCTCCTTCTCTGCCCCAAAAGCAGACATAGTGGAAACAACAAAACCAGGCTGGTCTGCTGTGGTTAAAAATAAAGAAAACAAGTTTTGATATTGCAGGAGAAGAATGCTGGGAAGAGGAGCTGTGAAAGAGGAAATGAACAAACACATACTGTATTCATGATTCAGTTTTTATAAGTTCTCAAAGGTGTTCAATGTGCTTGTGCTCTGTACAAGATTAAATCCATTGCCTCAGAGAAATCAGAAGTTTAGAAATGGCAAGACTGATATGTGGGACACCACTCATTCTGCATGGGGGAAGAATTGAAACAAAATGAGATGGCCAGTGTACGGTGTCAGGGTTTGAGCCGTGTCCCATACTGAGGGTCTGATCACAAGGAAAGAAATCTGACTCTGATGTAAAGAGAATAAACATTGATAAGGATGCCAATAGGGCATTATAACTGGAGATCAGGTTAGGAATAGGGGCTTGAAAGCGACGATAAGTAGTGCAGGTCCGTTGAATGGTGAGACAGGTGAGGCCAGAAATTAGAAGTATTTAGCAGGGTCATGTGACATGGTGTCCTGCTTTTCACTGGGACAGTGGGGCTGGTACAGAGCTGTATATTCGCTTTTAATATGAGAATAATGTTGCTTGGTGGGTGGTGAGCAATGGTATTGTGCATTACTTGTTCCTCTCGGATGTTATTTCTTTTTCTCTCTCCATTTCTTTCTCCATTACTATTAGTATTATTGTTGTTGTTATTATATATTTTATTTTGTTTGAGCTAGGAAACCGTTATTATGCCAACCCATGAGGTATCTGGGTTTTTTTTTATTCTGATTCCTCTCCCCACGCTCTGTGTGTGTGTGTGTGTGTGTGTGTGTAGGGGAGAACAAGTGGCTATGTGGTATTTAGTTGCCATCTGGGGTTAAACCATGACACATGGTCATAATACTAGCAAAGAAAGATGTTTCCAGCAGAGATGGAGATGGAGGGGGGAAGATGAGCCCGTGACCCTTGATGGCTTGTATGCTTGATGGCTTGTGGGAAATTTTCAGGGATTCCAATCTAGAGGAGGATAAGAGATAAAGGAGTATAGGGAGATGGCTGGAAATCCTCATTAAATAAGATACTGCAACATCTGCAGTTGGTATTCTGAAATCTGAGTGGAAAGATTAGACTGTTGTATATTAGCCCACAAGGCTAAAGTGCAGCTCTGCACTGTTGGTACTTCTAATCGGCCTTCGGTACGGCAAGTACTTTGGTCTTAATGTACAAACAGTTTCATCTGTCAGTGTTGCAAATCTTTTGCTAAATGAATTAGTATTATTTCTGTCTCAGAAATGGGGAAATTGACACCCTAGTAAATTTGGTGGCTTGCCTGAGATTGCAGTAGTATTTAGTTACTTGACGGCCATACATCAGATGTTCTGATGCTGCTGTAGTCTTTAAGCCAGCAAATAATGATCTTTCAGTGGTGCTGTGTGAGACGCTATGCTCCCTTCTTAAATTAGTTGTATTAGGTATCTCAGCAAAAAGCCAGAAGTTGGGGGACAGTCTTCCCAAGAGGCAAGATACCAATATTTGCTACCTGCTGGTGTTTTATTCCTCTGCAAGTCAGCAGCTGCAGTTACTGTCGAGCTCAGGGGTAAGTTGGAGGCAGCGAGAGGCTGCCCTGCACCGCTGCCTCTCATGTGGCACCTCAGCAGGGAGCCCTGTGCCAGCCCTTGGACGCAGCAGGCAGTTTGTCCCCCTGCTCTCCTGGGCTTCTCTGTCACCTGCTGCTGGCCCCTGTGCTTGATCACGCTGGCTTTTCGGTCTACGCAGCAAATGTCTCACAGTGGCCCTCCAACGTAATCCCTAATGTCCGCTCCGGGGAAATTCCTACCTGGCATGGAAAAAGGCAGAAAACTCTGGAACCGATCTTATTGCACCAATATTGATGTGGAATTTGGCCACTAATTTTGAACAGAATTGAGCTGAATAGGATGTGTACATAATGTCTTCAGGGTATAATTTTCTTTGCATACTACCTTGCATCTCATGAGGCTTCCCCCTTCTCACTTCAGAAATACTTCTCATTAGCTGAATTCTTCTTGGTAGTCTTTCAAAGCACTTGACTTTTACAAGTGATAAAAAATGCAATAAATCTCCTTGCTTGCCAATAAAGAGACACGTTGATTCACTCAGAAAAAGGTTTGAAGCATTTGGAGTAAATTCAGGTGGGTGGAGTTATGACTTGATAATTGAGTTTGGGTTTGAAACCAAACGGCCACAAGATAAGAACTGTGTAAACTAATGGTCTGCAGACTGTTTGAGTGTTAGGGCTGGTGGAGTCACATAGCTGGGTTACCAGTGGGTAATGATGATACTCTGCTGCCTGATAGGTATTCTTCCCATTCTGCAATTCAGCTGCTAGCATGTCTTCTTGAAAATATGCAAGAATGCGAAATAGCTGTTTACTGGGTAGGGGAGGGAAAGCTATCGGCAAAAGAAAGTCTTAGCTAGTTATGACAGGAATTTCTAGTTCCAAAGAATCAACAAAATGCTGCTTAGCCCTGCACTATGAGAATGAGGCGGTTGCCATTCTTGTCTAAAACTGAGAATTTTGCGAGTGTCAGAGATTAAAAGAGATAACCAATGCCTTGAGAAATAGTATGGACACAGGCATGCAGAAGGATACAGTGGTAAACCTGGTGAAGTGGGATAACACTGACTGTGGGCCAGCATAGAATTCCTGCAAGGTCTTGGGACAGCTGTCCTAACTTTTCTAAATAAAACAGCTAAAATGCTTAGTGACAATTTGTGTGTCCAGGGAGGGCTACATTAGAAAGAATACCTGTATTTCTGACTTGAATTTTGTTATTTTTATGTTTCTGCAGCAGACCTTTTCTATAAGTACAATTTATTTTCAAGTATGCTAAATCTGCAAGCCTTTTTTATCCAGAGCAGAAAATCTTTGATTTTTGTGAGCCAACTACAAAACAATTCCATGTACTTGCTTTGTGGGTAGAGAGTCATACTTGAGTTCTGTGGTGCAAATCACTTGAAGCTGTTTGAGATCAGGCATGTAGCATATAGGACGCTGTACGTTCAACTAGTGCTGTCTAGACTGGGCAGCTTCTTTATTTCTAAATCAAGTTAGTTTCCTTCAATTAATTTAACTGATGGTAAGGGTTTTTTACTCAAATTAATACCAGTTAGAGTATGGTAGAAGAGGAGAAAAATGCACCATTCTTCTTAATTGAGTCAAGCCTTATTTTAAACCAGAATCCCTTAAAGAAGTAATTCCCCACCCCCCCACGCCCGGCTGTTACTGCAGCTTTCTGCAACACGGTTCTTTAGTGAACACCGTGCAGACCCTCAGCGAGACCGTAGTTTCATGACACACAGAGTCAGCAGCAGAGCCCCCGTGCGCGATCCCCCCTGTCGCTCCCGCACATCCCTGCGGGGCCCGGCTCCCGCTCGCACCCGCGGCGCGGGTGTTTGGCTGTCGCACTCCCGGGCGCGCAGCTGGGCCGGCAGGGTCGCCAGTGCTCGGCAGGAGTTACCTGCCCGCCGGGAGGCTGTTCAGGGATGCCTCCCCCGTTCCTCTGGAGGGGGGAGGCAGTGGCAGGGCTGTGCTCTGCTGACCCGTGGGCTCCCGGGGCTCGTCGGTGCCCGTCGCGATTTAGGGAGGTCGGCCCGGCCGGGCCGGGGGGAAGGACGCTCGCACAAGTGGGAGCGCCACGGCCGCCGGTTCCCTCCGCACCGGGGACTTCCCCGGGCGCCGCCCGCCGCCGGACACCCGCCCGCCCCCGGGCAGCGCCGCCGGCCGCGCCTTATAAGGGCAG